>OX376305.1:29388883-29988883 GCA_947369205.1 Cantharis rufa | reverse complement strand
AACTTCAGGTCCGAATCCCAGCGAAGTTAATTTGGCCAGAAGGGAAGAGATAGAGACACGATCAAAGGCCTTAGCAAAATCGGTATATACAGCATCTACATGTTTGTGATCTTCGAAAGCTTCAAAAATTGGAGTGATGAATGATAATAAGTTGGTGGTTGTCGACCGGCCCGGGAAGAACCCGTGTTGATTTTCCACTATGTATTTATTACTGGCTTGTAATAGTTGTTTGGACACCAGTTTGTCCAGCAACTTAGGAATTGTAGATTGTATCGAAATACCTCTATAGTTACTAATATCGCTCCGATTACCTTTTTTGAAAATTGGAGTTATGAAACTCTTTTTCCAGATATTCGGGAAACGACCACTCGATAATGATAGTTCAAACAATTTGAAGATTGGATTAGATAGCGAATACTGACATCTTTTCAAGAAATATGCTGGGATTCCATCGGGTCCACTGGACAAACTGTCGGGTAATTCAGAGATGACATTGAAAACTTCTTCAATACTAACTCTAAATGCATCACAGTTAATCTCGTCGAGTTGTTCATAGCTGCAGTTGGCATCATTATTTTTTGAGTAAACTTGCGAAAATTGTTTTGCAAATAAATCGACACATTCTTGCCCGGAAGAGCTGACGACTTCTTCTAAAAACATACAGGCTGGATAACCTTTAACTTTATTGCAATCATCAATATAGCGCCAGAACGATTTGGGATTAGCAAGAATTGAATCTTCAATCTTGTTAATATACTTTTGATGGAGCAAATGGTGAGTTTTCTTAGCTTGGTCACGAAGTACACAAAATTGGTGATAAAGATCTATACTATGAGTTTCCTTAAATTTCTTGTGCATGACTTTTTTTAGGATAATTAAGTTGATCAAATCCTTGGAAAACCATTCCGGATACTTTGACACCATTATTTTCTTACGTGGTACATGGGTGTTGATGATGAGCCCTAATATCTTATAGAAGTGTTCTACAACTTCATCAATATTGTTGCAATCAAAAATCTCAGTCCAATCATACTCAAATATACACTGGTTTATGATATCAAAATCAGCAGATTTGTAATCGAAAACATAATTAACAAATTCCATGTTAGATTGGAATGCACTAATACTAGGAACGTTAATCGAGTAAGCAATATGGTGGATAGATGTATTAGATAGTTGGTCCATTGCAGAGATTATAGAAATATCGTCGATGTTGGAAAAGATCAAATCAAGTATTACACCACGACTGTTAGGTATTTGGATACTTTGAGCCAGATTATGAAGAGACATACAATCACCAATTGCATCGGTTTTCCTACAGGCAATATCAGAACTTACCGAACACGTGCCATCGATAGACCATTTTGCTTTAGGAAGGTTGAAGTCGCCACCAATGATAAATTTGGATTGAGGAAAATGTTCACAAATATTGTCAACCATACCGCAAAATTCTTCATAAGCGACCAAATCGGCATCAGGTGGTAAGTAAACTGCACCAACAATTAAGCTACCGATACGAAGAAAGATAGTTTCAACAGTGTTTATCGTTTCAATCTGTAAACACTTAAATTTTTTACGAATTGCTATTAAAACCCCACCACCTCGGCTTTTCCGACTAAAGGTGCTAGAACGGTCGCATCTAAAAATGTTAAAATCAAAAAGCTTAAGCTCGCTGGAGGAAATACTTTTGTCCAAAAATGTTTCAACTAATATAATAATGTCATAGAGACAGCAGTTGATGTTAGTGCTAATTTCATCGATTTTAGTTTTTAAACCACCACAGTTATGTAAATATAACCTAAGAGCGGGTCTGCTGTTATGATCACTAGGTACTGCATGATGGGAATCAACGTTATTAATTGTCGAGTTGAGCGAAATTACCTCTTGGTCCAAGAAAAAAATTGAACCGACGAACTTTAACACCTTTAGGCCAAAATTCAGGTTTTACAAGCGAATCTAACAGAGATAGGTTTGCTCCCACTTTGAACGATGAGGCATCGTTGTTATTTTTTAGTAAGTTACATGAAAACTCATTATCGGGAAGTTTAGCTTTCATGTATGATACGATGCTGCTCTCTGTAGTGTTAACAGCAACACGACTCACTTGAAGCCAGCATTTACTGGCTACACCACGAAATTCCGAAACCTCAGCTAATCCAACGACTGAAGTTCTTGATTTATTACCATCACCTACGGCATTGTTTTTAGAGTTAAGATTGTTGTTCTTACCAGTATTGTTCCGATTTCTTTTTTTCCTGTTGATGACAAGTGTATAGTTGCTATCACCAGAGCTAGTTGAATTAATTTCGGTTGTTTGTTTGACATCATTGTTATTATTAGTTTTTATACTGTCATTTAAAGCGTCGTTAGAACTATCGGTAGTATTAACTATTAGTGAGTTGCTTGAACTATTATTTTGGGTAGCATTCCTTACTTCAATTTTCTCAAGCGATCGCATTCCGCTATTAGCTGTTTTATTAAATTTTACCACGTGTTCATTGGGTTGCATATTCTTCTGCTTCAACAAAGAAATGATGGTATTTTTATCACTAATCGTAGCTTTTAGCACATTGATTTGTTGTTTTTGGCAACTTAATAATTCGTTTTGCATATCAAAATTGATGTCAGTTCCACAACATCGTTCACCATCGATACCGATCTTGATTAACGAGTTATTTTCAAATTCAGTTGGAAGCTTACCCGTAATAATTATATCAATTAAGATATCTTTATTTAACTTTTTCAGCTTACCACATACTATTTTGCGATCATCTTCGCCTAGTTCTTTGAAGTAATCTAAGTTCTCCATAGTAGTTTATAATAGAAGTAACAACTTCGCACGAGTTAAATTTTTCCAATCGGGAAATATTCATTCACCTACACAATTAAATTGACTGACTTAGCATAATAATAGTAGAGTGCTTTTTTGAATTTATTTTCACTTCTGTGGGCACATCAGAGTTAAAGGCTGAAACTTTCAAAAATGCATTGTTAAATGGCATATATTCATAATCCGAAGGTAATCAAAAATAAGAACGCGCAAAAGGGCGCTATTTAACAAAAAGAGATAACAGTATTAACAGAAAGCTAATAAAATTTGGATTATTTTAATATAGGGTTTGAAATAATTTTTGTACGAAATGCATGTTCTTTTTGTGTTTGAAAACTGTAAATTGTGAAGTCGCTTATGGAGAATCAAATCTTAAATTGCAATTATTTCGGTTCGAACTTCGTAAGAATTTAATAATATTTTACAATTTTTATTATATACGCTTTGTTACTTACCAAAAACTTACACGCGGCCGGCCAGCTCATAGCCGGGAAACTTTCAAAATTTTGAATGAGACTCGGGCGTGGGCAGCAGTACTTAACGAATCCAACAGATTCGAAATAAAATTCAGTATAACAAATAACAATATAATTAAATTTAAATAAATGTTTACAGCCTCCTCTAATCCGCTTGTTATCCTACAAAGACACATAATGAAAGCAATACAATCAGGTCGAGTTCCATTCGACTACATCTCCAGGAAATCGTCCGTTATCATAGCACGGAATCATTTGTTACCACGGCCGTGGTCCCTAAATAAATCTTAAACTATTACAAAACATCTGACCTTTTACAATAATCCTTAATTAATCGCACATGTCAACTTGGGAGCTTGATCACCACTTAATTCACCGAACACAATTAAATTACGCAAACTTCGCCGCAACTAACAATGCCTTGTTGAAACTTAAAAACATTCCCAGATTTGAAATGAATTTAATTCCGAGTCCGAATTGTCGCGTCCGTCTTATGTCGTGATTAATTCAGAACTGCCTTACTTTTCTTTCCCACCCCCGCAAGTTAATTATCATGCCAGTAGACATGCTGATGGTAACCAATTTACTTTTTCCACGAACGGAAATGCTCAAGGTTCCTCGCGCTACAAATACTAATACTCACTTAGCAATAAAATAACCATAGGCGTAACAGCTTCTAATTGCCAAACAAAGCCCTTAACTAAAATTTTTTATTCTTGGTAATAGTTGCGGATATATATGTGTAGAACGAATAAGTTCAAAAATCAAAATTTTTTGTTTAATATTAAACACGATATTAAATAATTAGTAACATCTTAAAATTGGTTATTTTATAGCGCTCGCTGCATTTCGTCGCACGGATAGTACCTCCCCACCATAAACTGTATTATATGTGTCTCATTCATACCTAGTGCGTAACGTTTTTACCTTTAAACTACGAAATAAAATATTAATAAAGAATTAAAAATTTCTATTATTTATTTAAAAAATTGAATTTATTCTCTGTTAGTACATTCTCATATCTATATTTCATAGTTTTTTAAGCGAACTAAAATTATGCGCACTTTACTTTATTTAAATAAATTCTTTTTAAAATTCAAACTTAATTGTTGTGAATATAACTAGATTGTGTTAAGAATGAGTTTGAGTGGTAATTTTACAAACTTCTTGTGCTGACACTTTACCCTGATGATGATCGAATAAAAGATCGAAACCGGTTGGTAATAACTAATAAGATTTGTTTCATTGCAATGAAATACCTTTATTACAATAATATATCAACCTTGCACTAGGAGTCCTTCACCTTACACAGGGACGTGCACAAGGGGGGGGGGGAAGACTCCCCCCCGAATAATTTAGGGAGTTGGCAAAATCGTTCAATAGTTGGCCAAGTTGGCAAAAGCTGCTAAACCAAAAATAGGTTTGAATAAATTTTATCAACCCAAATCAATTAAATGTAGAGGCGGCTGGGTTGTAACAAATTGTTTGATTTATGCTATGTTTGCAATTGTGTAACCACTTTTCTTCTTTGTTACCTTGTAGGTGATAAGAAGTTGGTGGTATGAGAATTCGAGAACGTGAATTAGGTTGTTACTTGGTACCTACCTATAACTTTTGTTTGCCGACGACTGGCTCAGCGGATCTAAAAATTGGGCGTGGTCTGCTCTCGGAAGTCAACACAATTAAAACACAAATATTTAATATATTATTTAATTTCTCCCTTGGTTTACGTAAAATTAACAAACTCATAATAAGACAACAATTTTCTTAACTTTCCTTAACATAAGGTCAACACAAAAGGTAATGGTTGGCAACAATGCCAGTTAATACAAGTAAAATTTAGTGATGACTACATCACTACATCACTGACTTTAATAGTTGTAAAACATGACAGATCAACGTCTACAGGTACGGCTCCAGCCTGACCGGAATAATAAAAGGTCCTCTAGACCACTTACAAAAGTGTTTATACGTATTATATTGTTTGTGATAAAATTGAAAAGATCTTGACCCATATTTATAGCAGCTTTGGCTGTTGGAAATTCGTGTTGGTCTAACTTTCGTTGAGATTGACATCTACTATGCATTTTTCTTACTTATAGGGAAGTATGTAATATGAAAGGCACCACCAAAGCTTTAAAGTTTGAAAAGAAAATTATGTTACAAAAAACTTATAAGTACTCTAACCATTTCCAAGCAAGAGCACACATAGAAGAATGTATTTTCATTGGTCTTCATAATATAAAGTTTTTTTTTATAAACTTGTTTTTAATTTATTTTTATTTTGTGCTTTTTAAGTTTTATAGCAACTATAGTAGTTTAATGTGTAATTGATTAAATTATATTATACAGCATACTTTTTCTTAAATCACTGCATGTTTTTCTAAAGTTTCTTATCTATATTCTACTTTTTTTTAAAATCGATTTCAAAACTCATATATTTTTTTAATTTTAAATATATTACATTTTTCCATTTTTTTTACATGGATTCCATTTTTCGAGCTATTAAAGAATAATTTCTTAATTTTAATACCTTTTTTCATAATAAGATTCTTTAAATAGCAAATGTGTTAGCCTGATACTTCAATAACTTGACACTTGAATTAAATTTTTATTTTGACATATTATGTTTACTTGATTTCGTAGTGGATAGATCTGTTTCAAAATTTGCACAGAAACTGTGCTAATTTTGCGGTGAACTATCGGATCGGTTTCAAAATTTGATAGATTAAAATGTCTAGAGCTACAAGTCGACGTTTAAAATTTCAGCTTGATTGGACGGCTAGAAGTTTGTTAAAAAGCAGCCGAAAGATTTTTACCTTCTATATAAATTTATATACAAATATATATTGTCATGTTCCAAAATTGTTTTTCTTTGAATTTTTGAATTTTTTAATTAAATTCTGATTATTTTGGATTTTTAAATGACCAAATAGTTTTAATTTAATAAGTAATTATACATTTGAAGGTATTTTTGATTGCTTTTGAGAAATTTAATTTTATTTTGTAATTGTTACATAATTTTGTAAATATTGTAAATATTTTGATGTTGGTACGAAAATTGATAAACAGGGCTTTTGCCGTCCGCGTTGACCGGAGTGGTCGCTTTGACGGAGTGTCTCCGTACTTATTAATTTTGAGTCGTTTCAGCACTCAGGTGCGTTCTTTAAACCAAATGGCATTCTTAAATATTCGAAGTGACCGTTATTTACAGTGAACGCAGTCTTCTCGATTGATTTTTGATCCATTTCAATTTGATGAAAACCTTGAGCTAAATCTAACGTTGTAAAGTAAACACATCTTCCTAGGTTATCCAAGATTTCTTCAATTCTAGGTAATGGATATTTGTCTTCAATTGTATTTTCATTTAGCTTTCTGTAGTCGATTACCATTCGATATTTTCTTTCATTACTGGCATCCATCTTCTTTGGAACTATCCAGACGGGTGCACTGTATGATGATATGGAAGGTTGTATAATTTTGTTATCTAATAATTTTTGAATTTGTTTTTGAATTTCGATTTGCATCGCCCTCGGGTGTCTAAATGATTTCGTAAAAATAGGGTGGTCATCTGTGGTTCGGATTCCGTGTTTGACATGATTTGTGAAGCTAAGATCAGTATTCTCGTAATAAAATACATCACGGTATTTTATACATAACTTTATAATTTCTCTCTTTTCTTCTTCGTTGAGGTGTTCTGTCCTGATTAGTTCATGGACTTTTGGGAAAGGTTTTGTATGAATTTCTGTAGGGTTTTGGATGTCAAAATACTGTGTTGGTAATACATTAACTCTTTCATTGAAATTGATTTCTATTGAGTTTGGTATTTTGCAAATGCCGTTTTTTGCTATTGCAATACATTCAGGTATTTCGATGTTGGTTTTTGTTTTTATTTTAGGTATTAAAACTTCACCATTGTCGATTGATACGGGAATTTCAAGATAATTTTTGTTACCGATTTTTGAATTTATTTCGTGTTGATTGTATTCTAAAAAGAAAGGTATTCGGATGTTACCTACAGTAAGAGTTTTCGTTTTATAATTTAAATTTGCTTCAAGTTTATGTAAATCTTTGGTTCCGATAAGAGCGTCAAAATTTTTGTGCCAATCTATAATTCTGAGTTTGAAGGGGTCGTGTATTCCTAGCTCTGAGAGTAGCGGGATATACAGATTCTTGTCTGATTTTACTTTGTTGTTTAAACTTGAGATGACAAACGGTTCAAAATAAACATAATCTTTAAAATATGATGCAACATTGCAATTGATAATTGAATCTGTTGCACCAGAATCTATTAAAATTTTTAAATTTAATTGGGGTAAATAAAAGAAGGGTAGTTTGGGTTTTGAACAAATTGAATTTAAATTTATGGTTGTTGGTTTTCCGAAGTTTCTAACTGAAAATTTTCTTCTTCGTATAGATTTTCAAATTCAAATTGTGATTGAGAGTTTTCTATTTCTTGTTCTATCTTAGTATCATAACAGATATCGTTTTCGTTGGGATATTCTTCGGTGTGTACCTCGTTATTAAATAATTCTTGTGACTTAAACGTCGGTTTGTTAACATGTTACGGTTTGCTTTTCTTTTATTTTTTAAATAAAATCACGCAAATCTAACAAGTCATAAATTACACCTTTCCTGTCGCTTGCTATCGTTAATGGTCTCCAATTCCAACGGG
The DNA here is from genome assembly GCA_947369205.1 of Cantharis rufa. NCBI lineage: Eukaryota > Metazoa > Arthropoda > Insecta > Coleoptera > Cantharidae > Cantharis > Cantharis rufa. The sequence goes on along the minus strand of OX376305.1, from coordinate 29,980,902 downwards.
CGAGATAGCGCGAACCATTTCCAAGCAAGTCTATACAAGATTCGACAAAGTTAACATCGTGGAGTGGGAATTTAACTAGGAGAATTGCTCGAAGCAAGAGTCTACCCTGGAGCGCGGACGAGTGTGGGTGCGTTAGCTCCTTGGGGGGTAGAACCCATTGTGACTTTGAGTTACCGTTATGCGTAATTACCGAAATTATGTCTTGTGCCGGGCGACATGCGCCGTTGTCGCATTGTAGTTTAACGCGCAAGATGCGTAAATTACGCAACTATGGAGATTGCCTGGGTGAGGTTTACCTGCGCGACTACAGAATACCGCCTACTGCGCAACATTTTGTTAATCAAGTGTTACATATGTAGAATACCGCAAATACCGTTAATCCGCCATGAGGCGTGTAATAAAGGGTTTACGAAATAGTTTAAATTTCGTGAATGCGTAATTAGAGAATTACGCCAAGTTCGGTCGAACTCGCTGTTATGCGAGATTTTGAGTTACGCGTGAGTTTCGTGTTTTATGCGCGAGTTTGGGTTATGCACAATTACGTAAATATTGTGGAATGTGCAAGAATGCGTGAGTATCGCGATTATGCTTAATGTCGCGAGTAATTGTGATGCCTATTTGTCTCGAGGTGAGATTTTGTCGTAAAGTCACGATTATTTTTGATCGTCAGTTATCTGACCGATGGATGCGTTGAATGACGTATTTAGTGTTACGTTCAGTGACGCAATTTAGGCTTGTGAAGCCAAGTTCGAGTTACACATAATTTCTTCCCTACGAAGAAAATGCGAATTATGTTTCGAATGCTTATTACGCCTTTTCGATTAATGCCGATTCTGCCTACATCTTTGCAATACTTCCGTCTCTAATATCTTATCTGACGAGCATCTTCATCAGAATACCATCAGGTCAAGGTGTCTTCAAGCCAGCTAATTAGTGAGTACGGTCTTACCTTTTAAAGTGAATTAGAATTAGTAGTGCGTCAACAGTGCATGCCAAGTTGGTATTTGCCGGATAATTACCACAGTGTCTTCGGGGGCCAGGTATTATTGTCGGCCACTGATCCATCAATTGATGCTGTAATTCACTAGATGAAGTGAATAATATCTATGTATTTGCCATGCAATTTTGTATCGAAGATTGTCGTAATTTTAAGTAATCATGCATGAACAAGTGTCGACACTATCTCGTAGCTTTTAAGTATTATTACTGTAACTGCCGATTTCGCCGAACATCGATTCAAGATTAAATTTTATATTTTGTTTTACATTGTGTTTAATTGTCTTATGTATTCCTTTTCAGAGGTATTTATTTGTAAAGTGAGCTTACCGACACACTTGACCGTCATATGAGATTGGATTGATACTCGAAGTCATTTATCCAATTACGGTTTAGTTTCCCGCCTCACGACCCTGAGGAAGTTTTGATGCAAACTGAGCAGCCGGAAATCCCTTTTTTTATAAAATAAAAAGCTATTTTATTTTCTATTAATTTTTTATTTAATTTACTTTTCACAGAAAAGACCTACGTATCAAACAGACTGAAATTGGTTTTGACTTGGTCTCATTGTAAATGCTGATGTTTGTACTGACATTAGAGTTGGTTTAAATTGGTTTTTGTGTTGTTCGGGTCTAGTTCCGAAGATTTGTTTATTTGTGGGAAATCTTGATTGTACGTGAGGTTTGTTAATGGATCCGGAAAACGGTTTTGGTTGGAATTGGGGTTGAGTGAATGGTTTATAAGGTGGAAATTGTTTTTGAATAAAGGATTGTTGTTGCGGAAATTGTCTAGGTTGGAATTGTTGAGAAAATTGTTTTGTTTGGAAGTGAGGTTGAGTTGTTTGTTGTCGAGAATTTTGCCAAGAGTTATTTTGAGTAGTATACATAGGTTTTATTGATTGTGGAGGAATTTTGTGCGATTTGTAATCTTGTGTTCGTCTCATATAATCCGTGTAATTATTTTCTTGGATTTTGTTATCATATATCCGACATTTATTTAATGCTGTTTCTAAATTAGGTAGATCGAAGTTCATTAAATATGATCTATAAGGTTCTAGTAAATCTGAGCAAAATCTTTGTAAAGATTGATTGTGATATGAATGTTTTTTTGAATGAAAATGCGTTAGGGTAGGTTTCATGTAATTGTACAAATTGAAGTAGATCGTTTTGCGCTAATAAAATTTTATCATAATATTCGTTAAAATTTTCATGTTTTAATTGAATAGTGTTACGTAATGCTGAAAGTAATAATTCTTCATTACGTTGATCTCCGTACTTTCTAAGAAGTGCATCTCGTATACCGGGCCATTCCGTTAAGCTATGAAAATTTAAATAATCCCTAGCTTCGTTTTTTATTTTAGCTAATACTGATACATTAAATAGATAAGTTTGTGAAGGTGTTAGTTTACTCTCCAAAAATTTTGCTAAATTATCTACACTGGTTATAAACGTAGAGAGATTGCTTCCGGGTAAATATTCTGGTAATGATTTTGTTAATGCAGTCAATTCTCCCGTTTGAAACATATTTGGTGGAGGTATAATTAAATTTGCAATTGTATTTGATGCCTTGTATGGGCTAAATCGATTAAATTTACTATTATTCTTAGGAATTACACTACTATTTGGTTGTAAAATTTCAGTTTTTTCTTCTAATAATTCTAATTCAATGTCACTATCGGACATGACATACGATAATAATGATAATAAAATAAGGGTAAGGATGCAAAAACTTACAAAGTTAGGAGAAGGAATGCCATCCCAGTCTCAAGTTCTTTGCCTTGTTCTAGATGATCCTTGCTCGAGTAGGTTGCTAATTGTCTTCCTTCAGGAACACAAATTCGTGGATAGCCTCTAAGGTGTTGAATCATTCCAGGTGCGGTTCTTCTCTTGGATTTCCAAATAAGATGAGCTAATTTGACTTGAGTTTTCTCTTGGTTGTTTCCAAATAAGATGAGCTGATTTGTCTTCAGTTTTCTCTTGGTTGTTTCCAAATAAGAAGCACTTTGCACTTGTGAAACTATCCTGTTTGCAGCGCCAGTTATATTCACAACAATTAAGTTTGAATTTTAAAAAAGAATTTATTTAAATTATACTAAAAATAATATTTACAAAGGTGAGATGTTACAAGCGTGAGCATAAAGAACAAAACTGAGCTTGAGTTTTTACCCCTAGCTTTTATATTGACATATTGTTTACATGATAAAATGGTCTAAATTATTATAATCAAAAGAATACATTTTAAAATACATAACATGGGTTTAAAATGTTAAATTAGAGTAGAGTAGAGTAGAGTAAACTTTATTAAAAACAAAAAAGCGTGTACATAAAAACAAAAAAAAAATGGTTTAATGCTGCCAGTTTGGTTTAAAAGGCGAAGATCAGCAGGGACACTGTTTTTCATCTTAACCTTATGTTATTCGCATATGATTTCTATTTGTTTTTCCAAGAAGTCTTTATATTATTATACAAAGGTAGATTAGGTATAAAGATTACTGCAGCTGCATTCTATTGTTTTGGTAAAAAGCAGAATATTAAACAATGCATTGATTAAACATAAATGCAGTAAGTGATTGAATATTAGAATTAACATAGATAAAGCATTAAATAAAGGTATAGTTATAAATGACAATAATTATAAGGTGATGCAGAATAATATCCCTTAAAAAGTGGTAACGTAACTATATATATTAGTTATAAAATCTTTCTAAAATCTTAACAAAAACTATCTATATACAAGTACAATAAATTCATTGTTTTATTCATTATTCATAAATTCATTGTTTTATTGTACTTGTATATAGATAGTTTTTGTTAAGATTTTAGAAAGATTTTATAACTAATATATATTGACTAGATTGTGTTAAGAATGAATTTGAGTGGTAATTTTACAAACGTCTTGTGCTGACACTTTACCCTGATGATGATCGAATTAAAGATCGAAACCGGTTGGTAATAAGATTTGTTTCATTGCAAGGAAATACCTTTATTACAATAATATCTTGTTGTGTTGTATCAAGCTGGAGATTTGGAAAATCGGAATTGTCGGGTGTGTCATTATAGGACATCATTGAATCAGGTGGACTTGGAATGTAATCTTGATCAATAATTGAATCATCTTCACTGAAGTCTGCAAAATTCCTTCATTCTTGTAACCACCTCCATTTGATCATCGTCTAATACACTTTCTTCATAAACTAAATCTTCACCCATAGATAAGTCTGCTGACGTGCTGGGTACATCTAAAACGATTTAAGTTATAAGTTTTCAAACTAATTTTAAATGAAGAAGATTGAGGTTATATTATTTATAAATTAACAATTTTTTTACCATTTAACTTGGAAAGTCCATGTTTGTTTTGATTCCTGGTCATTTGTAATATTTTTGCAGCTCTTGACATCATTTTGGAATGTAATAACACCAATATAGCACATATCACACACAACAAACACGATTATTACATCGACTGTTAAAGTTAAGCGGCTAGAGTACGTGCCAAATAGAATCGTCAATCATCGCGAGCCATACCGCGACTTACCAACCGGTCGACTTTATGGGTGGTTCTTTGCATACTTCGCACCTTGGTATTTTAAGCGGAAATGCAACTCTCTTGCTTACTTATGTATGCGTTCAGAGAAATGCCTATCTCACCTTTTAAAAATAACGTTATCAACTATTATGATTGACGGTTCTATTTCTATTTGGCACGAACTCTAACAGTTGTTGCTAGAACCCTAGATTACTTTCCAGCGATAAAGCAGTAAGTCTGACTTAATGCGATTCCACACGGAGCAGTTTACGAACTTGTCTAGGAAAATGCATCGAGTCCCTTAGTGCTTTTTCTCTGAATATATTTGAGTGCTTTTGACTTATAACAGAAATTATCTTCGCTATTTGTATAGATATGACTTAGTGCGTTTTCGTAGCCTATAAAGCTTTCACCAACCATTATTACCACCTTATGATTAAGTCAAAACACTAAAATTTTGACTTAATGCATTTTCGCAGAATACCCACGATTTACTCAATTATATTTTTGGTTTGATGAAATCACAAGCAATCGTATTGAAACTCTTTGCTGATTTCAACAAAGTAAAATTATTTTAACTCGAAACAGCATTTTACTTGAAACCAAAAATACAGACAGTTTTATTAAAATAAAAGAAGTGCTTCATTATAAATATTTCATATATTTATTTTAGGAATATATTTTTGAAGTGAGCTTATATTACAAACTAATATTTTTCTTGTCTAAATCTTAATTTATATTATGCCGATAATAATTAATGCAGAACAATCTTTATCTTTCTGCAAAATATCGTCGATCTCCTTATAAAATAGAAATGTTTTGAACTGTCGACCACTTTTTTCATTATTGTCTTTACAGGCTTTATACTTGCCCAGTAAATAATACATTTTCCACCGTATTTGCATTGGTGATCTCTGTAATAACAACCTTTAACAACAAACTGAATAAATTGATAATCGTGAGTTGACTTCTTGACTTTGATTGCAGAAAAAAAAGGTTAGTGAAATATAATAATATAAATAACTAATTCTACGATGCAAAATATAAAGTGTTGGCTTTGTGAATGAGCCGCTCCAATATGAGTTCATTCGATAAACTTATTACGATAACTTTAATGATGGTAATAATTCCAAAATTGATGCAAATTCGCAGACACCAAAGGCTCACACAGTTAGTTTAATAAATAGTACAATGTTTACCTTAAGAGATGTTTTCAATAAGTCTCGCCACCAAAATACGCGGAGAAGTTTTGTGACAAAATCTTGAACTGCAATCGAAGGGTACCAGGAACCAGTTGACCAAGAACTCACAAAATTGACTTGACCAAGATAGAAGTAGCATGTATCTCTTCGACTCATTGCACAGTATTAAAGAAAATACTTCAATCTGGCTTTTGCCGGTTTGGCTCTTGCCAGTTTGGCTTTTGCCAGTTTCTACCTAAGCAAGGCAAGACAAGAATATCGATCTGAATGCTGCTTAATAGTGTTTGTTTTGTTTGGAGAGAGTTGCTATTGAAAATGGCGTAGTTGGGTTTTTCCAATTCTGCAATGTCGGAATTGGATTTATTAATTTGCTTCTCTGAATTGTTCATCATAGTCTGTACTCAATTTTTTATCATACTCCTGTTTAAATTCAAAAATTTTTTTCATCTGCTCCATTTCCAAAGTTATTTTCTTTTCGTACACTTGGAACATCGCTTCTTTATAAAGCGTGGGTTCTATGGGTTTTTTAAGAAAACTTTTTCTTTTCTTTTAGGACAATTTTCTTCCATATCACGTTCATCTTTATTCGCAGATGATGATGCTTTTGGCAAATCATCTAAATTAATAAACTCATTGTCCGGAGGTACTTCGTGTGTCGGAGTAAACAAGTTTTCCATATCGTGAGTGGCATCTGCTTCTTCGGGTGTCGAAATCAATATAGGAACATCATATCAACATTATCGGGGCCGGTAACTGCATTTTGTTCCAACTCGGGCACAGTTGTGTTTCTAGAACATGAATAATTAAAAAAATTGTTATTAAATCAATTCTGTGTATATCTACCGATTGGCTTGAGTCACTATCAAAATTGAATTTGTCATCGCATTCTTTGGGAACTAAATCGGTTTGTAGTTGCGGTTGTTTTCCACCTCCTGTTTTTTGCTTTCTCTTCGAAAACGAGAAATCCTTCCTTTTTTTTGTTTCATTGGGCGCCACTGCTCTTTCAGTTTAATTAGGTCTCGGGAGCAACCATTGCCATTTAATTTTTTAGGTAATTTGCCAATTCCTTTTTCTTACCAAGCCTGCTGTATATTAATTTACATTCGATTATATCGATGTAACTATGTAACGGATGATCTAAACATAACGCTAATTACAATATGCTTGGACAAAAACGCCTTTTTAAAAAGTAAAAGATTTATTACACAGGACTTTTTTAGTACTAACTACGATAGTTACTACTGTATAACACCAAGCAAAAAGCGTCTTACAAAGTTATGCACTTCTATTTAATACATTTCTTATCATATGATAATGCATTTCTAAAACGCTGTAATAAACAATTATAATATACATAATATTAAGCCAGGTTATTGTAACTCCTCCTTCCTAAGACGAGAACTATGGGTTACTAGAGTTCTAAGATAATTTTATGTCCTTGTTTGGATTACTATCATTCGTATGAACTTTTTCTGGGGATTTCGAAGTTCTATATCTATTATAATAATATTTAAAAGCTACATAAGAAATAATAACAAAGATTAATATATAAATGATTATTGTATATCCACGAATTTTATGAAAATGTATTGGGGTTTCACTTAATGAATCTAATTTTGCTTTTTTATGTGATAAATCATTATAAATATTTTTTATTTCGTCAACATTTACTGAATCTAATTTTACAGTTTTAAAATTAAAATCGCTTTGAAAGTTTTGAAACAATCGCGAGTAACTCTTTTTCGATTGTTGAATATTTAGTTTCAGTTTCATTCAATGTTCGTGATGCGTAAGCAATTGGTTTGCCTTTTTGTATTTCACCTTGTAATAATTCAGCACCTATTGCAAAATTACTGGCATCTGTGGTTAAAACAAAAGGTTTTGTAAAGTCGGGGTATTTTAAAATTGGATCGTTTGTTAATATTTCTTTACATGTCTCAAAACAGTCTAAAAATTGTTCGTCATGAATTATTTTTGCGTCTTTCTTTAAACATTTAGTCATGGGCTTGGTAATCTTTACAAAATCTTGTATAAACCACCTATAATAAACGATTAAACCTAAAAAGCTTTTTATTTCTGTTCTAGTTTTTGGAATGGGGAACTTTTGTATGACCGAAATTTTATCTGGATTTGGCTTTACTCCTTCTGGGGTTATTATATGACCTAAATATTGGACTTCTTTTTGAAGAAATTCCGACTTGTCCAATTGTATTTTGAAATTACTTTTTCTAAGTCGATCAAATATGTCTTTTAGTCTTTGTAAATGTTCTTGAAGAAAACTGCTGAAAATAATAATGTCGCCTAAATATACGAGGCAATATTCGTGTTGAAGACCACGTAAAACATTGTCCATTACTCTCTGAAATGTTGGTGGAGAATTTTTAAGGCCCATTGGCATTCTCAAAAATTGAAAATGACCTTCTGTAGAGAAAGCTGTTTTTTCTACGTCACTAGGATCTACCTCGATTTGATAAAAACCACTGGCTAAGTCTAGTGTTAAAAAATAATTGGCTTTTCCTAGTTTGTCAAGAATGTCATTAATATTTGGAATCGGGTATTTATCGTCGATAGTCTGTTCGTTTAGCTTTCGATTATCAATAACGATTCTCCACTTTTTTTGCCAGAAACATCTAATTTTTTTGGAACAATCCAAATTGGGCTGGACCACGGGGAATCACTATGTTCAATAATTTTTTGTACTAACATTTTTTTTATTTGGGTCTTCACTTTTTTGTGAACTTCTGGGAAACGATATGATTTTATATAAATTGGATTAGTGTCTTTTTTTAATTTAATTTTGTGAGTAATTTCGCTTGTAAAACTTAAGGGAATACCATCGCAAAAGAAAATATCGCGGTACTCGAAACAGAGTTTTCTAATTGAATCTTAATAATAATAAGCATGCAACAGCATTAGCTCGACATTTTTTTAGCGCGACCGTCGACTTAAAGGGGTTTCCACTATTGAATATCAGATAGCACCACGATATTTTATTTCAAAAGTTAGCAATTTGAAAAGTTTGTAACTTTGCTTTATGGAGAATTTAGTATGGGATTTTTAAAATTGTTAATAATTTAAATTTTATTTACTATTTATTAATTAAAATCAATATTTTATCATACATAAAATATATTGTAACATAATACATCAAGTTTATAATAGAACAGAATTACTTTGTGAAATACCCTTAAATTAAATTAATTTAAATATTTGACACTTCTCCAAGATACAAATTTTACAGAAAAACTACCCCGAAATATAAGTTCATATTTTGAATTTTAGTTATTTATGGGTTTCTAAATAATACAATTAAGATTTAAAGTTTGTAACTGTGCTTTATGGAGAATTTAGTATGGGATTTTTAATTTAAATAAGTTAAATTTTGTTTACTTTTTATTAATTAAAATCAATATTTTATCATACATAAAATATATTATAACATAATACAACAATTTTATAATAGAACAGAATTACTTGGTGAAATACACTTAAATACAATTAAATTAATTTAAATATTTACTTCTCTAAGATACCAATTTTAAAATACAAATTTTACAGAAAAGCTACTCCGAAATATAAGCTCATATTTTGAGTTTTAATTATGAGTTTTTGGCCTATTAACAAAATTTTTGTGGTATTTGTATAGTGATTTTTAAACGAATAAGGACTTGCAGTTCAGACATGTAACCATATTTTCTACGGCAACTTTATTAGATGTTTATAACTTAAATCTAAGTGGGCTATTTACAAACTATATACATGGGTCAAGGTTCTCTAGTCTATTGTCAACTAGCGTCCGTCAGGTCGAGTCCTGTCATGAAACGTCTATCGTCACCCCCTCAGCATTAGAGGTAAGGTGATATAGCCAGAGAACTACCTCTGCCGTACATAAACGTACCTGGCAAATTTTGAGCTTGGCTCGAAGGATGGGGAAAAGCAGGGAAAGCAAAAACAAAAGCGGTAAGCAACCTAACCTAAGGGTGTACTAGCGTACAAAAAGGTTTTTAAGTCCGGGGACTAACACGATGTAGCTCGGTCAAGCTTAAACGGGCACAATAAAATTTCGTGACTATATACTAGGATGACAAGTAAAGGATAACGAGTAGAAAACTAACGCAGTCCAAACTTAATAAAAACTTCCAATAAAAAAAAATTATAAAAAAATATAACAAAAGCTAATTTCTCGTGAACTGACTAATAGGTTAATACAGAAGAATCAATTTAGAAATTTCGAATTTGTATAAGACACTAAAGTCGTATCCAGCGAGATGCCACAGAATCACATGCTGGGCAGCAAAAGAAAAACCACACCTGATTTTTAAAACAAGAATTTGCGAAAATCGAAAAGATAACCAGCACGACCAAACAAAAGTTGCTAAATTGCAAAGAAATAAAATTAAATACAATAAAAAAACTATTGGATATGAATCATTCTTGAATAAATGAGAAAATTAGGAAAAAATACTGATTAATGTCCTGCTAGTTTTTTTATGGCCGTTTTTCATTATTTAGGATGCATCAATTTATATCTGTATTGCATGAAAGAGTACAAATGCTGAGCGGTGCGATCAAAAAATTCAGAGCGGTATTTCTCAATCAAATCTTCGAATTCTTGTTTAGAAGGCATGGTATGACTTTTAATTTGTTTTTTAAATGTTGTAGCCAAAAGTTCAATTTCCTGCTTAGTATACTTTCTTTTTCTTTTATTTTTTCTCGTCCTTACTTTAACGGGAGTTCGTAATTCTTGCATAATTTCATGAATACTCTGTTTACGTTTTATTGGAGTCTTGTTTTTATTACTTCCTTCTGCAATAAAATAAAAATAAATAACTATATAAAAATAAATTAACAAAATAAATACCAAGTGAGCAAGAGCCAATATGCCTACGAGGTTTTCTTAATTTTGAACCTCGAGTTTTAATTGGCGATCTTATAATTGGAACACGAACACGTTTCACCGTTTCTATACAACTTGGTTCAATTTCTGATAATTTTTCTAAAACAACACGAGGACTTCGTTGGTTATTTAATGAAAGTGGCTCCAACACTGTATTAATAGTTTCATTTGTTCCCATTGAAAATGAAGTCTGCAGTTGTGACTCTTGATTTAAATTACTTGAACTTACATCTGCAAAAAAAATTTTTAATTTTTGACTGTAATTACACAAAAGCTATTTATTAGTGTGTTACGCAGAGAAATTATTTGATTATTTGGTAAATTTCTGAGAATTTATCACAACCCGAGGTAAATTTCAAACAGATAAGTTTCTAAATAAATGAAAAAGAAATAAATAATTATTTAAAAGTAAGTACCTACCTACCTACAATAAAATGAGAATTAAACTTGGGCAAGTAAAAAATTTAATTTCGTATGCTACTACTTAACCCATTCCTTATATACCCATTCCTAAAATATGTAGTTATAATATGAGTATATTGGGAAGGAATGTGTTAATATTACAATTTGATTTGATCTGACAGTCACCGATTGATAAGATCTTTTAACCGTTAAGTGTATCTGAATTTACCCAAATCACTAACGTGGTAAAAAATATAGTCATTTCATTGCTTAGTAGGTATAGGTGTAGGAACTTATCTTTGTAAAACTTTTATTATATAAAAAGTTACCTAAAAATGAGTCAACAATATCTTCCACTTCCTCGTCCGTTTCTTCTTCATTAATTGTTTCATTTTCTATTAAAATTTCTAATTCGGTCATGGATTTACCTTTAAATTTTGTAATATCCAAGTTTCCACCTGCAGCCATAAAAAAACGAGACAAGACTGTGATATGTCTCTGCAACTCAGGTTGTCTATAATTTTGTCTATGAACATTTATATCGTGACCCATAAAGTCAGCTAGTTGCTGCATTTCGTTTTCATTCAGAACTAAGAACTGCGAAATAGTAGCCACTTGTTTACGTAGGCGAGTACAGCGAAGCAATTCTGGATTGTCGGCATTACACTCTTTCGCGAAATTTGCCATAGCACGACCTCCAGCCTCCAAGTGTTCAATAGAATTTTTGGAGCAAAAAAGATATTTGTTGCTTTTAGGGATACCAGATATTATTCTTAAAGATGAAAACAAATCTAAGTACTGAACTTGTGCTTTTGTCAATAATGCAGACAATACCCTACCGCGCTTTCCAATTAACTTAATCATAGAAAATCGTTCCGCTAGCATTACTTCCATGCGAGTCATATTTTCATGATCTTCTTTTTGTATCGATCTTCTTTCTTGATACGATTGTAACAACATTCGGGAAACCTCTCCAGGTCTGCGTCGGTTAAAAAGGACCACCTCGTGTAAAACAATTGTCCCTAGTCGAACCCATGCATTATAATTATATTTTTGCATCAAAATTTGGAAAGATTTCTCCGCTTCAGATTGTAAATAATTTGTTAATTTTGCAATATCTGTAATGGCAGGTAAATCTTTGTTTTTAAACATGCGATTTCTTTGTGACGAAATATAAGCCGTCTTTCCAAGACGTACTAAAAATTCATTGGAGTGGAAGTTCTTGAAATCAAACAAACGAACAAGAATTGGATCAGTCGGTAACAAACCTTGTATTCTATAATAACTGATAAGAGCATTCACTAAATTTACTATAACAAGTCGAATAGATTGAACTATTGTAGGAATCTTAAATGAGTGCGTGTCTCCGGAACAAATGACATTTACTGCATTCATTATCTTCAGGTAATGAGTAGTATCAAGAAAATCTTGGACACAGTTAATATTATTATCAAGTTTATGAAGTTCGATGAAAAGACGAGCGGCTAAACGTAACTCTTGTCTGCAATTTCTGTAATTATGAGGACACGCTCTATGTTTTATAGCGAAACGCTGTGCTAAAATGAGTAAAGTTTTATCACTTCGAATAATTTGACCAACGTCATCGTTTTTCAATGGCTCTAATAACATATGAAGTAAACCAATATCCAAATTGGTGGGTTGCGCTACATTTATGCAAGAATTCAAATCAGTTGAAGAAGTAGAAGAAGAAGAAGCCATAGGCGATGAAAGTACCGAATACGATGGAAGTGCTAGCCGTCGAGCCTCTTTCAAAATTTGTGGTTTATTTTTTGGCCTATTAACACAATTTTGATGGTGTTTGTATAGTGACTTTGAAACGAACAAGGACTTGCAGTTTGGACATGGAACCATATTTTCTACGGGAACTTTTTTAGATGTTCTAATTGGGATACGGTCCTTTGTGCAACACTTGGAGTTATACAAATTGTCACCCTGAATACGCAAATCCTTCAGCAATCTACTTCGTTCCGAAGAATTTAATGGCAATCCATCAATTATTTTCACCTCATCTCTATCGCGATGAGTTGCCAACAAATGTCGAGGAAGTGCAGTCACAAATTTAGAGCAAAATAAACAACAGTGACTCTTAGTTTTCAATTCTGATTTCTTGTCAACATCTTTGCTATTTATTTTCGTATATAACAACGCTCCAATGACATGATTGCCAGTCAAAACTAATTCGCCGCTTAGCTGACCTGGCGATAAACACCAGCGAACATTCACATTAAGAATTTTACCATCCGGTATGCTAATATAGCAAGGGGTATTTTTGTCGTCAAATTCTGAAAACAAAAATTTTAGAACAAATTTACAACGAATGGAATAAACTTACTACATAAGTGGTGTTCAGATGTTTTCTGGTCCGCTATTATAAACGATACAAATTTCCTATTCAATATATTAGCGCATTTACTGTCAATATCGTCCTTTTGCGGCTTATCTAGTTCATCAAATAACACAGTGTACTGTCCATAATGCAAACTTTTTGTCACCGTCAATATTACAGTCGAGTTCTCGATTAAAATATTTGCCTTATGTTCTTGACCAGTTTGTTCTGCATCACCTAGTTGATGAAAAACAATCTCTGCATCTTGATGTGATGATGAAGCTGCTTCGCCTGTGCCAGTGCCGTCGGTACAAATATCAATCTCAAAGACATACTGATCTTCAGGAACAAACGCAATGCTGTCCATTATTTCGAGATTGCCTTCTTGGCCTTCTTTGTTAGAATCTGCACTATCAATGTTTCCACTTACCATTGCACCAAATAAATCTCTCTTTGCACATTCGACCTTGTTTTGTGTTTCAATTAAAGGCGATTGTTGCGGTGGCAATGAGATCGATGAACAAGAAGAAAAATCTACATCATCGTTTCCTGCTTGCCATTCCGAACCCGAATCTTCAAATAGATCTTCGTTTTCCATCACAAACAAATCTAAATAAAAATTAAAAACATATAAAAAATCGTTAATCTTATAAATTAGTTTAATTGAATCAAAAATCAAATAAAAGGTGATCTACAGGGAGTAAAGAAATATTTCGGGAAGTCCTATCATCATCAATGTAAATTAGGTTACTGTCGCAGAAAAGTACAGCACGAATTTCATAATTTCAAAAACAATCTTCTAAATCTTCATTTTTGTTTTTAATTCAGTGCGGATTATCCACTAGTTTTTTTTTAACGGCATTTGGAATTCAAAAATATTTTACATCGGGATTTGTTCATGAGTTGCGTCATGGTCGCTTTCTGTTGAGGGTGCGTATAGATTAATATGATTAATATACTCTTACTGATGCAGTCAAATATTTATGGACATGTGGATACAATCACCAGACGAAGGAGATTGCTACATGCTTCCGCTACATAAGATGATACTTGATACTAGATGTGGTTCACACTCTGCAACATTCACATCGACGAACGACAAGTTCTGCAGGGGCATGCGCATCGGTGCTCCCAGTTGAGGTCGGGGTTCTTCGGGGGATGTTTTTAGCTAGTTAAGTGGTGAACTAATCAGCCCGCAACCCACGAGTGAGCGAAACAATTTTGGGCAGATATTCAATCATTTTAGCTGACCTCGAAGTTTAACTATCTATGGTGCACGTTTATGCCAAATACTGATTTCTTTTATTATTCCAACCACACACAAACGAACATTAAACTCAAGTTGTTGTTTGATTTTTACAATACTTTTCCTATAGATATCTTATCTTATAGATATATGTATGGGCAAAATAAAAATGTTTATGTTGGTAATGACTTTGACGAAAAGTATTCAGCGTATTTTTGAAAAAAGGCTTTGAAAAAACGACTGTATATATATTTTAAAGTCCATAAAAGTAATGCTGATTTTATTACAATTTTAATCTTCTTTAAGCCACCGTTACTTACTCGAAAACGATGCGTTAAAATAGAAAAATGTATACAGGGTGTCTCCAGATACATTTTACATAACTTAGGTGGTGATAGAGGACACTTTTCTAAGAAAAATTTCTAACACATTTTTTTCTAAATTCAAGCCTTCGAGAATTAGGCTTCTTTAAAGCATTTATTTTAATTTCCACCTTTACGTAGCCATAGTCCAGAAAATATTGATCTTTCGGTACAAATGGATTAGTGCTTTTTTAAAGGGCGTGAAATAATCTACTAACTAGATTCAAACCCTTTATTGTCTAAAATCAACAGCTTTAGAGTTTTTTTTATTTTGTTTTTTTTTCAAAACCCTGTATCTTTTAAACGAAATACTTTACAAAAATTCTGACTCCCATTCCGGATAGGAAATTTAACTTAAATTTAAAGAGTAAATATTTTTGAAAAACCAATCCATTTCACAGATAATTAGACAATAATAAACAAGGCAGCTACAAAACAAAAAATTAAATTCACAAAACTTTTATTTTTATTGATAATTTATTTTATTTCTTAAAGTTAAAGTTATTTTTTAACACGTTAAAAAACGTGTATTGAATACGAGAATAGTAATTTTGAAGATTTTATTAATTAATAAATTAATAAATTAATTTTAAAATAATTAATAAATATTTTATTAATTAATAAAATAAATTTTCAATAAAAATAAAAATTTTGTGAATTTAATTTTTTGTTTTGTAGTCCCTTTTTTTCTAATTATCTGTGAAAGGGATTGGTTTTCCAAAATTTTTTACTAGATAAAAGTTGTAGTCGGTTAAATTTCTTATCCGGAATGGAGCGTCAGATTTTTTGTAAAATGTTTCGTTTAAAAGATACAAGGTTTTGAAAAAAAAACAAAATAAAATAAGCTCGAAATTTTCAACATTTTTTTACTTAGTTTAATTTATAACTCGAAAGCCGTGGATTTTAGACCATAAAATGTTTTAATCTAGTTCAGGGGTAACCTTTTTCGAACGGCGTTGTTCGAACAGGACTACTGAAACATTTCTTTACCCACTGCGCATTCTTACGCTTTGATAAAAGTTGTTTTTTATAATACATTTCACAACTTTAGTAAATTTAAATGTTTAATATGAAAGCAAAATTCAGAAACGTGAATAAATTAAAAAAGTTACAGTTTTCATATAAAAATTGATAAAATTTTCAATTAAACCGAACGACCATGAGTGTACGCTTATGAGAGCTTCCACTTCATTCAAGTTATAAAAACATAATTAGGAATGAACTTTTTATAAGTTACCTTGTATATTCCGCAGCTTCGTTTTGTTGTTGAAGAATAACAACCGATATTCACTTTTCACTATCAACGTAGTATATTTTCCTTTAATCACTTGGAAACACACATATCGTACATAGTACATAAAAATTATGAAACTACAAGCAATAATAACGTTAATTATGTGATGATGAATTAAAAGATGGTGCATCTTTAATAATGTAACCAACGATAATGTACATAATCGTGCGTTGCGCAGCTCACGATGCACTTTTCTAAGTACATCGTGAGCCGCGAAAAACTCGTTCGTTTGCGCAGTGACGTCCATTAGAATGCAGACGATGGCGACTGGAAATTCCGACACCCCGTATCTCAAAAATTTAAATTTAACTAATAATGTATTCCAATTCCACGCATCTCATTTTATTGCATCAACAGATAAATTTTTTAATTAGAACTAATTACAATTTAGTAGGTACTAATCATATTAAACGCTTTAGTTAACCTGAGAGATAATAACTGTCAGGTCTCTTAGTAGGAAAATCTCACTTAAAAATCGTAAATGCAACAAATTTTAATTGTTGCTTTTTTAGAAAAAGGCTCATTTCTTACGTATAAATTATAATTTTTTATATTATACAGTAGATTCCACTTTTTTATTTTGTATAAAACAGCAAATCACATTAAAACTTGACCTTTTTTTTATTTTTTATTTTGAATGTTGAATTTCATTACTCAGCATTACAGTAAGTTGACACGTAATACCTAACACACATGGGAATAACATTTGTATTTAACAAATTTTCATAAAATTATTTAAAATTTTAATAAAACAAACTAAAAATGCGTATGCTTTTCATAACACGCCTCCAGTAAAATGTACTGGCACATTTTACGGACTTGGAAATTTCCTATACAATATTTAGATTTGAATTCTCCAAAAGTCTAAACAATCAACAATCCTTAATTTTTAAAAACCTCTAATTGTCATTAAAGTACATAGTACCTAATATAGTATGTTACAGCTTTGTAGTTTTGGTAAGCCCAACATTTATATTATTCACAAATTTTTCCAAACATAAAATTTTAGCTCCGAGCAACTTTCGAATTAGTCAGGGCCGGATAAACCTTGGGTGCAATGGAGCCGCCGCGCCGCACCCAGCACCAAAGTTTAGAAGGCACCAAATTGAGCGTTTTTTAATCCAATTTTCCACAAAAAATAAAATTTTGAATAAAAGAAATATCCGAAAGGCGCCATATCAAACAACAACTTACGAAACGCTAAGCGTGAAGTAAACGAATTCTGATTTAATTAATATTTGCTTTTAGGGAGCGTTCATAAACCACGTAGTTTGATTTTGACCTCTTTAGAACCCCTCCCTCCCATCATGTAGCTTTTACCATGATACCTCTACCCCCCCCCCCCCCTAGATGGAACGTAGTTTTTTTTTTCCTATAAAGTCCAGAAGACTTATTATGCTTTCTGTTAACAAAACTATTTAAAAATTATTTGGTATAAAAAATGAATAACACCGATACTTGCTTTTAAAACAAATAGCGCACCTATATAAAATATAAATTAAAAAAATCCAAATACGGAAATAAATATCCTTATTATGTTGTCGCTTATATTCTGCAAATTGCTTTCATAATAAATAAAGAAAACTACGTAGCTTGACTATAACCCCCCCGTACCCTCACGTAGCCCTGTGTAGCTTTCTACCTAACCCCTCCCCCCCCCCTTGGCCAAACCACGTAGTTTATGAACGCTCCCTTATTGCATGGTACTGTTGCTCCTATATTAATTTTTTGCGTTAGCCTACTTTTTAAATAGCTAACTAAGCTTTGCAAGCTTGATTACATTATGACGCACCATTGTGTGGGTTTGATACACACATTCACGTTTGTGTTATTCAAGTGTTTGCTGCGTTGCACCAAGTATCAATTACGGGATTACGGCACTAGTTAAATTCATTATAATCTTCTAGTTTCTTTCGCATTGTGCTTAGTATATAATAATTTTAATTTAAAATTAAATTCAAATTATTGTTCTTCTCTCATGTTAAATTAATAATTAATAAATATTAAATATTTGTATAATAATTGTATAATTATTGATTTTATTGAAAAAAAGTTGGTAAATATGAATTGTATGCCTAGTCGGCAACCTGAACATTGCTCCTCCCCGTAAAAACAACCAAGATGCAGAACTAATCAAAATCTAAATTTAAATTTAATGCATTTTATCACTTTATCCTTTCATTTTAAGGGAGTAACTTCTCAATAACCGTCTCTCATATTTTCCATATCCATATCGCTGAACGGGTAGTGGTTCAAGACTCACTTTGTACTGAAGCTTTTAGGCTTATTGTACCCCGTTTTTCATTGAGTTGTTATGGAAAGTTATAAGTATTTCGATCCACAGCTTAATGTTCACCAGAGGGCTGAGTAAGAAATTCTGCCGAGTCCGGGATTTGAACCCAGAATCTCTGCTCATAACTTCAACTAGCGATCACATCAAGCCACCGCTGTGGTCTCTCTCATATATTATAATAAAATAGCAGTGGCGGCTCGTGACATTTTCCAGTGGGAGGGCACAAAATAAAAGAAGTAGTTTTTAAAATATAAAATTTATTTTTTTGATAATTATTTTAAGATAGTGCTTGTTTTTGGTTTTGGGATGGGAGGGCACGTGCCCCTGTGCCCTTTATGACAAGCCGCCACTGTAAAATAGTAGAAGTAATAATTTTTAAATAATTCAATTATATTTAAATAGAAAACAGATTTTTCTGACAAACTTCAGGACACCAAAAATACAAACATCTAAAAATAAATCTATAGGTATACTAAAAAATATGTTAACTTTTCATTAAATCGACACTGCAAATACACTACACATAATATTATATTTTGGTTTAGGGAATTTGAAGAGTTTGACACAATAATACTATTTAATATTTTCTGAAATACCCTTTTTTGTAAGTTACCACTCCTTTCTAGAATCCTCATTGCTCCGAGCAATAGCTGTGGCGAGCGTCGTTAAATTTCAAAGTTCTTTACTTAATATTTGATTGTTTAAATAAAAATTGATATTAACTAATTAACGTTCAAGTTAATTTTTCTCCGAAAATTAAATTACTTTTTTAATAGTTACTGTGTTAGGGCCTAGAAAAACGATAACGTTTCGTGCGTATGATAAATTTAAAGTGAGCGTTAATGGGTGAATATGTAATACTAATTATTATTGTAACATCAGTAATAAACTTTTTACAGTTTTCAGTCACTGTATCTCGGAGACATTACGACGAAATAGATAAAGCGTATAAACAAAAACGAAGAGAATTAACAATTATTAACTGTAAGTAATTAAAACACGCCGAACAGGAGGAAATACAGTCCACATAATATTATAAACGTAATGGCAGGTTTAATTTAGCTATAACTTGCAATTTTTATTTAATTTTTCCTGTAAAATTTTTAATTCAAAATTGTTCGATTTCTTGGAATCGGATAACATATTTTATGGCCAACTAATCTGCATAAAGTTTTTCGTTCATTTTAAACATTTTACTTGTAAAATATTCTTAACCGTCTTGTTATCATCACTTTCAAAATGCACTTACAGTTTAATAATGTGCTATGCCGACTGCAACTCAGCACTTCTTTACATATATTATGCCATTATGTTCATATTATGTGTATTATATTTCTTTCTTTTCCGCATGTTTTAATTAGGTCAGTATCACAGTATTCATTGTCACCAGTTCCGACATTTGTGTATTAGTAATATTTTGTTAACCGACAAAATTAATATTACAATTTTGAAATATAAGTAATACTCTAGATCAGGGGTCGGCAACCTATTTTCGACGGCGGGCTATTTTTAAAATAAAATTTTTTATGCGAGCCCCACATTCAAATGTAACTTAAAAAGTGCTTTGGGGGCGTCCATTAATTACGAGAGGCGTTTAGGGGGGGGAGGGGGTTGAGCAGAATCTCACAAAATCTCACGAGGGGGGATGGGGGAGTCTCGGCAAATATCAAATTCTTTTTTTCCGCAAGAAACTGTAAAATTGCGAGTGAACTGAGTTACTACTTCTTTGTTAAGTTTTTTAGTCTTAGCTAGCCTTAAATTAAAATAATTAAGCAAATTATGTTTTTTTAATTAAATCCAACGCAATCAAGCACAGATTTACGTATTTACACTAAAAATTCGCATTTTGAAAAATCTCACGTGAGATTAAGGGGGGGGTCAAGCCAAATCTCACAAAATCTCACCAAATTATTTATTTAATTACAGTCTTAGGTACAATTATAATCAATATTATGTATAATTTTGAACTTAACAAGTTCGTAAGGATTTTAAATAAAAATACCTAAGAAATATAATAATTTTATTAAATTCAAAATAACTAAATTCTAAGTGAATTAACTATAATGATTATTAGTTTCAAGATTTAATGTAATTTTGTCTATTTATGAAATGTCAAACAGAATAAAAAATGAAAAACTGAGAAAAGGAGAGAAAGAAAAAATCTTCAAATGAGAAAAAATTACTAAAAACTGAAACTAATACAAAAGTTGTTTTGAAATTATAGAAAATTTATTTTAGGCGACTTTTGATAAGCAATAATTTAAATATTTCAGTCATTATGACCTATGCAATTTTAATTTTTTCTTATCAACGGCTGACTTTTTTTAATTTTCCTTGCTCTTGTCTGTAAATATTGCTTAATTCGCATACATGTATAATAAAAATAAACCCCTTTTGATACAATTTCGTCCCGATGTAGTACTTGGCAACCAGACTTTATTAATTTGTTTTGTTCAATTGAAAAAAAAACCTCGATTGTGTTTTCAAACACGTCAACTGAAGCAATATGCTTAAACAAAACATTTTGTAAATTTGTTTTTGGGTACTTTAAACAAGGAAACTTTGTCTCTATTGCCACCCACCCACTGTGGCAATTAGGTGTAAAACAATGTATTCGAGCCATTTCCAAAAATTAACACAAGTACTGCAGTAATTAAGCTTTTATCCTAAAAAGTGCATTGTAACGCATGCATTTCTTATGCACAATGCTGTTTCGCGCCTAGCTAGTTGTCTATCTCTGTCAATACTTCTCTCTCCCACAGTGAGTACGTTCGCGACCCGCTGCTATAGTGATAGAAGCATAGGTCGTCAGATCTCTAATAATACATCCGTGGTTCTTATTTCAGGAAAATAACTTGATATTACACTTGTGTGAAATGCAGAATTGCAGTTCACATTGTCACATTTGTTATTGTGAATTAATAAGAAATTATAAATTTACATAATAAAATTAATGGTAGAATATAACTACTCGACAATTTTTAATAAAAAAATATTTGTGAAAAATAAGTGAAATTTATATTTTGAAGATAATATTTTTGATTTTGCAGCAGTTTAAATCTTACTAACAGGCGCTCGAGAACAGTTTTAAAAAATTGTAAACGTGCTGCGGAAACCAAGCTAATATCAAAGTATAAATTGGTTTGACCTTGCAAATATAAAATCTTTTCCTTGCGGTGCATGATTTCTTCCTTTTTGCCTAATTTCCTAATTAAATAGATTTTAGTAACAAAAGAAGTAAAAACAATATATAAAAAAAATTCGAATGGCAAAGAAGCTATATCCTTCTCTCATAATGAAGCTGAACCCGGTGTTTTTTACTTGCTCGGAGTAAAGAACTCGGAAATTTAAACGACACCCACCGCAGATATTGCTCGGAACAATGAAGATTCGCAAATATAGTCCTAACTCGTGGTGCACTCGCCTTATAACATGGCACGGGTAGACCTGGAGATTTTCCGTCAGATAGCCTTCAGGCTGTTAACTTGCAAGTTTTATTATATTTTTTCCTGTTAAATTTTTATATTCAAAGGTAATTAATTTTTTGAAAGACTTTTTAGAGTCAACTTATTTACATTTGTAAAAAATATTATGTGTATCGTATCGCTTCCTTTTCCGCAAGTATTGGTTACGTATGTACTTACAGTGCTTACAGTGCTTACAAAATTATTTGGATTTGGAGGTTCCTGTTAACTACGTAAAATGTACCGCACGAATAAAAGATTATAAAGATTCGCTTTTCGAGTACTACTACTATACAATTTTTTGTTGCAATTGTTCTTGTTTTTGGTTCTATGCATTTTTCTATTTCGTCGAATTGTCTCCGAGATATTACATTTACAGATAAATGTAAACTAAAGTATCATGGAGGATACGTAAAATTTTACAAATTGAAAGATAAAATTGACTTTATAAGAAAAACGGCCCGTCCACGTAAATTAAGTTGTCGAGAAACCATTAGTTATATAACAGAAAAGTTTTAAAAAATCATAAAATTTGTGAGCTAAAATTACAAACAAAAGTGCTGCTCGAATTACGAAAGAATATTTAAAAAAAACCCGGAGTGAAGAACTTTGAAATTTGAACGACGCAAGCCGCAGATGTTGCTCGAAGCAATGAATACCGTATCACTCTAAAAATGAAAAAGATTTCAAGAACTAAATTGATTTTAATTTCATTTATCATATCTTATTAAGAAGTTCTTGAAGAGTAATCTATTAGTATTTTAATTTACTAAATAAATTAATCAGTTTTGCATTTACTTTACATATTTACGCATTAAATTCTTATTTATGGTTACCCCCAATGACAAAAAATAAAAATTTAAAACGATGCTTCATGAAGCTTCTAGGTCGAGGTCAACTATCAGGATCAATTTCTTCATTATTTAAAACTAATTGTTCCGAACTCTACTTTACGATTAATGCTCAGTTTCTTATTCACTTTTTGATCCTATAGATATCCGATAGATAGGGAATAAATATAGATAAATTTGACAGAACTACATGACAACAACAATCATGCGTTCTGTCATGTTTATCAATACTTATTTCCTATCTATCGGATATATATAGGATCATTTTAGTGAAGGAACTGGGCATTAGTAAAAACAAATATCTAGCACATACTCCACAAATCGTGTATTATAATGGCATCTTTCTAAAATTTCCTAAAACTTAAGCGAATCTGCGAACATGGAATCATAATGATAGCGAGATTAATGATTAATTGCTTGTGGTTAAACTGTAAACAGGCAAGTGTTTCGATGATAACAATTGTTTCTAAATATAGCGTCGTCCGTCCACTAGTTATAATTTTATGACATGTTGCTTTGAAAACACGATGTCGTGGTAATACGCACCATTACTGTGACGTCAGTTAATAACAATAACAATCTTTTAGTGGCATTAAAATTACATAGCTTTCAAAGTTATTATTGAATAGAATTTTTATTTTGCGATTGTTACCTTTAATATTTTAGTTGGTATATATTAGAGGTATAATGATGTAAAAACATTAATAAAATTTTAATTTTAAATAAATAATAAATAATTAATTAATTTTATAACAACCCTATTATGTCAAAGTGTATTCAAAATAAGCTTAGCTGAAATGTACAAAAATTGTACTATTGTTGAAATATTAACTTAAATCATGAAATCAAAACTTGTACTGTGTAAATCCCATAAGAAAAAAGTTTGTTTTACTAGGGCTGCTGACCTACCTCAATACTGTGACGTCAGCAGTAATGGTGCGTATACTTTAAAACGATACCGTGACGTCGCGTCAAGTAAAAAAAGGTCAACGTAATGATGTCGACCTAAGGATGGCGACTTAATGATGCTTCTAGATCGGGGTAAACTTTTAGGATCAACCAGGAACTTTTAGATCTTTTAATATTATTTATTGCAATATTAACTTTACTATTTATTAACAACAAATATCTAGCACATATTCCAGATCGTTTAATATAATTGCACTTTTTCAAAATTTCCTAAAACTTAAGCGGGTCTGCAAACATCGAATCACAATGATAGCGAAATTAACGATCAATTGCTTCTGATTAAACTGTAAAAAATCACTATACTTTCGAAGACAATAATTGTTTCTTAATATAGCATCCACCAGTATAATTTTTTATGACGTGTTGCTTTGAAAACACGACGTCGAGGTAATACTTTAAAACGATTCCGTGAGGTCGCGTTAAGTGGAAAAAGGTCGACGTAATGATGTCGACGTAATGATGTCGACCTAATGATGGCGACCTAATGATGCTTCTAGGTCGAGGTAAACTTCTAGGATCAACTAGGAACTTTTACATGTTTTAATATTATTTATTGCAATATTTATTTTGTATTTATTAACAACAAATATCTAGCACATATTCCAGATTGTTTAACATAATTGCACTTTTTCAAAATTTCCTAAAACCGTTAAAACTTAAGCGGGTCTGCTAACATCGAATCACAATGATAGCGAAATTAACGATCAATTGCTTCTGATTAAACTGTAAAAAATCACTATACTTTCGAAGACAATAATTGTTTCTTAATATAGCATCCACTAGTATAATTTTTTATGACGTGTTGCTTTGAAAACACGACGTCGAGGTAATACTTTAAAACGATTCCGTGAGGTCGCGTTAAGTGGAAAAAGGTCGACGTAATGATGTCGACCTAATGATGTCGACCTAATGATGGCGACCTAATGATGCTTCTAGGTCGAGGTAAACTTCTAGGATCAACTAGGAACTTTTACATGTTTTAATATTATTTATTGCAATATTTATTTTGTATTTATTAACAACAAATATCTAGCACATATTCCAGATTGTTTAACATAATTGCACTTTTTCAAAATTTCCTAAAACCGTTAAAACTTAAGCGGGTCTGCTAACATCGAATCACAATGATAGCGAAATTAACGATCAATTGCTTCTGATTAAACTGTAAAAAATCACTATACTTTCGAAGACAATAATTGTTTCTTAATATAGCATCCACTAGTATAATTTTTTATGACGTGTTGCTTTGAAAACACGACGTCGAGGTAATACTTTAAAACGATTCCGTGAGGTCGCGTTAAGTGGAAAAAGGTCGACGTAATGATGTCGACCTAATGATGGCGACCTAATGATGCTTCTAGGTCGAGGTAAACTTCTAGGATCAACTAGGAACTTTTACATGTTTTAATATTATTTATTGCAATATTTATTTTGTATTTATTAACAACAAATATCTAGCACATATTCCAGATTGTTTAACATAATTGCACTTTTTCAAAATTTCCTAAAACCGTTAAAACTTAAGCGGGTCTGCTAACATCGAATCACAATGATAGCGAAATTAACGATCAATTGCTTCTGATTAAACTGTAAAAAATCACTATACTTTCGAAGACAATAATTGTTAATTAATATAGCATCCGCTAGTATAATTTTTTCAACGTGTTGCTTTGAAAACACGACGTCGAGGTAATACTTTAAAACGATTCCGTGAGGTCGCGTTAAGCGGAAAAAGGTCGACGTAATGATGTCGACCTAATGATGTCGACCTAATGATGGCGACCTAATGATGCTTCTAGGTCGAGGTAAACTTCTAGGATCAACTAGGAACTTTTACATGTTTTAATATTATTTATTGCAATATTTACTTCACTATTTATTGACAACAAATATTTAGCACATATTCCAGATCGTTTAACATAATTGCACTTTTTAAAATTTCCTAAAACTTAAGCGGGTCTGCGAACATCGAATCACAATGATAGCGAAATTAACGATCAATTGCTTCTGATTAAACTGTAAAAAATCACTATACTTTCGAAGACAATAATTGTTTCTTAATATAGCATCCACTAGTATAATTTTTTATGACGTGTTGCTTTAAAAACACGACGTCGAGGTAATACTTTAAAACGATTCCGTGAGGTCGCGTTAAGTGGAAAAAGGTCGACGTAATGATGTCGACCTAATGATGTCGACCTAATGATGGCGACCTAATGATGCTTCTAGGTCGAGGTAAATTTCTAGGATCAACTAGGAACTTTTACATGTTTTAATATTATTTATTGCAATATTTACTTTGTATTTATTAACAACAAATATCTAGCACATATTCCAGATCGTTTAACATAATTGCACTTTTTCAAAATTTCCTAAAACCGTTAAAACTTAAGCGGGTCTGCGAACATCGAATCACAATGATAGCGAAATTAACGATAATTGCTTCTGATTAAACTGTAAAAAATCACTATACTTTCGAAGACAATAATTGTTAATTAATATAGCATCCGCTAGTATAATTTTTTCAACGTGTTGCTTTGAAAACACGACGTCGAGGTAATACTTTAAAACGATTCCGTGAGGTCGCGTTAAGCGGAAAAAGGTCGACGTAATGATGTCGACCTAATGATGTCGACCTAATGATGGCGACCTAATGATGCTTCTAGGTCGAGGTAAACTTCTAGGATTAACTAGGAACTTTTACATGTTTTAATATTATTTATTGCAATATTTACTTCACTATTTATTGACAACAAATATTTAGCACATATTCCAGATCGTTTAACATAATTGCACTTTTTCAAAATTTCCTAAAACTTAAGCGGGTCTGCGAACATCGAATCACAATGATAGCGAAATTAACGATCAATTGCTTCTGATTAAACTGTAAAAAATCACTATACTTTCGAAGACAATTGTTTCTTAATATAGCATCCACTAGTATAATTTTTTATGACGTGTTGCTTTGAAAACACGACGTCGAGGTAATACTTTAAAACGATTCCGTGAGGTCGCGTTAAGTGGAAAAAGGTCGACGTAATGATGACGACGTAATGATGTCGACCTAATGATGGCGACCTAATGATGCTTCTAGGTCGAGGTAAACTTCTAGGATCAACTAGGAACTTTTACATGTTTTAATATTATTTATTGCAATATTTACTTTGTATTTATTAACAACAAATATCTAGCACATATTCCAGATCGTTTAACATAATTGCACTTTTTCAAAATTTCCTAAAACTTAAACTCTGCGAAGATTGAATCATAATGATAGCGATATTAACAATCAATTGCATGCGATTAAACTGTAAACCGACACTATTATACTTTCGAAGAAAATAATTGTTTCTTAATACAGCGTCCCAAGTGTTGCTTTGAAAACACGTCTCCGAGGTAATACTATTAAACGACTCCGTGAGGTCGCGTTAAGTGGAAAAAGGTCGACGTAATGATGTCGACCTAATAATGTGTCGACCTAATGATGTCGACCTAATAATGTGTCGACCTAATGATGTCGACCTAATGATGTCGTCCTATTGATGCTTCTACGTCAAGATAAACTTTTAGAACCAACTAGGAACTTTTACATGGTTTTAAATTATTTATTCCGATCTTTACTTTACCATTTATAAAAGCAAATATCTTAACAGATATATTAAAAAAAAAGCTTTTAATGTATTGAGCACCTTTCCAGAATTTCAAAGCACTTCAACGGGCTGGCGAACATAGTGCTAGCAAGGTTTCCAGTTAATTAGTTAATCTTCGATAATCATATAAAATTTAACCACAATTACGGCAATTACATGAAATTAGATCTACAACTGGTGGCCACCTATGTAGTTGTTATAAATCTCGGCTACCTTAATGGCAGAAATTAATATAAATTGAGTGCAT
The DNA here is from genome assembly GCA_947369205.1 of Cantharis rufa. NCBI lineage: Eukaryota > Metazoa > Arthropoda > Insecta > Coleoptera > Cantharidae > Cantharis > Cantharis rufa. The sequence continues at coordinate 29,953,157 of OX376305.1, read as the reverse complement.
TGCTGCTCCCTCTTGATGTGTAAATGTGCAGGTCGACCTAATTTTATAGCACTAGTTCGACGTTCATGTCGTTTAGGTCTACTCGACGCGACATTTGCGTCGAGTTTTGGTCGAGGTAAAGATGCAAATTAGTACCATTTTCCGCACTAAGTGGGTGTCGGTGCTAATAATAATAATAATAATAATAGGCTTTATTCTCGGAACTTTACAAAAGCTATGAATGCGTCAAAAAGAAAAAAAAAGTGAACCGTATACATTATAAATGGAAAAATTCATTGATGTTGTACAGTGGTTGTTGTTCCAGGTGCAGTCGCAACTCTTTTTTGAATCTTAATTTGTTTAAATTTTTGATTGATGGCGGTAGTTTATTATAGAGTCGTATTCCTGTGGCCATTGGTCCATCCAGTGAAAGTTTCAAACGTGTGTATGAAATGTGAAGTTCATGAGATTTCCTGGTGTTGTATCCATGGACCTGGTTGTTGTGTAGAAGTAAATGTTTACGCTTATGTACTATATCTTTACAGATCGCATATATGTACAAACAAGGCAACGTAAGCAGACGCCACTTGGCAAACAGCGGCCTACACGGTGTCTGCGGATGAACCCTCTCCATAGTGCGAAGTATTCTATTTTGCAGCAAAAATATCTGAGTGGCATGTGTGGATGTTCCTCATACCAAAATACCATATGCAAAACGGCTCTCAACTCTGGCGAGATATGCAGTACGCACGATCGACTCACTTGCACATCTTGACAGATTACGAAACAGGTAGCAATACTTACTACATTCCTCTCTTAATTTAGTAGTGTGGTTGATCCATGTCAACTTGTGGTCCATGTGAATTCCAAGAAATTTAGTAGACACACAGCAACCAATCGACTGTCCATCACAATCCATTGTAGTAACACCATTGACAGAAGCATTTTTAGGATGAAATCTCATAATTTGGGTTTTTTCCAGGTTCAGCGTCAGGCTGTTTCTTGTACACCAATCGAGCATGCTTCGGATAACTTGCTTGCAATTGTGATACAATGCATCTTCATCACCCGAAACACACAGTGCATTGAAGTCGTCTGCAAATTGGACTCTTAATTCCCCCCCCCCCCGAACAAATACTGCATCAGATCGTTCACGAACAGCAGAAAAAGCAAGGGACCCAATGTTGAACCCTGTGGCACACCTAATACGGAATTCAAATATGTGGATGTCGATTTGTTGATCCTGACATACTGTTTTCGCCCGGCGATATAGCTCTGAATCCATCTCTTGGCTGGACCTCGAATTCCCAATCTTTCGATTTTTTGGAGCAGGATATCGTGATCTATTATTATACAAATTTTCAATTTAATAACGCACAACGTAAATCAAGCGTAGCGTTTGGCTTCAAACGCTCATCGAGAAGACCTGGTTTCAACCTGAAGAAAATTCATACCAGGTAAGTCCTTCAACTACGTATAGGATATGTTGCACAAATTAATATTCTTTTTCTTTATCGTAGGTCGTTTTCGAAGCACATCACAAATATCACTCAAATTAACGTTTATAAAATTACAAATAAAAATATTTGTTCAGTATGTGTTGAAGTATTAAATTTAGCCTTTTTAATTTTCCTCTGAATAAATGATAACTCATTTGCAGGACACAAATAAACTGACCACGATCTTAGCATTAATTATCTCACGTGGGAGCCGCTACCTGATGGAAATATCACCACAACTTACTCCCCTCGTTTCACTATTAGTGCATTTTATGTAAAACAATATGTACATAAGATTAAGCCAGGTTATTGTAACTCACGCGTGTAATGGTAGTTTACACGGTAGATATACGCCTAACTATAAATATGGCTGTAATTGTATTTAAAATACTAAGGAATTCTTCAGAAATGCCTAAATATAATAGTTTTGGGTTTTTCTCCAATACCATTATTGTGGTTTTCCTTCTTTCGGTTCTTGGAAATTTATAACATAACTCAACCGAGTCTGTGGATGGTACATACACAGTACCTCCATTTTTGCTACTGGTCGACTGAGAAGACGATAATTGTTTTTGTTTTTCTTTATACGCATAGATATTTTCACACCCACAACGTTAATTTTTGTAGTATTTGTTTGAACACTTCGTACTAAATACATATATTTTTCAAATTTGCTTGTATTCCAACTGATTTTATCGATGGAAGTAAAGACACCGTTAATAATATCCGGTAATGACACCCGAAGCACATGGCATCAAACTACGTTTTACGACATTCCATGGTATGGAAAAAAGATTCCTCACAACTTTTGATGGCTTTTTTTTTGCTTCAAAATCAATATTTTCCAAACAAAATTTTCGAATACCCAGGATTACTCCATTGTGAATATGTTTACGATACCCACTAAAAGTTTCGTATACTTTGTTGCATTTTTCATTGGGGCATTTTAGTCGAAGTACTGCTTCTTCATATAGAACACGAGACATTTACAGCTTTGTAACTACAAATATAGCATCCCATGGAAATATTTACAATTGGCCATGCAATGACCCAGCATTGGCCCATCGGTGCTTGACGCTTGGCCAACTATTGGCAGAACAACTGGGCGACCGTTGGGCCAAAGCTGTAATGATAATTGCGGTCCTACGGTTGGCAACCAGCGTTGGTGCAACGTTGGTTCCCAGTACTGGCCCAGTGCTTGACCTAGCAGTGCCCCAACTGTGGTTGACGCTTGGGCAACTATTGGCAGTACAACTGGGAAACCGTTGGGCCAAATTTGTAATGGATAACCTCGGTCCTACGGTTGGCAGCCAGCGTTGGTGCAACGTTGGCTTCCCGTACTGGACCAGTGCTTGACCCAGCAGTTACCCGACGGTGGTCGACGCTTGGCTACCCAGCAAACAATTTACAGATGGGCCGGCAATGGCAAAGCGTCCAAACGCCTGAAGTGACCATGCTGAGCCAGTATCTGTTATCTGCACTGTGCCAGTACCTATAGGAGAATGCGGCCATCAGCTGGGCCAACGCTGGGCGTCTGCCTGTAACATGCACCCGCCCGGCAAGCTGCCGTACATTAATTTTGGTACTTTTCTGGGGTTCTAGGTAGTTGTGCTATTTTGTAAAAAAATATCTTGATATAGGCGATGCACAACTGTAAAATCACTGAAGTTGCTAGATAGTTAAATCTGTCATTTTACAGAGCTACAGCGCCTACATCCCGTAATTTTTTTTACAGAAAAGGATATAAATTCATACACAGTTTGATGTACACACAATAATATATCTTTTCTGTATTATATTTTTAATTACAAAAAACAAAACAAAACAAAACAAAAAATTACCCAATTTGATCAAATTTAATTAAACAAAAATTAAAATTCCTTGCAAAAAAAACGGAAATAACCTCTCGCTTTCTTTTATACATGCCTTCTTCTTGTATTCTGTCCACCTTCTCTGTCAGGGGCATTTTGCAGCCAAGTTTTAATTATATCTTCGACTTGGGTTTGTGTGGCATCCTTACAGAAACGATTCTTTCTAACGACTCCTGAAATTAAAGTGTATAAGTATAATTTTATTGAAACAATAGAAATTGTAGAACTGATGTAGCTAGGACGAAAATCAAGACGCATAATAAATCGTATAACATAAAAGTATACATTATTTTGATACTTGGAGTTTTAAATTTTTCAGTTTTGATTTCAATATTAAATTTTTTAAATCTGCTAAATTTTTAGGATTAAAAATTAAGCTCAATTTATAAATTGACTCAAGCCGTAACGCAACTAAAACAAAGGAATTTCAGGTTGTATTGGGAGGCAAATCAAACAATATATTTGTACGCCGACGTTTCGGAAGATTTATTCCTCCATTATCAAGACTATAATGAAAACATGTATAAGTCACATGGGTATACAGATAATACAACTCACCGGAGAACAAATAAGATGTAAAATGTTCGATGTAAGCCTAAATGAAGACAACTGCAAGTGCCCGAAGCAAACACATTCAACGAGGTCCACAAATTTTGAATACAAAACTAATATTAAAACAAAACATGAAATGACTTCACATTGTAAATATAAAACTATGTAAAAATATAAATAACTATGTACAGCATTAAAATAATTAACCATTAGCATTAAAATGTAACGAATATTCAATTAAAAAACTATGGAAAATAATCGAACTTAAAATTTAAACCAAAATGTGTTTCCTCTCGCAATCTTATGTGCACGGATAAAATGCAGGCGGGTAGGCAACCCATATTGTGTAGTAAAATAATTGACGCTCAAAAAAAACCAAAATGGATGCCAATACGAAGCAGCAAACACGTCATCGGACTTCTAGCAATATACATCTGTAATCCATAACGCCAGTACAACGCAAAACCAGTGTGCGATGCTCCTCAAGGAGCACCCCTGTTGGAAATAACATATAGAAACATATAAAAATAAACATATAGAAATTCTATATGTTTTTATATGTTCTGTATTCGGTTAGTGAAACCGGCTTTTGCAAATAGAAAACATATAGAATCGTATCTGCAAATACCAATAGCACTCAGATAAACGCACAGATTGAAACCAATAGACACCAATAGAATCATATAACATTCTATTTGGAAATGCGAATAGAGTCATCCTGAAAATGTGAAATGTGATTGGTCGAATTTTAACGGCGGCGTATTTAAAAATATATGACGGTAAAAAGAATTTTTGAATTTGAATTTAACCCCTCGAAACTTTTCGACTTTTAACAAAAAAAATACATTAAATACAAATTCAAAAATTCATTTTATCGTTATATTTTTTTAAATACCGCCGTTAAAATTCGACCAATTATCACATTTTCACCACTGATACCAACCATGATACAATAATTTGAACAGTTCTTTTGAAAGTTCTTGCTGCAGTGAATTAGTTCGTGTTGATTCCAACTTTGTTTTTTGCGTCAAAAAATATGGAAAATTCGAGAAGAAATAAGCGTCGAAAGTTGTACTTATATCAAGGAGTGCCTGTGTCAAAGTCGACTGCATGGCGTTGATCAAAAAGATCACTGCACTTTTAAACACAACACACCCACAGTTAAAAATCGGTTAAAAATGAACGAAATGAACATAATATTGAGTATTGGGAACTGCGCATTATCGATCAATCGATCGACAATTTCCGGTAAATTAAAAATTCGCTCGAGTTATTTGTATTTCACTATAGAAACCATTAGAAACGCAAAAGACAGTTTCTATTGGTATTTGCAAATACAAAATCCTCAAAAGTTATTTGTATTTCATAATAGAAACCAATAGAAACTCAAAAAACAGTTTCTATTGGTATTTGCAAATACAAAATCTATATGCATTTTCATGATACCATGCAGCATTATCATGGATTATCCATATAGAAACCAATAGAAGTCCATGAGGAGTTTGCTTAAACTTATATGAAATCATATAGGTTCCAATACAGGCATATAGGAACATATAAAAGCATATACAATTTCTATTGGTTTCTATCTGAAATTTTCAATAGGGACTTGAGTCTAAAGGGCAGGGGCGGTGATGGGTAAGTGTCGATAACCCAGTATAACACTTCAACATCCAGAACTTCATCCACAGAAAGAGCTGTATATAGCCACCTCGACATCCCACGAAGAACACACCGACGGACAAAAACGGCCGGTGTAGAATTCTACAGCGGCGAGAAACCATACAACCACCTCGACATTCTACGAAGAGCATAACGACAACCAAAACCAGCCGGTGTAGCAATGCTGCAGCGGCGAGAAGCCATAAAAGTGGCGACCATCTGAGGTATGTAAGCCATCACCTAGTATCTTTATGTTTGTTTTTAAAGTCATTCAGTATGGCCCTGTACATGTCGTTAATGTTCCGGAAGTCGGTTTGTTTATTAATGTTTTCTTGTGTGGTGGATATGTAGGCCCCCTCCAGAAACGTTCTCTTATAATAATTTTTCTCTGTGGCCAAGATGCTCACATCAGTGAGCGTGAAAGTGTGTGATGTATCAATCATGTGTTCCGAGAGTCCCGTCTTGCTCGAATTGTGTTTGATATCTTGTACGTGTTGTTTAACTCGGGTGGATAACCTTTGTTTTGTCTGTCCAATGTAACATTTTCCACATTCACACACAATCTTGTACACCACGTTTGCCTGGTCCGGGATGGGGATCTTGTCCTTCGTTCTGGAGAATAGTATTCTGTGCATGTTGAAATTATTGTGGAAAGTCAATTTAATCTCTCCACTCTCCAGTACTTCCTTCAGAGCGTTCTTAATTTGATGTTCTAGATAGGGGTGGTATGTAATCTTATTATATTTCGTCCCTTGCATCGGATCATCAGGATCAGTGGGAGGGTCTGGGGACGTGACGCAACTGCTCCGCAGACATGGACTTAGTTCATCTCTTACGCTACGGCTTTGATTGCAATCTGCATACGGAGCGGCTGTGTTACAGCTTACGTCAATCTATACATTTTGAAAAAAAAAGCGCCATACATCACAGTCAAAAAGCTTCAGCCTTCAATTACTTGTTCATACCTAAACTTTTACTTCCTCCTAGTTACATAAATAACTATTATTACTTTACCCATGATCAAAGTTACAACGTTCTTCAGATTGAAAAAAGCGGGCTTACCGTTTCTGCCCGACCAGTTGTAAATAAGTGCCAACTGATTGGTTGTAATCTTCTGCATCAGTCTCCGTGTGGTGTCTATTGTAGCCCTTCCTTCGATAGATGATAAGGCCAAAAGCACTATGCAAAATTTATTGTTATAATACCTTTTCATTTACATACGGATGCAAATACTTACCACTTGTGGCATCTTGTTATCGTCATCCATCAGATTGGTGTTGAAGCTTTCAAGCTGTTGCACAGTTGTGAAAGGTAAGAAATGTAAATCGTCATTATCATGTTCTTCGTCAATACTTTTATTTTGCTTTCTAACTTCATCTTTGAGATCATGGATTAATTGTACAAGTTTGGTGAACATGGCTGTGTAACATAATTTTTATCTTAATTCCAATTCAAATTGAACTGTATTTATATCTACCTTCATTTTCTTGCAACAATTGCAAATAGTACTGCTAGCGCTGTTGACCCGACTCGTACGATTAGGTGTCATTATTTCAGTTATAGGGGCTGAAGAAAAGGTATATGGAGTGCTTGGTGTTTGCATTTGGAAGTGTTGATTATCAGTGAGATGAATTCTGTTTTCTTTGTTCCGTCCAGACAAAAAAGAAGTTCCAGCATCCAATGTTAATTCGCGGCAGCTATTTAAAGTGCCTGTTAAGTTCAAGGTCTTGGAGTTTTGAGTATCACTAATATTGTCATTTTTTTCTTTGTTACGCTTAGCCAAGGAGTTAATCTTTTTTTTTTAGCTGCAAGTTTGGAACATCACTTCCATCGGAGTCCGAAGTAGAGATATCTTGTATATCATAACCAGGGTAGGTTTTTTTTTTCACTGATCTTTTTATCTTAAAGTCCTCGGCTTCACTTTGCGAATCAGAGGATTTTTCCTCCAGCTCCTTCATTTTGTTGGAGACCTTTTCGTAAGTACCTGTGAAATAAAAGTGTTTAATAATCTATTCTGAAATAATCGAATATAATTTTATTACTTGATTTGTAAATTATTTTTACTCTATTTTGAGACGTATTTTTGGAGGGCAGTTTGTGCTTGACTACCATTTGATGCCTTTGCAAATCTGATGCCATGTTAGGCCAGACACAATAAAGTTGATCTTCATGTTGTGAGACCCAGGTATTGGAAATGATGCTCATTGGTGTCGTACCATCAGCCATCTCATCGGGAAATTCGACGACGTAGAAAGTTTTCGAGCTGAAAAAATTAAATAAATCAAAACATGTAAAGTTAATTTAATAAAGATTTAAAATATTACCTCAAATAAAAATGTAGAAGTAGTGAGTAGTGAGAGAAAATTAAAATATTTAAAAAAAATTCAGCAATGGGGAAAAGAAAAACGATTCATCGGCATCACACTGAAGAAGTAGACCCTTTTGGGCGATTTCATTGACTGAAAATTTGACATTTTCCCCATTCAGCTGAACCCGGAACATAGATAAGAATTTGGAATCGGTTGGATAGTCACAGAATGAGCCAGTGACGATCAGCTTCTCACAAACTACGCTAACCACATTTTGTGGACAGTATGGCACCTCGAAAATACAGTTTTTCGAAGGCTACTCCAACTTGATCGTCCAGTAAGTGATAGTCTGCGATGGGTCGACCCATGACGAAAATCTTCCCAGATGTCTTTTTCGACTGTCTATTCGCATCATAATTTTGATAATACTCTTCCATTCTTCGTACAACTTGTTGTAAGGGCTGATTCGATTTTCGTAACATTTTTTTCAACATTTGTAAATAATTTTCAAATGGAAAACATGTTACCTCATAAATATTTCCAAATGCTTCGGCGTCGTCAGGCAGATGTATTAAAGCATGGGTGTTGTAAGTGCAGAATTTCGAACCAAATAACTTTATAGCATGTTTTACGAACCCTTTGAGTAGTTCTCTTGCATACTCGTTATGTGTTTCGTTTAAATCCGAAACTAGCAAAATTGTAATTGCAAATTTTAACATCATGAAATTGCAGTACAACTTACGAGGTAAAACATCTTTTAAAACAAAGGGTCCAGAATATATGAGAAATTGATGCAGCTCAGTTGCTTTCCAACGCTCTAAGTCGGCCAACCCCCTGGGTTTTCTATTAAAATCATCGGGCCAACATTTTCTTAATTCAATTAGACGGGCATTGAGCAGTGAAAGCTTATCTTTCGAAATATTACACTCACGGCGTCTATCACGATATGTAAATAAGAGTTTTCTCATTACTCCCAAGCACACGCAATGCATGTAATCAACAGGACACTTAGATATCAAATCTATGTCAAGTTTGGTAAGAGGGGTGTCTCCGTTATGATGAGCTGCATCGTTCTTGCTGGAAAATTCATCATCTGTTCTTTTGTGTGCCCCTCAGTCTAAAAAAAGCATTCTCCGCTCTTTCGACACACCTTTCACCCAGCATTTATCGCATCCCGAATATCCATTATGGCCTTTAATATTTTTTATAAACGCTCTTGCTGGGGTATCGCAACAAAAAGATCGGATTTCACATGGAATAACCTGATGGTGGACTTGTACACCAAAATTTACTAATCTACATAACTCGGTTACAAATTTTTCCAAATAAGTTTTCAACAAGGGTTTACCGGGCCCACAGTAAATTGCAACAGGAAAAATGTACTCTTGATCATTATTCTGACTTACAATTCTGCACAGAATGGGCCAAAACGCGATCCTAGTACTTTTATGTAAAGGGATACCATCCACATTAAAATCTAGTTTCAATTTATCAGTGCCGTTACATTTATACTGAATCACAAAATGTTGGAATTTTTCACGCATTCCAAAATAATAGAATTGCCCCTGACCATGTTCTTCAACAGGCATTTCCTTTGGCGTTTTAAGAAGAGTTCTTGCGTCTCTTGGGAAACTTTCAAGATCTGGCTTCGTAGACAACCAGTGGAGTAAGTCCGTTAATGCTAAATGAGTGATATTATGTTTAATTGCCCACATTGCAACAAAGTCTCTTGAATTTACAACTTGTTCTTCCTCTTCTGAGGTTACGTTGTTTTCACAATAATCGGTTTCTACAGAAATTATTGGTGTCTCATGTTGATAACTATTTTCCTGATTGTTACTAAAGGTAGAGGTCTGCTGATATTCCCAGAGCTGGGAGTACTTGTTGAAAGGTCTGTATTTTTACTATTTCCCAATCTCATAAGTTCATCAATTTCTATGAAACTAGTTGTTTGTCTCACAGATTTTTTTATCTGTAACTTTTAGAATAACGTTTTAACAATGAATTTTGGCGGGGCATCTTTAACAATGTACCATCCGGTTACGTCAGGTAAAAACTTTCGCGAGTAGCCGGTTTACACCTATGCGCACCTGTGTTAAAAAAGTATTGAATGTCACCTGTAGCTTATTAATACATCAAATATTCATATAAAAAACTTTCATTATAATTAGTATATAATTACATCATAAAAAACATTCGTAAATAAAATTAACAATTGCAAAAACTTTATGGTTATGATCAATACGCAGGACTTGCAGGCAGGGCATATAATACACATTTACTATTCATACACACGCAATAAATATTGATTCATTTATTAAAATTATTCTACTTACGTATTTTCGGAATTCATCCTGCTGGGTGGTGAAAAACATGAACGTTAATCTTGGCTTCTTTTTTAAACACAGGCACACGTAGAGCGTTAAGCAACAGTTGGTTGAAGCGCAGCCAACCTGAGCGGTACCAACATAAAAGTAATAGATGACAAAACTTACCAAAATCCAAAAATAAAAAGACAATCTCATATTTTTACTTTTTTTTATTATAATTATATATAATAAGTCAAATTTCAATGACTATGGAATTTTAAACTAATTTTGAAAGTGCATTCACTAGACGACAATTGAAACTTTTTATGCCTAATATTGAGATGATGCTAGAAACCTGTTGAGGGCCTACCGGCGGGCCAATGCACGTATTCAGACAGCGTTTCCGTGACTCTGGTCCTGCAGCGGCCCGGTAACTAAAGCCCGTGGCCGTCTTGCTGCCGGCATAGTGCCGCCTTACGGCCGACGGTGTAGTGTTTGCTGGGTAACTTATTGATAGTACCACTGGAAGACCGTTGGCCCAAAGCTGTAATGAAAACCTCGGCCCTATTGTTGGCAACCAGCGTTGGCTTCCAGTACTGGTCCAGTGTTTAACCCAGCATTGGCTCGACAAAGGTTGATGGTTGGTCAACTATTGGTAGTACCACTGGAAGATCGTTGGCCCAAAGCTGAAATTATAACCTCGGGGCCTACATTTGGCAGCTAGTGTTGGCTTTCAGAGTTAATTCAAAGCTTAGGCAAATTAAGTGCTCGGTACCGGATGTCATAGTCGAATCTGATATGTTACATACTATTATGGTGGTCTAGTGTCCACCTTATTAATAAGATTAATATTTTTATTTTATAATAGTTAATATAATAAATTAGTATTCATTAATTATACAATACAACGAGCGGTTTAGTCTTGTCTCTTGTGATGATTACAATTTCAAATCAGTTTATTGCTACAATTATTTATTCGAAATAAAAATTTAAAGTATATAAGAAATACATAACAAATTGAAACATTTTAAATTAAGCTTCTTTGTCGCCGACCACCCTCGCGATCACCTGCCCCCGACAGCCAGCGACTGATTTTTGTCAGAATTTGCAGAGGTTCAGTGTGGTTTATCCATTTTTCCTCCAAAACCTCTGAAACAAAAAAAATATTAGGTATTTGCCACATTAAGATTAGTATAATATACCTTTAATACAACGTATACTTATACGTTTGAGTCGCACTGAAACTCAGCTTTCCATCTTTTTCTTTTTTTGCCGCACCCGCTGTATTGCATCTGCACTGATTTTGCAATAACAGCGGGGATCATGTGGCCGATATCATCTTTAACAGATTTGTTATACATGTATGTATATTATATTAATGTAGAGTGGGAGAGCGGCTCCGGCAGTTGATTAGTAAACGTCTAACAAGCAACACGTCTTTTGATTATAACCTAACAGTACAACATGGTGTCAGAAGTGAAATAAAAATAGTGAAAAAGTGAAGTGGTAAAAAAAAGTAACAATTAGTAAAGAATAGCAAAAAAAAAAAAAAAAATGCCTAGGAACAAGGAAGAGGGGACGGAAGAAAAAGTAAATCGGGCGCACATGGGGTTAAAACCATTAGATGTCAACTCGGAGGGTATTGCGGACAAGTGGAGTACGTGGGTGCTTCAATTTGAGATATACCTAGCAGCAAGTGCGTTAGAAAAAGAAGCAAATGAAAAAAAAGTGGCAATACTATTGCATAACATGGGAGCAGATTCGCTGCACATTTTTCAATCATTCAATGTGGATAGAAAAAAGATCAAATTTGAAGACTTGATTGAATTATTTGATAAGAGATTTAAACCCAGAAAAAATATAGCAATTGAAAGAAATAATTTGTTTTCAAGGAAGCAAAAGACTGAAGAAAATATTGACGAATACGTCACAGAACTCAAAAATTTAAGTTTATCGTGTGAATTAGAACAGAAACGCGAAAGTTTGGTGAAAAGTGTAATGATATGCGGACTAAATACAAAAAACAATCACATACGTGAAAGGTTATTGGAAGAAGGCGATATTGAATTAGAAAAAGCCATAGAAATTGCTAAAAATTTAGAAATGTCAAAAAACCAAACGTTACAATTATTGGATAAACAAGAAACTATGATAGGTGCCATAAAAAAGGATGTGACTCAACAACATTATCAACATTATCCAAGGGGAGACGGTGTCAATAAATATGTGTCAACTCAGCAAAGACCAAGATCTGCAAGTCGCTATAAGAATCAACCAACGGCAACGGCGAAAACGAAAATATGCCAGCGGTGTGGTTTTATACATGGACACAAAGAATGTCGTGCTTATGGACAACAGTGTATGATATGTAAGAAATTTAATCATTATGCCAAGGTTTGTAAGTATAAAAATAAATTGTACAATGTTAAAAATTTAACTGTAAGCAATGATTCACAAGAATTTTATGTTGGTAAATTAAATATTGTGAAAAATTTAAAAGACAGTAATGAAAATGATAATACGTGGAATTTAAATTTAAAAATAAATGAGATAGAGATAAAATGTCAATTAGACACAGGGGCAGGTGTGAATGTAATGTCTTTAGAAACTATAAAAAATTTAGAAATGCAAAATAATATAAATCCAATCGAAAACATAAAAATTTTAACTTTTAGTGGTGAAAATTTAAAACTGGTAGGATGTTGTAATTTAAAATGCTTATATGACAATGATAAAAATGCGATTATAAAATTTCACATAGTAGATTTAATATGTAATACGATTTTAGGTTTAGAAACATGTACGCAATTAAATTTAATTAAGAAAGTTTATAATAATAAGACGGTAACATTTAAAGACAACGACGAAATTATTATTAATAATAATAACGTATTTGAGGAATATAAAGATTTGTTTGAAGGACTTGGAAAGTTAGAAAAGCCGGTTCATTTAGAAATTGATAAAGACGTAAATCCTCATATAGATGCAAATAGAAAAATTCCATATAAATTAATGGATAAATTTAAAAATGAAATTGAAAGAATGTGTGCATTAGGTGTAATTGAAAAAATAACAGAACCAACAGAATGGGTTAATTCGGTAGTAATAATACAAAAAAATGATGGCGAAATTAGAGTTTGTTTAGATCCGAGACAATTAAATAAGGCGTTAAAGAGAGCTAGATATCAAATACCAGATTTTGAAACGATAAGATCAAAACTAAATGGTGCAAAATATTTTTCAGTATTAGATGCAAGTTCAGGGTTCTGGTCATTAGAATTAGACGAAGAAAGTTCAAAATTGACTACATTCAACACTCCTTTTGGAAGATTTAAATATAAAAGGTTAGCATTTGGTTTAAAATCATCACCAGAGATTTTTCAACAAAGAATGTCAGAATGTTTGATAGGAATTGAAAACGTCGTATTGTACGTAGATGATTTGCTAGTTTTTGGAAAAACAAAGGCAGAACACAACAAAGCGTTAAAATCAGTTTTAGATAGAATAAGACAGGTTAACTTGAAATTAAATAAAAATAAATGTAAAATTGGAGTAACAGAAATTAAATATTTAGGTCACATATTTAGTGAAAAGGGGATTGCACCAGATATGAATAAAGTAAAGGCAATCAAAGATATACCGCAACCAAAAAATATAAAAGAACTTCAAAGATTTATGGGAATGATTAATTATCTAGGTCCATTTATAGAAGGATTAGCAAGCAAAAACTGTAATTTAAGAAATCTATTAAAAAATAACACAGAATATATGTGGATGCAAGAACATGAAACTGAATTCAATAATCTTAAGAAAACGATAAGTGAAACGCCGGTATTACAATATTTTGATTTAAATAAACCTATAATATTATCAGTAGACGCGTCCAAGGATTCACTAGGTGCAGTATTATTGCAAGGTAAACCGATAGCGTATGCGTCATCAACATTAAACGAATCGCAACAAAGATATGCACAAATAGAAAAAGAATTGTTAGCAATAGTATACGGATGTACTAAATTCCATCAATATATTTATGGGCAAAGCATAACAGTCGAAACAGATCATAAACCGTTAATAACAATATTTAAAAAATCTCTAAGAGATGTACCATCCAGGTTACAAAGAATGTTGTTAAAAATTCAAAAATATGATTTAAATGTAGTATATAAACCAGGCAAAGAGTTGTTGATAGCTGATACATTATCAAGGGCAGCTATTGATTACAATAATGAATTACAAGAATTAGAAAACGAAATGAAAATTCAAATTAATGCGCTAATAAAAAGATTAAATGTAAGTGATAAAAAATTAAATGAATTACAAAATGAAACTAAACAAGATGAATCATTACAAATTTTAAAAGATTTATACTTTAATGGATGGCCGGATTCAAAAAGCAAAGTACCCGACATTGTAAAAAATTATTTTAATATACAGGACGAAATTTTTTATGAAAATGGTTTAATATTAAGAAAAGATAGCATTGTAATTCCGATATCGATGCGGGAACAAATGTTAAAATTAATACATGAAGGGCATCAAGGAATAGAAAGATCAAAAAATCAAGTAAGAGGTGTAATTTATTGGCCGTATATAAATAATCATATAACAAATTTAGTTGAAAGTTGTGAAATATGCTTGAAAAACAAAAAAGGAAACACAAAACTACCAATGATCGGTCATGACATAGGAACAGTGCCGTGGGAAAAAGTAGGCATAGATTTATTTTATTATAATTCAAAAACTTATTTAATAGTGGTAGATTATTATTCAAAATACGTAGAATTAGCATTATTACATAGTTACAACAGTGAAACGGTAATAACGCATTTAAAATCAATATTTGCTAGACATGGAATACCACAAAAAGTAATTTCAGATAATGGTCCACCCTTTAATTCGGAAAAGTTTAAAATATTCTCAAAAGAATGGTGTTTTATTCATACAACGACTAGTCCTTATTATTCTCAATCAAACGGTATGGTAGAAAGACATGTAGGAATTGTAAAACAAATATTTAAAAAATGTGAAATGAGTGGAACAGATCCATATATTGGTATATTAACGTACAGAAATACGCCGAAAGGTGATCTTCCATCGCCAAGTGAATTATTAATGTCAAGGAAATTAAGAACAAAAATACCGATTCATGAAAATAATTTGAAACCAAAAATTGTAAATGAAAAGAAATACAATGAAAAAATTAGGCAAAATCAAAATTATACAAAGAGTTATTATGACAAACGAACAAAAGATTTAAAATCATTTCAAGAAGGGAATGAAGTAATGTATAAAAAGATGCCAGACGATAAGGCATGGGTAAAAGGAAAAATTATAAAAAATTGTGAACAACCTCGTTCATATGTAATTGAAAATGAGAACGGAGAAAAGTTTAGAAGGAATAGGCAACATATAGTTTTAAACAAAACATATAGTAGTTATGGTAGAGAGATTAGAAAGCCAAGTAGATTTAAGGATTATGTGTAAATAATTTAAACATTAATTTTAAGTTTTAAAATGTTCAAATTGTAATATTATTGTATTAAAATATGTAACTTCTAAAATTATATTTAAAAAAAGGAAAGATGTTATACATGTATGTATATTATATTAATGTAGAGTGGGAGAGCGGCTCCGGCAGTTGATTAGTAAACGTCTAACAAGCAACACGTCTTTTGATTATAACCTAACAGTACAACAAGATTTTGACCCCACGATCAAAGAAGTTATCAAAGTTTTCTGTAATGTAAAGAAAATTGTTAAATAGTATTCAAACCTGATATAGGTAATAATAATAAATACATAGATTTTAGTCGCAACAAGCATTTTACAATTTTTACAAAAATATAATTACCAAAGCTTCTTTTTTAGCGTCATCATCTTTAATGGCTTCGTCAAAAAGTATAAATGAGTTTAAATCACAGATTGGGAGAGGCGAAGTTATCATTTTTCGCGCTGCAGATATTTTTTGCATTGGAGCAGCCGGCGATAAATTTAAATTATTTAGCAAATCGCCAAGCTTCTTTTCTAAATCGTACAAAATACTGCGTTTGGACGATTCAATTTTTTTCTCCAGCGCTTCAAATTTCCTCTCAATATAGACTTTCAATGCGTCAACTATAATAAAGAAAATAATTATTAATAAAGTAAGGCCTGAATCCCTTATGCCTGCTTAGGCTTTTGTACACACCTATCAGCAGAATCATTTTTGTCATTATGTTCATTATTAACATTACTCGTATGTTCGACATAATTTCTTTCCTCATATATATTTTCCTGATCTGTTCTATTATCATCCTCTAGAAAAATCAAATTTTAATTATTCAAATCAATACTAGACACTATGATGTATGTATGTTTTGACATGAATGTGTGTATAAAATCGGTAACATATTCAAAAATTTAAAGAATATAATTATGTAACGTAAAGTTACTTATTAGTTAGTACTAATTATATTAGTTAAGTTATTACACTAGTTAAAAAATACAATTTATATTCGTTAAATTTATCGGCATCTTAAAATTTTTATGAAATCGAGCATTAATAGAAAATTTTAGAATGTCATTTACAAAACAAAATTGCAGAAAAAAAATCAATTCATTTTTCCTATTTTATTTTTAAATTTTGTTCTTATTTCTCTTATTCTAATTGCTATTCCTCCCAATTCAATCTTATAAAAATAAGATGGTACAAATTGAAAAACAAATTTTAAATGTTTATTATATTGCACATCAAATACAAAATGGCATTTATATAATAAATCCAATGCCGTTATTATAATATTATCCTCTAGGTTGAAATAATTTTATCATCGATAACTAAATAATAAGAAGCTATATCTTTTTTGCACGTACCCGTTGCCAAAATAAATGGTTGATTGGATTTTTTTTCTTGCAAAATGGTTTGAAGCGGTTTTTGAAAATTTTGAAATGTTATCAGTTTTTCGCCTGCAGTGTCACTGCTAACTTTTTTCCCTTTCTTAGATGAAGTCGACGGAAAAAGGTATATCAAAACTAACAATAATGTTATATCGGCACCCCACTCTGTAAAATCTAAATAAAAAACTTTTTAATACAGAATTAGAATTTGCATTTTGATTTAGGTAATTTAATTGTAACAGAATAAAAAACATAAACCACGATAGGTCTAATGTCCAGTTGACAAGTTTCTAGGCCGAAATCGTATTTTCAATTAATGGTAATTTTTTAAAGGAATATTTAAAAATGTAAGTAAAAAATTTTGTTAAAAAGGTTATAAATAAAATATTTTTTAATTATAAGTAATTTGTGGTAGAAGTATGATTTCTTCCCATTTTTTTTTTATTTTATATAATCGTCCGGCGTGGTGCCTAGACGTCGGCGCCTAAAAGTCCAACAACAAATTATTCATATTTTTTAAGAGTTACACCACAAATTATACATACTTGACTTGAAGTATCAGTAATTACTCCAAACATTTTTTCGTCAATCATTGTCAATTTAAACTACAAAACATATTATTTACAATAGAACAGCAACTGCAATGTTAAATAATGTGAAAACACTCTACAGCGCCATCTACGGCTTGGTCGACAACGAAAATCAGTAAAAAAAGGGGTGGGGGAGAAATTTACCCGTAAAATAATTTAATTTAAATTGTTATTTTATAATCATTGATGTTGTATGAATTGTTTAGCAATGTATCTACAAGGCAAAAGTAAATACATTACTATTAAAATTCATAAAACACTAATGATTATAAAGTAAAAAGGACTTAGATGAACTTAAAAAAAAAACATTATAATCTTAATAAAATTTTATTGCAATACCTTCTCTTTACAAGTTATAAGATTTATTCAAAATACTTAAATTATTACTGAAATTGAATTTCAACATAGCATTTCCTCTATGTTTCATTTACGGTTATTCCGCCGATACTCGGTCGTCAGAGCCTTGTTTTTTTTTAAAAGGGTACACTACGAGCAGATAAGCTTGACATTTGAATAGGAGAGGCTATAGGTTACGCTTCACTACCCCATTAGTACCGTTAATTTTAATTAATAATTAAGGTTTTTTAGTCTTTCTAGACTTAGCATATACTAAAGCCGCAGCTTTAAATATAGACGGAGCTTTATCAAGGCTTCTCTTGTCTTTTCCCAACATAATATTATTTAAGGTCTTAATATTATGAAATAGTAAAATTTTTGTCAAGGAATTAATTACCAAATCTTCCATTACTTTACTGTGCTCACATTCACTAGTAAAAGGAAATTGGACATTTTCTGTTATAATTTGAGCAATTCTTTGCATTACATTGCCCAAATGACAAACTTTAGGGAATACAAAATTAAAACTATTGTAAATTATGGTTAAATAATCATTGAACTGCGTAGTGCAATATTTTAACCTTCGTTTACGGTCGTATTCTCTATTTTCAGTGAAGACTCTAATTGCTTTATCCAAGTTATCCTCTTCCTGTTCACCTCCATTTTCTTCTTTGTTTTCAGCTAAAATGTTTCGTTTGCAAATTTCACACTGTCTAACTTTAGGTAAAACTTTCTTTGAAACAAAGCCACTGACGTAATGCAATACAGTTGCTTCCAATGGTTTCAGTTTTTTAAATGTTTTAGGAACTTGAATGTTACTGCTCACACCAAGTTGTCGAACATGAACTTGTACATCCTAAAATCATTATAAAGTTAGAATAGGTGATTTAGCTATATTTCAAATAAAAGTAATTACCTGAGTTACAAATCTTTGTAGTGATATTAAAATATCTCCTTCATCACGTTCGCAATTACTGCCCATCGAATGACCTTTGGCGAAGTTATTTACCAACAAGCTAGTGTAAAATGGAGTAAAAGCAGCTACAGTTGGATTGGTAAATCGTACACCCCTCTGCCTAATTTTTCCAAAGAAATTTTCTAATGGATCTTGGTTAAATGTTCTTGGACACATTTTGGTAAAACCAAAACCTTTCATTTTTGTATAAAGATCAATGAAACCCTAAAAATTGTACAAATGGTATTAAACAATAACAATTTTTATTATATTACAAGAAATACTTTTATTTTAATTATTTTTTAATTACCTGCAGTGTTGTAATCCAATTTTTTACTGATGGCGGTGTCGTTGTTTTGCCATCTCGCGTTATAAGTTTTAGTCTTTAAAACTGTCTTTAACACTGTCAAATAATTTGTCCAAGAAGCTAATCACTTGTGCAGTTTGTGTTGCTTCTGGTGGCAACTTGACAATACCCTTATCAGTTTCAGCAGTCATTCCTAAATAAAAATAAATGTTAAGAATTTATACAACAAATAAAAATTGTTAATGCACACCTGATTTAGCTGCAACATTAATGGCAACAGCTACCGAGTGGCTGAAAACTTTAGTGCAACAAGAAACCTTCATTTTTTTTTACATGACTTGGATCATGTTTGATCATCATCATTAATTTTAGGCATCAGCCTAAGTTCGCCAAATACACCATCTATCAAATATGCGTTATAAATGTGATCCCATTTAGCAATTAGTTCAACTCCGTCTATAGTGCATTTCAAGTCTTTTTCTAGAAGGTTGTTTCGAATTCCCTTCAATAAATGAGGAGGATCAAAGAGAGGTATTACTGGATTACCTGTAACTTCAAAAAATGTGCCTCTCATCTCCCGGTATTCTTTGAGATAATCTCCTCTGGTTTTCTCAATTAAATTTCGAATTGCAGATGAATGATTAGTCCCTTGATCACAAACTGTTGCACAAACAATCAAACCAATGTCAGATAGTTTCTTAATTAATAGTTTCAAAATTCGTTCAATATCTGAGTGATTCGTGGCACCACTTACGAAGTTATAATAGATGGGCTGTTTGCATTTTGCTTCAATGTTACGAAGCATAAAAACCTGGAAATAACGAGAAAATTGAATTTCAATAATAGTTTCAAGTAATCAATAAGTACCTGTACATGATTTGCTATTTTTTCGGTTCTTCTATAGCCAAAATCTTCAAAACCTTGGAAAACATCTCTTTTTTTGTCATAGGAAAAATTTGAGCATATGGACATTTCATCAAACATGAGGATACAATATTTCCCAGTTTTCTTGGTAATCAACTTGGATTCACTTTCCAAAACTTGAAATACACATTGATTAATACCTGGTTGGATTGGTATTCTATTCAGAAAATTTGTCAATGTTTTTCTGGATGGTAACAAAAACAGGTTTGACAAAAATGTATAAGCACTGCCGCTTTGTTTAAACAGTGCTAGAGCTAAAACTTTATCTTCTAAAGTGAATCGTCTGCCACGAGCTTTTCTTTCAGCATTTTCTAATTGAGACTTAAAAAATCTTGATAAAATATGGGTCATACTCGAAGTTGCCTTAGCGAAGATTTCCTGTTTACTGCAGTTTTCAGCAAATTGTAACCTTTTTTTAAGAGATGAAATTCTAAATTTGCTACTTCTCAATTGCATTTTTAGCTGGACTGCTTGTTTGTACATTAATTTGGCCTTAGGAGTGAGCTGATTAGATCTCATGACATTTATTTTTTGAAGCAGAGATACTAAAAAAAAAAAGATTAATTTTTTTAATTAAATTTAAATTGCATTTAAAGTTGTCTTGAATATACAAACCTTTTGATCGTGGTGGTGTGCCAGATATGTTAGTAGCCTCTGCATTTCCGTATTCATCAAAAGCACTTGTTGCTAAAAATAAAATTAAGTTAATTTAATTAGTTGGCATTCACAGTTTTTGTCATGTACAAACCTTGTGCTTGTGATGGTGTACCACAATCTACGATAGCCTCTGCAATATTGGTTTGGCCAAAACCACTTATTGTAGCTAAAAAAATATTTCAAATAAATTTTCCACAAATTACCATTCACACTTGTCTTTTATATGTTTATATTATGTTTACATAATATGTTTGTATGTGTATGGTATGTATTGTATTTGTATGTGTACAAACCTTCCGATAGTAAAGGTGTATAATGTTCACTTAAATTTGATCTCTTCCGTGTTGGTGAATTGGAATCATCTACAGCCCCATTAAAATCCATGATTTCTTGCCCTTCTTCTACATGTAACTGAACTAAAATAAAACATTATTTTACAATAAAATCTAAAATCAATAAATAAAGTAATATTTGTTTACCCGCTAAAAATAAAGTTGGAAGTGCATTAGATTGTAAAAAGTTATTGCTCTTGATGAATCGTTGTTCAAAATGGGCATGGCATATTCTTCTCGATCGATATACAGTAGCTGGTTCATCCGATTGTATTGATGTATTACCGGCTAGCACTACCCATAATTGAAATCGATCCAAATCTACTTCAGGATTTGGAAAACGATGTAAAATTTCTTCTTTACTAAAACATGTGGGAACACAACAAATGTGTCTACCCATTATGTAAAATAGAAAAAATTAATTTTTTGTTAAACTAAGTACTAAATAAAAAAAAATTAATAATTAAAGCGAAAACCCTTCACCACACTACTGCAATACAAATTATACAAATATAAATATTTGTCTTACAATTAATCGTTTATTTTGCGTTATTAAAACGACTTAAAGCACAGAAAAAGGTTAGGTTACCTAATTCACAAAAAAAGACATGGCCAACGTATTCAAGTCGTAACGTATTTTATATATTTTAGTGGCCGTTTTTAAATCTATATATACAAGGTTATTCAATGATATAAAATCAGCGCCCTCTAACCGCTTGGTCGACAACTGTTTTCATGGTATTTTTGCTGCTATACGAGTGCGTACACCGTGATTTAAACACAGAACTTATAACCATTTCATGTCCAGCAACAAAAACTTTTGTAAGTAAAATATCGTGAATTTTTTTTCCATATGTAGTAATTCTCGTTTACATAATTCCACTCTTTCTTTTTCAAAAATAAGCTTAATAGGCCTGCAAAATCTAGTTGAAGATCGCCTAGGATTATTGCCATATAATATTACCAGATTTATTTGAGCGTAACTGGAATGGAACAATGCACACTGTAAACAAACTTGCATAAGATATTTGCTCTTCATCATCGTCCAAATATTTTTGTTTGTAATTAACTAGAGTGGCCAGAACTTCTGTCACACAACCCCATTTATAAATCAGTGTTCAACCATTATCTGATAGATCATTAATTTTTTGAATTAATACAGTTTCCTGAACCATTGCTAATCGTATTATAGTGTGATCAATAAGAGATTGCAATGCTATTTCTTCTTATGTTTCAGTAATTGCTATAGTTTCTAATTTTGGATAGCAGCCCTTATTTGCTTGCAATATTGGAATATTCATAGGGAATCCATCCCTATGATGGATCATAGGGAAGATATATTATATTGGAATTACGCATCTTAGCACCAGATTGCATCAAAATATATTGTCACGAGCGTTTTCGTGCGGGGGTTTTCGGGGTAGCTCAGATATTGTCACGTATAATGATAATAATAATAAGCGCTTTATTTCAAAACTATACGAACCAATATAAAAATACATTGTATTGCGTTTGAAATCGTCAAAATGAGCCTATTACATAGTACTATGTTGATTGTTAATTTGAACTGTATGAAAAAAATTCCATGTTTGAATAGGATTCTAAGTCCACTAGATATTGAAACAATCTAGTTACAAATAGTTTTTGATCGGTGAAGTCCTGATATAAGTCTGTAGGTAGAGCATTGTAAAATTTGATGCCCTTGTAAAATACTCCTTTTTCAAAGGAGGCTAATCGATGGGTTAGTGTAGGAATTTTCGATGTTGGTCTTGTGTTATAAATTTTTACTTTATCGAGATGTTGAATATGGTAATTGTTTTTAATAATGTGCAATATGCATTTATAGATGTGTAGTGCATATACTGTTAGTAGTTTTTCTTGTTTAAAAATTCCTCGACATGAGCCTACCCCGGGTATTCTACCTATCAGCCGAATCGCACGTTTTTGAATAATGAAAATAGTGTCAATTGTTGAGCAACCACCCCATAGGGTAATTCCATATTGAAGTATCGAATAAAAGTTTGCGTAGTAAACCATCTTTATTGTTGGTGTCGAGCAAATTTTGGACATCACGCGTAAACCGAAACACACTGAGCACAGCTTGGAGCTCAAGCGCTGAATGTGTGTTTTCCATGAAAGTTGTTCGTCCATGTACACTCCCAGGAATTTGGTAACCGATGTAGACAGTATTCCATCGATTTTTACTGGGGTGGTCTCTTTGTAAGTTGCATGGAATGTTAGCATTTCCGATTTGTCTTTATTGAGTATGAGACGGTTGCAACTCATCCATTCACTGATACGGTGTAAGCTCGCGCTCACTGCGCACTGCAACTCAGAAGTATTCCTG
Source organism: Cantharis rufa (assembly GCA_947369205.1). Classification (NCBI taxonomy): domain Eukaryota; kingdom Metazoa; phylum Arthropoda; class Insecta; order Coleoptera; family Cantharidae; genus Cantharis; species Cantharis rufa. Next base: position 29,929,649 of record OX376305.1, on the reverse strand, counting down.
CTGTGTATCAACACATTAGTATCGTCTGCGTACATCAAAAGATGGCTATTATTTTCTTCAATGTAGGTTGGGAAAGCATTTACGTAACATAGAAAAAGCAGCGGAGCCAATAAGCTACCCTGAGGCACCCCCAGTGACGTAACCTTTTCCTCTGAAGTTTCGATGTTTTTGCCATTATTAATCGTTACCTTTTGTGTACGATATATGTGTATATATATGCTATAATTCTTTGGGATGAGACTGTCTCAAGGATCCACTAAAATTAAGACAAGACCCTGGTACAAATAACAGCGTAAGTTTTTTTTTTGGTTCAAAATGCTCAAATTTAAAAGGTAAATTTTTAAAATAAATGGTGTCAAGTTCAATTTAGAAAAATGTCCAAAACGTATAAATTATTTTTATTTCAAATTCAACATTATTATATTGCGTCCCAAGCCGTCTAATTAATATAAACTTATTATGCATTTTTCCACGTTGCATTTAATACATAATAGTATAAAAAAATTTCCATTATCATTTAGCTGACCATGTTTAAATTAATATTAGAAATTCGGTTGTTAGGGTTAAAGGTAAATAAACTCCTAAGTTTTTCAAAATGTTTAATGTTGCCCTCAGGTACAATTATTAGCTGAAATGATTCTATTTTTGTCCTTCGGTTGTCCTTTAGGGGTCCTTTAGTGGCACGTCAAATTTCCTGATACAAAAATACTCCTATTAAAACTAATTAATTAATGAACGCTACGTAAAATAATTTTTATTTTTGATTACTTATCAATAAAAAGTTTTCCCTCTAATGTCAAAGAAAACTTATAATACTAGGTTGCAAGCAAAACAAATTGTAGAAATCGACCCCGAAGTTCTAGAATTATTAGAAAGCTCATTCAATTTTTCAAAAAATGAGACTGTTAGAATAAGCGAGAATTTTGATCCCGTATTTCAAAGCACTGCTCAAAATATAGAGGAAACCATTAAAGCCAATTCAAACCCATTCAATAGAAGCGCAGTTACTTTTAGAAGCCCACCAAAATTTTTTGAAACTACAGAAACCAATAAATTAGGACGCTCTTTTTCGGACACTAGCGGTCAGGGTTCATTAAAACAATTTCAATTAAATAAGTCAAATTCACTCGAAAATTTATCATTCGAAACTACAATTAAATATCCCGAATCCAAACTATCTGATAAAACTAACCAAGATAATTCAAGTTGTAATTTAAATAATACGCAAATTTTAAACAATTCAAATTTAAACGCTATTAACCCTAATTTAAATAAAAACCGCAGCTTAACGGTTAACCCAAATTTAAATAACTTTCAAAATTTAAACGACACAATGGAACCCAATTTAGATTGCACTATCCTAGAAGCGAATACAACAGCACAATCACCCAGATTACCAAAATTTGTAAAAAAAAAACCCTAACACTTTCGATCCGGCTAATAGTAATGCCCTAAATTTTTTAAATTCCTACGAACACGCTTGTCTAGCAAATGGTTGGACAAATAATTTTAAAATTAAATTCCTGGGGAGTTTTCTAGAGGGAGCTGGTGCCCTTTGGTATAACCGATACTTAGAGGATGCAGAGAATAATAATAAAAAATGGGCAGAAATCAAAAAGGATTTCACTTCCAAATTTGGGGGAGACTCTTGTGTTAGATTAGCCAAAACAAAATTAATCAATCGCAAACAACAATCCTTCCGAAAATATAAAAAATTACTTTTATGATTTGGTAACCTTAGCAGAAAATTATAACCCTAATATGGGTAAAGACGATTTTGTTGACTACTTTGAAAATGGATTACAACATAAATTTTTACAAATGTACTGCACGTTGCGTTTTGCAGGAATGTCTATTGACGACTTAGAAAAGATCGTGCACATACTCAGCGATTATGAAGAGAGAGCGGCTATGAAAACTCCATGTGGGTTACCGTCGTTACTTAACTTAGAAACAATCAAACCAACTAAGGCAATAAATAATTTTTCAAATTTCAAATCATCACAAAATAGAACGAATGGTCGGAACTATAGTAATTTTCCTCATAATCGAAATAACCGTCCTTTTTGCACCGGATGTAATGTATTTGGACATTACACGTCCACTTGCTGGCTTAACCAAGGACAGCCACAATTTTCCAATAACGGGCCGTTCGTTCGCTTCAATGATTACAACCAATCCCCAAACTACCCTAATCCGAATTATCAAAATATAGGCAGACCAAATTTCCAATCTAATAATTATCAAAATCGCGGCGGAAATCAGTCAAATGGTTATGGGTTCAGGAATCTTTCAAATGACAATAAACCGTTCGGTCAAGGTTACGGTATGAGGAATTGTGACCAAACCCGAGGTTATTATAGAAATAACTATAATAATTATAACAATAGCCAAAATAACCGGAATTTCAATAATAATAATAGAAACTCAAACGTCGGAGGGCGATAAAATGGACCCACAGCATCGCCTGATACCAATTTTTAAACGATGGGTCCGATATACAAACTAATATTTTAATCGTAAGGGGTAATTTAAATCATGTATTTAATAAGGTAGATATAGTTTTTGATACCGGCTCTAGTTATAACATTGTTTCCCGCGAGTTTGTAAGCAATATAAATTACAACTCAGCAAATTACTTAATTAGAACTAGAGCAAATCATTTAGTAACTGTTTTAGGGATTAGTAAAGTTAGAGTAGAATTAAATAATCATATTTTTTACATTAATGCGTTAGTCGTGAATCAATCGCCCAAACCCTTATTGATAGGGACTAATTTTATGAATGAGTATAAAACTATAATTAATTATGAAAATGGAACAATTCAACTTAAAAAAAATAATGAATTAATTTCCCTTAAATTCAATAAGTATAATGATCCTCCCTCCCCCGTATATCTAATGTTAGTAATAATTCTATAAATAATATAATTGTTAAGCAAAATGGGGCGACAGCAAATGTTCAACAAATGAGTTACCAAAGTGGTAACTCGCAAGAAAAATTTTCCCAACCCCAAAGTATTGATGATTTCGAAAACGTTACTAATTATAAGGGCGAAAATATATTACAAACCCCACCCTCAAAGATAAATAAAAAAATAATCGATTCTATCGAAAGTATGGAAAAAAATAATGTCGAACTACTAAATAATATACTTACCTTGCCGGTGGAAAATTCCCATCCAACAATACTAACGACTACAAATTCAACAAATAGTGATAACATAGCAAATTTGAAAGTTTTATGGCAGGATGTTCAAATCAATGAGGCGACTATGTTTAAATTAAAGTTATCGAAAGATTTTCAAATCCAACCAGGCGTAATTTCCAAAATCTCCCTAATTTTAGAATGTGAAAATAACAATTTGTCCCCAAATTTCTTTAAACATAATGATATATTTTTAACAAAAAACAAGTTAGCTTTCGTGTCGCGATTAAAATTTGAAAAAGATCTTTTATTTACTATCGACATAATTTTGAACTCAAAATTACCATTAAACTTATTCAAAGGAACTACTTTAGGCTACCTAGAAAACACACATGAAATAGATAGTTTTTTAATAATACCATCCCCTGAAGAAAAACTGCGTTATAGTTGTAAACAACCGGATGAAATCATGTTAGAAGATCACCTAATAAACAATGATCTGTCAAAAAATCAGAAAGAACAAATACAAGAATTACTTTTAGAATTTGAGGACATTTTTTCGAAGAGTACAAATAATATGGGCCATACTACTTTAGTAAAACATAAGATCGATGTCCAGGATGCGGCGCCGATAAAATCAAAGCCTTATAGGGTCTCGGCGGCTGAGAGAGAGATAATCGACAACCAAATCCAAGAAATTCTGGATGCAGGTGTGATTCGACATTTGCAGTCTCCTTGGAGCAGCCCTATCATCCACTAGGATAAAAAGGATAAAACAAAGCGTTTCTGTGTTGATTATAGACGTCTGAACACCCTTACTAAAAAGAATAACTACCCCCTACCTAATATTGATGACATTTTAACATATTTACATGGTGCCAGATTTTTTACATCCCTGGATTTGTTTAGCGGCTATTGGCAAATAGGTATTGAGGAAGATTCTAAAGAATACACCGCGTTCGTAGCCCCTAATTTCGAATTATACGAGTTCAATGTGGTCCCTTTACGAGTCCTTTACGAGTCTCTTTGGTCTTTGTAACGCTCCCGCAACTTTTCAAGACTTAGCGGACCGTATTTTTGAAGGTATGAAGTGGATTGAGGTTATGATCTACTTGTGTAGCAAAACACACCCCTATGGTTGGGTTTTCTAAATTAATTCACAACCCCGTGTTTGCTTTTCTTATAATTATTAAATGTTGTTCCTTGAACGATGTCCCAAGTGAAGTTTTGAGATGCTTCACGGCTTAGAAACCCAATGCTGACAAAATTAGTTCTTGTAATTAAAAGAGAATATTTATTTTTTAAACTGCCACCACTCTTGAAATTACATGTGTAGAACTCACTTTAATCAACATTGTTAGAACATCCTGGTAGCTGTTCGAATTCTGGATTTAAGTCCCCAAATCCCGCCGGAAACAGGGCGCAGTGGCTCACGTTCGCCTTAAAAGACTGTCTGCACCGTTTAATCGTGTTGATGATTTATTGCTTATTATTGAAATACTTTTGATAATATTTAAGTCAATCTATTAAATTTTAATAAACATACAACATGACAAATAATATTTTTTAGCTTTATAATCACAACCTATTATAAAGTTAAAATCAAATTGTAATCACCATAAATTGTTGATATTTAATAATACCCTATTTTGAATTACATAAAAAATTCCCTAAAATGAAAATCAATGCCAAATGCACAACATTCCCTAATAAAATTATAAAATAACACATAATTTCCTTAAATCGAACTATAGAAATATTTGAACATAAAATACCTATGATTTTTGTTACACTTTAAAACTTACACCATAGATTTAATTAAGGGGTCATGCCCACTTATACGTAGAAAAAATACGTGATCTTGGAGAATTTTTTTTGAGGAACCAGAAAACTTTTTTAGGGGTATTTTGATATACATAAAAAATATAAAGTTTTTATGTAAATAATATATTTTTTAAGTAAAATATATTTGCAAACAAAAAAGTTATGGCCATTCTCCTGAAAGGCTTTTTGAATTTTTTTTTTACAATATATTACAATATATTAAATATACAATATATTAAATTACTTAGTCCTTGAACGAACAGTTTTTCAAAATATCAATTTAGGGTTACTGTCAGTTAATCGGTACCACGAATCGGGCCGCGAAAAATATTCTATTGGAAAGAGGACAATTTTCTAAGCAATTTTTGTAATTACATTTTTGCGGATTATCCAGTAGTTTTCGAGAAAACGGCATTTGAAAATCAAAATTTTACATGCATTTTACATAGGGAATTGATCCGCTCCCGTGTTTTAGTGACGGTGCGTGCGTTCTGATATAGTCTTACTGATGGGCGGAGCAAATGTATTCAGTTGTTGTCGACCACCGGTCGGGAGCACACCGACCGTTGCTAACGAGTTTCACACCTTACGAGTTTCACCCCTTTCGAGTTGCACCTTTGGCGAAGTGATGCGACCTATAGGGATGTTTTTAGCGAGTCAGCGTTTAGCAGGGGACCGGAGCGGAGGGTAGCGGAGCGTCGGTTTTGACGAACGCAACCAAGGCACTCGAGATTCTAACCTAAAAACGAGTTCTGCGTTTATTTTTTAAATTATTGCATAATATTGCGTAATACACCCGATGTACATCCCACAATGTCACAATCGCGTGTGACTGCTAACACTAAGACTATATCAGAACGCACGCACCGTCAATAGAACTTTTATGTTAATGAATTTCCCTATCTAAAATGCATGTAAAATTTTGATTTTCAAATGCCGTTTTCTCGAAAACTAATGGATAATCCGCAAAATTTCTTTTTTTATTATACACAGAAAATTGTCCTCTTTCCAATAGAATATTTTTCGCGGCCGAATTCGTGGTACCGATTGCCTGACAGATCCCCAATTTAGGACAAAATGGCACACGTTCAAAGTAAAAATTTCAATTTTTGATGAAAATATGGTTCCTTTATCGCTAATAAAAACAAAACTATACATCAAAAACAAAATTCCTTCGTTCAAGGACTAGTTTCTTATATCTAAAATAACCCTTCCAAATTTGAAACAAATCGATGCAGTAGTTTTCAATATATCGTGGTCTCGATGTTGAAAATGTTATTTCGAGATAAACGCGTTTATAGTTTCAAGATAACTTTACTGTAAAATTAAACATTAATTTGCAACTTACTTCAAGTCATCTATTCCAGGCTCATATTGAAAATTTTTAGATGAGATTGTAGCCTTCAAAATGTCGATTTAACGCTGTATGCGAACCATTCGTTCTTCTTGAATGGTTGGCTGCGTTCGGCGGTCTGCCGTCTGAAAGCAGAGTAAATCCTCCAATTGCACGTATCGATGTGCGTTTGGGCCATTTTGTATCCCCAAGGCGGCAAAAATGTCTAAAAATGCTCTCCAACCATCGTTAAAAATACAGGCGGAAATGTTGGCAGCGAGTTCCACAGTTTTAAATTCACTTGGGATAATTTTATGGGTAATTTTCCATATCACTTGATTATAACTCTTATTATTTTTTTGATTAAAACCTCCAATGGATCTTTCTAATAATTCCTCCTTGTTTAGGTCTTCATAAATTGGTTTTACATACGTAGCAGTCATACCATCAGAGGGTAATTTTTTGTAAACGAATGTCGAACCGCACCGCAAATTTACACAATAATTGTTTTTAAATAAAAATTACACTAACTAAAAACAAAATTAAATTGTTCAAACGTCCTACTGCATAAAAAGTTTATAAATGAAATTAAAAAAACACACAAAAACGACACATTAAGCTCAAAAAGAAATAATTGTCCTACCGCACATAAAATTCACAAATTAGAATTAAAAAAAAACACAAATCACCAAAAATTTAAATCGTAGTATATACAAGTATCAACAAGTGGAAACACGAAATTATACTAAACCAAAATTTCACACAATTCACAATTCATTGAAACCTATAGGTAATAAAATTTCTAAAAATAGTTGGTCACTGAAATCATTTCCAGATGCTGTAAATCCTACAATGGGACTCGGTATTGGTTTGAGCGGTGCGTACTTTGAACTATCATTATAGTTTCGTCAATTTCATTACTTCTTAGGTACTTAAAACTTTGAGGGAATATTTTTTAAATGTTTTACTTGCAGAAACTGAAATAAAAAAAAAATCGTTTTTTTAAAATCTGCAAGTGGGCCAGACCCCTTAATTCCATTTAATATAAAAATTGTTTCGCTTACCAAAAATTCATCATTTTCGTGATATTTGAACTCGTTGCACCCATCAATTTAATCACTGAATTTAAAATCGGAGCAGAGGTTCCACTGTCGGGACACCACTACCGGCTCCATGAATTATTATCAAACTGATAACCAATTTAATTAGTGCAACGGTTTATATGCAATTTTTTTTTTCTCCCGTGTGGGTGAAAATCCACTCCACTTAAGATGCGTACGTGATTTTAGACGAAGATTAGACAGAAAAGATTCGTCTCCACGTGTAGTCTTAATTTGTTTATCGTCTCCACGTGTCGTCTTAATTTGTTTATTTATTATTAATTTTTTGTTAGGTGTTTATTTCTTGTCTGGACACTTAGGATTTGCAGACGCGAGAAGTGTTATTATTGCGACATTTCGATAAATAATCTGATGAAATTTTTCTTACCCATCCGAAAATTTATTTATATAAATCGCATTACGTGAAATTATGAAAGGAACAGAGGTTTTCAAAAGTTTTTACTTATCGACCTACTGCATAACAACTAGAAATTTAACCCTTAAATTTCTGGGTGTTACACTTGGATGATATACTAGTTTTTTCCAAGACATTTGATGAACACTTGGAAAGCTTACGTAAAGTATTTCAACGTTTAAGGGATGCGGGGCTAACATTGAAACCGAATAAATGTGTTTATGCTGAAAAAGAGGTAGGTAAAGGTACTAGGACATGTCATTAATGAAATAGGTATTGGTCCAGACGATAATAAGTTAAAAGCCATTAAAGATTTTAAAACGCCTAATAGCATCAAAACAACCCAAAGCTTCCTAGGTCTATGTAATTATTATAGGAAATTCATCGAAAATTTGCAAAAATCGCCCGCCCACTTTACGAAGCCACAACCAAGCAAGGTTTTAAATGGGAAGAACCTCAACAAAATGCTTTCTTACAATTAAAAACTAGACTAACAAACGCTCCATTACTAAATCATTTTGATCCCAACTTAGGTTGCGAAGTAAAAACAGACGCGAGTTTTCAAGGATTAGGAAGCATTCTATTACAAAAAGGTTCCGACGGACAGATGCATCCCGTTGCCTACGCGAGTCGATCACTCACCAAAGCCGAAAAAAACTACTCAATCTCGGAATTGGAAGCTTTAGCCGTAATTTGGAGCTTACAGTACTTTCGCCATATGGTTTATGGAAAACCAATTGAAATTACTACCGATCACCACGCTCTCTGCTATATTTCGACAATTCGAGAAGCAACAGGTAAACTCGCACGCTGGGCGATTAAATTATCTGAATTCGACTACAAAATTAAATATAAAAGCGGGAAGTCACATCAAGACGCCGACTGTTTATCAAGGAATCCCACTACGCTTGAAAACTTGAAAGACGAAGAGAACGCTATCGAAATCCCAACCTTCATCTTAGAACCGCAAGATTTACAAAAGTTACAACTTAAATATGAAAAAATTTTAGAGATCATAACGGCATTGCAAAACCCAGACGATTTGGATATAAGTATAGGCCTCCAGAGGCGCGCAAAGAACTTCACCCTAATCGATGAGGTTCTATATAAAAAAGCACCCACGTTAATGGTGCTCCCAATTTATTAGTAATACCCTCAACCCTAATTTTTTAAATTTTACACGGTTACCATAGCGAACTTTTAGCTGGTCATTTAGGGATTGCCAAAACTATAAATAAACTTAAAAACAGGTTTTATTGGCAAGGTTTACAGAGAGACGTGGAAAAATTCGTTAAAGGATGCCACGAATGCCAATCGAGAAAAGGGAGGGCAAACGTAAAACCTGGAGGATTTTTACAACCTATCTCTGTAGGATTACCATTCGAAAAAGTGCCGGCGGTAAAACAATGATCATAGTAGCTACAGATTACGCTACACGCTGGGTGGAAACAAAAGCATTAACAAACGGTAGAGCGAAAAATGTCGCGCAATTCATTTTGGAAAATATAATTTGTAAACATGGCTCTCCGAAAACCCTACTAAGTGACCGTGGAAAAGTATTTATGTCCGAAATGGTTACAGAATTAGTCAAAATAATGGGCACTAACAGCAAATTTACCACGGCGTACCACCCCCAGTGTAATGGACTAACAGAACGTTTTAATAAAACCGTGGCGGACATGTTAGCCATTTACACGAATAAAGATCAAACCGATTGGGATAAATTTTTACCACACGTAACCTTCGCCTACAATACCTCTGTACAAGACACTACGAAATTTTCACCCTTTATGTTGGTCTATGGACGTGAACCAATGCTACCTACGGAGGCTAGCCTTGCAATCCCCGTTAATAATGAATCTGTCGAGGAAACCCGCGAACGTTTATTAAATGCTAGCAGCGTAGCTGTAGAAAATATAAAGAATCGCCAAAATCTAGACAGAAATTATTACGACAATAAACACCGAAAACTAGAATTTAACGTGGGAGATACGGTAAAAGTATTTACCCCAATACGAAAAATTGGCCGTAGTGAAAAATTATTACTGCGTTGGTTCGGACCTTACTACATTTCACAAAAAATCGGCGAAGTGGATTATGAGATAACAAAAGGTAAAAGTCCTAACGCCAAGAAAGATATTGTTCATGTTAGCATTCTACCTTATTAGACCCATGGACCCCTAATAAAAAATAACTAACAAACAATTTCAGGTGACAATTAAAGAATTAACCCTGTGGAAATAATGTCTCGTAACTAGAATAAACTTACTAATTTAATTAACTAAAATAAACTTAAAACTATTGAGAATTGCATTTCTTTTTAATAAAAAAAGAGCATATAAATAGTTGAATAATTTAATTAACAAAATACGCTTACTTATTACAATTTCTCTGATAAGAAATTCAATACTATATAATGTTTCATTAAACTATTAACTATCATTAAACATTGAACTATCCTGGAAACATAGAAACTTTAACGAATAAGAATTTCTTCTTCGCGACAATTTTGTTGAAATAAGGTTTCGCTATATAGTTTAAATTAGTAAATTACCCTTTACCCTCAAATAATTTTTAAACATCCAAGAAAGGAGATTGACGTCCCTATTAATAAAAGCACTATTCCCGCGCGTAAATTATACATCTTAGGTAAAATTCCCTTATTACTCTTTAAATAGACAAAATTTTATAGCATAGGCATAACAAATATAGATCATTATGATAAAATGTTTAGGTTAACATTAAATATGACTTCAAACTTAATTTAATTGCTGATTAATTGCAACATTCAATTATGGTTAAGAATAATTTTTATATTTTAGTAATAACTAGATTGGTAAAGCCCATTCATAAGTATTTATGAAGGTACACAAAGTCATGGGAAATAAATAATTTATTTTTTTTTATAATTCGTCAATTTAAGAAATATTGTTAATAAAAAATTTGTTTTCAGACAGACATTATAAAGGGCATAATAATACTTTTTGTGTATGTTAATATTTTTTATTTATTTTGTTCTAAGTTTTTATCACGAGGATTAAGACAATTTGGATGATGTCGCCATAGTAGAGCTGAAAAAGCAGATTATAAAAAGAAATTCAGGGTCGAATTTTAAAGGAGAGAGGTAAATTCCTATACCACGTTGCAATCATCAAGAGCGGCATCCAAAAAGAAGAATAGTGTTCCAAGTAACATGTACCAAGTGAATGGCATTTTGGTCGGATTGATGGGGGCAACCTGATGTCAAGCGGCAGACTAATCATCTCAACGGTTGATGTCACGCGCCACTGTCAACTGTCAATTTGGGTAATAATGGAAGGAAGTTTTGGAACGGGATACAATGATATCAAATGAAATGAAATGGAATTTGAATGGAATAGAATTGAATGGAATCGAATGAAATCAAATGGAATCGAATGGAAGTAAATGGTATGAAATGGAACAAAATGGGATCGAATGGAATCAAATGGAATCGAATGGAATAAAATGGAATTGATTGGAATGGAATCGAGTAGATTGGAATCAAATGAAATCGAATGGAATAAAGTGGAACCGAATGGAATAGAATCGAATAAAATGGAATGGAACAAAAAGGGAGTGAATGGTTTTTGTATTAGTGAATTGCAAATTATGGATTGGTATGCCTGGTAAATAAACAGAAAATGTGGAATGAAACGATCGCTACATGGAAGCTTATAGTCCTAGTGGGAAGTCGCAAATAATGGTACGAAGAGATTTTAAGAAGACAAGTGCATCGTATCTAAACCTTAAGAAGAGTCATCATTGGAGTCAACACATCGTCAAGTGCTACAAGGTTATAAATAAATAAATTAATGTGCTCCAGATAAATAATTAAAAGTAAAATTAATCAAAGTGTTAAAAGCAGAGTAATAGCGAATTTGAAGGTAATTTTGTTAAACGTATAATTTGGTAAAGGTAATTTTTGTTATAATGTGAAATAAGTATAATGTTATAATCATACAAATTGCAAACGAAGGCCTTCGTATAATGTAAACGCAGATTTACTCAAAAAATTAGTGCAACGGCGCCAAACTGCATTTCTTTTTGACTAAATCAACGTAAAAACATTAATTTAGAATGAGCGATAAAAGAATTACGATTTTCCCCCATAATGAAATTAATAATTCAAATATTAAATAATCAAGTTTTTCTCCCATACGCCCCCATAATGAGATGAATAAAAGCCCAAATAATAAGTCAAATAAATAATTAAGTCTTTTCCCCCATACCCCCCTTTGAATTTTTTTAATAAGGCCATAGTGAAATGAATAAGTCACATAAATAATTAAGTTTTTTCCCCCACACTCCCCCTTGAATTTTTTTAATAAGGCCATAATGAAATGAATAAGTCACATAAATAATTAAATCTTTTCCCCCATATTCCCCTTGAATTTTTTTAATAAGGCCATAATGAAATGAATAAGTCAAATAAATAATTAAGTCTTTTCCCCCATACGGGGAGTATGGGGGAAAAGAGTATAAATAAGTATCTCTTAATGAGATGAATAAGAGCACAAATAATATTGCATTTTTTTTTTTAATAAGGCCAAAATAAAGTTTAATAAGAGCACAAGTAATATGTCAAATAAATAATTAATTTTTGTTTTTAAAGCCCACAATGAAATAAATAGGAGCACGAAAATAGCACTTGAAATAAAATAACAAACATATAAATATTCAAATTAGTACAAATAATTATAATTGACTCTAGGTGGGATTTAGATTTTGATTTGAAAGGAATTGTCCAAACGTTATAAATAATAAAAGTAAACCCATTTAAATAGGTAAATGAAAAATCTTAATGAACTAACAGATTGAATTTATGTTAAGATTTTTAATTAAACTAGGTTAACAACTTGTAAATGCAACGACATCAAATTTCAATGAATATAACTAGGTCAACTCGTTGAGGCTTACAAACGGTAAATAAACAAAAGACGCTTACTATTTAAAACACAATAAACCAGAGACGTAATAAGAAAAATTATGTACCAAGTCTGTAGTCTACAGTTATAAATTCGACTATATTGATAAAATTTTTAATCTTTTTTGAATTGGAACATTAAATTGGAAAGTATTTGTCCATTTGGGTACGGCCTAAGAGCTTAAAAATATACTCTAGGAAATAGTTATCCAAAAAACTAGGAAATTTTGAAATATTTTTTGCGTTTTGATGTAAAAACCGATTTGAACTTTCAATGAGAAAATTTTTGTTTTGTTTGGTACTAATAATAATTGTCTGTTCTCCTGTTGCAATTATAAGTTGTCTTATAAAACTTTGATAATTTATTATACATATATATTTATTTTTATTATTCTGTTAATTTCAACTATTGTTTTGGATACATCATTTTTTTTCTCATATATTGTAATGATATTTCTAACCAGCAGCCGATATTTTTGGACGAGCTTTGTCTTCTTGGTAGTTTTGATTCGATTGGAGTCACTAATCGATTTGCACCGCGATTCAAAGACTTGTTTTCATGTCGGCAAGTCGGTTTTTAATTATTTAATGCCAATAACAAACAACGACTCAAAATTGTTACACATTATACTACTTTTAACACAAATATTATTGTTTACTGTGATGAACTAAAGGTGTTGTGAAACCATTGACAAATCTTACGAACGTGAAGCTAAAATTAAAAAGTGTTTAGAAGAAATATGGTGCATACTGTATAATTTGAACTTACGAGGGAATTTTGTTGTTATAAGGTTGGAAGAAGGTTCGTTGAGCGGAGGACGTTGCGAGTCCACGTAAAATTTGTGCGTTTCCAACTCTGATATTATAATTTGAGTTAATTTGTCAGCCGATTAACTGATTAAGTCAGGGAGCATATCCTGATGATTGATAGTGCGATTGTATAAGAAAATATTGTTTGCGTTTTGTTTCAAGCTGAAATAAAGCAGAAAATTAAAATTTGGTATTTGGATGATAAGAAAATTTAACAACGCCGACCGCCATTTGCATTTATGCGAAATATTATAATTTTAACAAAATTTACTTACCTCAAATGGAAATTGGATTGAATTTGTATGGAATAAAAGAATACACGTGTGTAATTAAGCCGATTATCGAAGAAGTTTCACAAGAACAAAACTATCTGATCAACTCCGGTAGCCGAAGATTAGTAATAAAAACACCTGTAGCATCCAGTACAATACGGGAGCATTTGACAATCTACAACGAGGAAAGCAGTGGACCTCAAACGTTAATCAAGCTAAGAATTTATTGTTTATTTGAACTATTTTTATTTCTCAGAATTTTTATAATTTTCATAATTTTTTATACTAACATAATTACATTAACAGCGAAATTTGGTAAATGAATTTAGAAGTCATATTTGGAATTAAAGTAAATGTAATTTATTTATCAAGTCTTGCTACACGTTTACACATAGAGTCAGGAAACGAATTTATAAGTTTCAAGTTATTGGTAATAAATAAAACTTATTTTGCGTTCATATCAAGAATTTTGTTTTTCTGGAAACATACGATTCGTGGGTTTCAAATTGAACTCGCTCCTGAGAGTCAAGTATCTCCGAAATTATCTGAGCTAGCTGGAGAAAAAGGTAAGAGTGTGTAGAGCTTGAAACTTTACATTACAATATATATATATATTTTTTATTTATAAAATGTCTGTACAATTATAATTTTACGACGAATATTTTAACTTATCGTTGCCCGAGAATTATCTTGTTCTAAATCACATTTTCAACATTTTGGAGTTATATGTACCAAAAATTTTAAAAAAATTAGCTTGTTCTATATCCGTTTAAATAACATTATTATTTTGGCCTATAACAAAGTTTTTAGTAAATACTTGTGATATATCCTAAAAATGTTGCGAGTTGCTTAGAATTATATCTTGTGATATCAATGAATTCAGAATTATAATGTTCTATAAGCCGTCAAGAATTAAATTATTCTATATCCCTTCCTAAAATTATTTGGTAAAGAATTGGTCTATATCCACAAACTTCGTTAATACTGTTTACTTTTGTTGTATTTTACGTTAATTTTTAATTTTGTGATAATATGAGTAGTGAAATTAGTTCTCTTGCACCTAGCAAACCTCCAGAATACACCTCGGAAGATTGGAAGTAAGTAAAATGTAAAAATTTTTAAATAAGTTATTGCCTCTCTAACCTTAACCTCACATTTTAAATTTCTATTAATTTTAGTGAATTGAATGAAATACTTTTGGAAACAAACTATGAAAATTATACTCCATGTCAGGAAGTCGTATTAGAAATTACCGACATTCATGAAAATGGAGATGTATCTATAGCAGTTGAAAAATCAAACCTCATTAATTGCGAGGTGGTGGATCTTGATGATATTGGGGAAGAAAATAAAAAAAATGAGGATTGTGTAGCAGATAAACAAAAGACTGAAAAAAGCGTTACTCGAAAACGCCAGAGAGACCCATCTTCTTGGAAACAAAATGTTAGAAAGTGTAAAAGGCAACAAGGAGCAGAATATCTGGATAGTAAAGGAAAGTTAAAGCCAAGTCGAAAAGTAAAAAAAGAGACGTGTCATACATCAAAATGTCCATTTAAGTGTATTCAAGTCATTTCTGATCATGAGAGAAACCACATACACAAACAATTTTAGAAATTGACTGATGACGGTAAAGTACATTTTTATTCAAAACATATAAAGCGTATAGTACCTTTAAGAAAAAAAACCAATAAAGAAATAAGCAAAAAGAAGTACAGTTATGAATATCACTTTGAAGTGTCGGGCGTCAAGTGTCGTGTGTGTCAAGAGTACTTTTTAAACACCCTGGACATTAGCAAAAATCGGGTATATTATTTTTTTAAGAAGAATAAAAATAATGATGTCCCAAATCTTCCAACCCAAGGGAAACATAAAAAAAAATATATTAAGCCAGAGAAAAAAGATGAAGTTAGAGCACACATAAATTCTCTTCCCACAGTAGAATCACACTATTGTAGGGCTCAAACAAACAAAAAATACTTAGAACGAGGATTGAGTTTACGAAAAATATATGACTTGTACAAGTCATCTACAGAAGATCCTGTTAAATTCAACGTTTACTCTGGAATATTTAACAACGAATATAATATAGCATTTTTTAAACCTAAAAAGGATCTTTGTGATAAATGCGAATTGTTTAAGGTCACAGTGGAATCTACTGAAGATCAAACGGCAAAATATGATGAGCACATAAAAAGAAAGAATATTGGAAATCAGGAGAGGAATCGCGATAGAATAATATTTTTAGAAAATAATGAAGTTGGTGTGGTGACATTTGATCTTCAAAATACTTTTTCTCTCCCTAAAGCCAATGTATTAAGCTTTTATTACAAAACAAAACTCTGTTGCTATAACTTAACAGCCCATTTAGATAAAACCAAAGTAGTTTACAATGCGATTTGGCACGAATTTATTGCTGGGCGTGCAGCTATACATATTGCAAGCGGAATGTTTCGCATTTTAAAAGAAATGATGAGGGATAATCCACAATTGAAAAAATTAATATTGTGGTCTGATAGTTGTGTGCCACAGAATAAGAACTCTGTAATGTCTTTTGCTATACAATATTTTTTGCAATCAGAGTATAGTAAAGATCTTGAGATTATCGAACAAAAATTTAGTGAACCTGGTCACGGTAATGTGCAAGAAATTGATAATGCACATAGTTGCATTGAAAGACATCTAAAAAATCTGGAAATCTGGAGTCCCCTGTCTTTAGTTCGCCAGCTACTGATAATTCCTCCAACGTGGAAGCTAAAATTTAAAGTTATACAAATGCAACATGACGATTATTTAAATTTTCAAATAAATGCTAAAACTCTTAATTACAATACAATACCATACACCAGAGTAAAACATATTGGATATTCCAAAAAAGATATTAATAATATAGAATATAAAGAAAATTTTGAGGGTGCTGTAACTGAAAAGACAAAAATCCAATTAATGCAAGCAGTAGTAGATAAAGTGACTCGAGGAGCTCATAAAAGGAAATGTGCTCCATACGATTTTTCCACAAATGTACCGTTAGCTGAATTGGAAATTAATATATCTGATCAGAAACGCAAACATTTATTGGAAATGAAACCTTTTATTCCAAATGATTCCGAAAAAGTATTCTATGAAACATTACTTGGAATCAAAAATACACCAAAAAGAATAATAAAAAAGAAAATAGTAGTAAAAAAAAAGAACAATCATTTACAAAGAAAGAAAGAGAGTATATTAAATAGAGAAGAAAGACTTAGAAGCAATGTTTGTGATAGAATTGACTTAAAGGAAAAGGAGAATTCCGAAGATGACATTAAAAAAACAAGAAGCGTAACCAGAAAGCAAACTAATGCCCAGTTTCTTCACTAAAATGATCCTATAGATATCCGATAGATAGGAAATAAGTATAGATAAACACGACAAAACGCATTGTTGTTGTATTGTAGTTCTGTCATATTTATCTATACTTATTTCCTATCTATCGGATATCTATAGGATCATTTTAGTGAAGAAACTGGACATAAGAAATACAACATTCCAATTACTAGCAGAAAAGACATTAAAAAAACCGAAAACATGCCAAAGAATAAACCAATGAAATTAAAAACAAAACAACCAGAAGAAAATTTTCCAAGATAAAGAAACAAAAAATCATTCGGAATTACATAAATATCCAAGTTATTATAATTTTTTAAGAATATAGAATTATTTGTTTATTTTATTATTAATAGTTAGTATCTAATTGTTATTTGTACAAAAATTTAGTTTATTTATCATATACAACAGAATTATATATTATTTTTATTAAAGATTTTTTATAAATAAAAAAACTTCCAATAATAATTTATTATTGCCTAACTAATAAAACCATTATAAATCACTACATTTAGTTACAGCGTTTAAGAGGATATAGAACATTGTTTTATTAAAATAGTGTGCTATATCCTATAATTGTGTGCAATTTCCCACAATCGGTGTTTTAGGATATATCACAAAATAATTCTCGGGTGACGTTATGTCTTCTTTTGTATGTTTTAGTAATTGTTTTTTTATCATGGTTCTTTTTAAATTTTTTTTTCTCTTGTATTGGTTCCACAAGTTGTTGATCAGTCAATTTTAGCGACTTGGGCCAGGCGCTTCTGCCGGCGATGTCACGTAAAAATCAATCACACGGTATATAATTAAATTTATAATTACTATAACAAACATATACTATATCCTGTGTGATTGATTGATCATCAAAATTATAAACAGAACATTGCCCCGCTGAATCGACTCGATCGATAACCAATAATATGAATTTAATAAGAACCAATTGAATTGTAATTAGTAAATTAATATTGAGAGGGAGGATTACAATAAAAAGGGTTGTGAGTCAGAAAATCAGTTAGTCAGCCGTGGGTTGAATTCGAGTAGTGATTACCGCTGGAACCTATGTCCATCATGATGGTGATCCAATCTTCCTTCAGCTTTTTAGGGTAAGACTTATATTTGTAATTTGTATAATGGTTTCCATATTATGTTTAATTATATCTGGTTAAATTATTACCTGTGTTTCTATTAATCTGAGCTACAATAAACCCCCACGACCAAAAGGTCGTAACAATAAAATAATTTAACATCAGGATATAATATGTATAATAAAATATAATAACTTACATAGATTTACAAATTAAACTTACTCTAATAACCTGAGTGGAAGATCATTGCACTCGCGGACATAGGTCAACGAGTTATCACTGATAACCTACGATCTCACCGTATAACTGCCTCTTCTCCAATTCTTATGTTCTTTTATTTCCCACTCAGGTTAAACTCACAAGCTAAGGTGACTTAATTCCATTGGTTTATTGAACGTGCTTAATCAGCAAGGGAAATGTCATCTTATTACTTTATTTAAACATCGAATATATTACAGTGTGGATAATAAATATGTGACAATATGAATGTTTCGTAAAACGTCCATCAATAAATAAGGTAAGAAGTGCTTCTTGCACTTCTTCTCGCGTATATTTGGTAGGTTCTAATGTCAGAGATTTCCATAACTTTTTAATTTTTGTAGCCCTCGTTGGGGATGTGTTGCAGACGTCATGTATCATATGTGCATCATCTCTTTTTCCACCTAAACGTAAACTTGTTTCAATTGCCAAAACCAACTGATCTTTCGAATAATTTTGTCAAAATAAATTCGTCTAACAGTTATATATATAGATCAACTGTTGAAATGGCATTCTTTTGGTTACCTTGTTGTTTACTTAAAACTTGACTTCCTAATTAAATTCACCCGCTGTGAATTCTATTATGTTCATAATTCTATTATGTTTATAATAAAACTAAACAATAACTATGACACATGCAATAATCTAATGAAACAATGCTATTCTAAATTACATTTTTCAATACTCGCCCAGCATGGATATCAGGTGGTCTAATTTTTTATTAATAGCTTTATTAGAATCTCCTTTTTCCCCATCCTTTTTATATGAGCGGGACTCATTTTTAAAAATTATTGCAAGATATTCTCTAGTACTATAACCTAAATGGTAATTTTTTTATTATGGTAAAATTTACTATAACCTCTCGTCATACACATTTATTAGCAAACCTCTCCGATAGATACATAACAAAATGTCAACTAATATATATAATAAAGCTTGGAATCATAAATAATGTAACTTGTGTAATATATTATGCGCAGAATCCACCAATTCAAATTGTAATATAAACAATGTAAATAGTAACTTAGATTCACTCATTCGCTTGTTAGTAACTTTACTGAGTATACAATAAATAACAAATACAAAAGTGGGTATTATTTATTCCATTCGGTCCACGACATCACAATTGGCGACGAGAATAAAACGGAATTGACATTAATTAATAGTTAAAATTGCAAGGAGCAATAAAAAGTGAAAAACATTTAAAATTTGCAAGGAGCAATAATAGTGTTTAAACTTTTGTTTTTTTAAACTTCACACGGTGTGAGGTAAAGTGACTATTAATAATTTTTATAAACAATATTTGTTATTTTTTTTAAAAACAAAGTGAGTCAAAATAGTGGAAAAATTGCAAGGCGCAATGTCGACCACATTTGGAAAATTGTCAGAATACAAAGCCGATCAAAGTTGGGAAGTTTACGCGGAATTGTTAGATCAATTTATGCGAGCAAACCCAGTCAAAGAAGATCGCAAAGTGGCAGTATTATTGACATTAATAGGACAATTTGCGTATAAAGTGTTAAGAAGTGTATGCGATCCTGTATTACCGAAAGATAAAACTTATGAAGAACTGTGCGAAATTTTAAAAACGCAATTTTCAACCAAAGTTCCGGTATGGAGAAGACGTATCGACTTCTTTAATTTAAAGCAAGGTGCTGCAGAAAATGTTACGCAATGGTATGTGCGAATTAAAAATGACGCGATTAACTGTGAATTTGGAAACCAATTAGAAGAAGTTTTAAAAAATAAGTTTGTCAGTGGATTAACCAATGAAGTAGTTTTAAATAAAATTTGTGACGAAGATCATAAAAAAACATTGAAAGATTTATTTGAAATTGCTACAAGAAAAGAAGCGAACATTTCTCATGGTAAACAATTGGAAGTGAACGCATTAAAACCACGAAGCGGGGGTAGTTCCAAGATCAGTCAAGAAAGAAAATTCGTCAAGAAAGAAAATTCGTCAGCGCCAACGTCCAGCAAAGGAGAAAATTGTTATATTTGTGGTTACGGTAATCATAATTTTAGTAAATGTAGATATAAGACATTTAAATGTAAAATTTGCCATAAAATAGGTCATTTAGCTAGGGTATGCAAAAAAAAGTTAAATGATAAAAATCATTATTTAGGTGATACAAGTATTGAGCATAATAGCAGTGACAGCGAAAATGAAATTTCTATGTACTGTATAAATGCAACAGAGTTAAATTTTGTAGAACCGTTAATGATCAATGCCGATATAGAAGGTATTAATTGCGAAATGGAAATTGATACAGGAGCAGGGGTGTCGGTAATTCCTTTTGAATTTTATAGGCAAAAGCTTCAAAGGTTGAAGTTACAAAAAACTAAAATAACTTTAAAGACATACAGTAATGAAATAATAATTCCTGAGGGCAAAATTAAAGTAAAAATAAATTTAAATAATCGGGAAAAAGTATGTGATCTTTTAGTAGTAAAAGAAGGGTCAAGGTTATTATTAGGTCGAGATTTATTAGAAATATTTAATGTCAAGTTCAAAAACATTAAAAGTTCTAATTTTAAAACAGAAAGTATAAAATTTTTAGAAACGGAAAATTTAAAATGTTTATTAAATAAATTTAATAACTTGTTCAGGGAAGAATTAGGGTGTTATCATTATGAAAAAATTAAATTAGAAACTAAACCAGAATTAAGGCCGATTTTTTTAAAACCAAAACCTATTCCATTTGCTTTTAAGGAAAAGTAGAAAGGGAGTTAGGAATGTTGGAAAAATCTGGTATAATTAGTAAAGTGGAAAATAATGAATATGGAACACCGCTAGTTCCCATCTTAAAATCCAATGGTAGTTTACGTTTATGTGCTAATTATAAATTAACAATAAATAAATATTTGGAAGATTTTAATTATCCATTACCAACTGCAGAAACTCTTTTTACTGCAATGCAAGGAGGTGAATGTTTTACAAAATTAGATTTTAAAAATGCATATAATCAGTTATTGTTAGATGATGAAACTAAAAAATTATTAGCTTGGAGTACGCATAAAGGTATTTATGTGATAAACAGAATGCCTTATGGTACAAAACCAGCTTGTCAAAAGTTTCAGCAAATCGTAGAAAAATGTTTACAAGGATTAAAAGGAGTCATAAATTTTGTAGACGATATTGTAGTAACGGGTAAGGATAAAAGGGAACATTTGGAAAATTTAGAACAAGTATTTCGAAAATTACAAGAGGCAGGATTTACGCTTAATTTGAGCAAGTGTAGTTTTTTTCAAAAAGAAATTAAATATTTAGGGCATATAATAAGTAAAGACGGCATTAAAAAAGATCCGGAAAGGATAAATGCAATGTTGAAAGTGCCGAGGCCAACAAATGTTAGTGAAGTTAAAGCATTTAGCGGTATGATAAATTATTACGGAAAATTTATTGCAAATGTAGCGCAAATTTTGGAACCTTTATATAAATTGTTAAGTAAGGATACTGAATTTATATGGACAGAAAAGTGCGAAAAGGCTTTTCTTTTAGCAAAAAAAGTAGTAGCATCTGATCAAGTGTTAATACACTATAATCAAAAATTACCAATAAAATTAGCTTGTGATGCATCATCGACAGGTATTGGCGCGGTATTATTACATACGTTAGAAGATGGTTCAAATAAACCGATATCGTTTGCGTCTCGTGTTTTAAATAAAGCAGAAAAAAATTATTCGATGATTCATAAAGAAGCTTTAGCTTTATATTGGGGAACAAAGAAATTTTATCAATATTTAATGGGTAAAACTTTCACGTTAGTATCAGATCATAAACCATTACAAACAATTTTTGGTGATAAAAGGGGTATTCCAGAAATGGCGGCAGGAAGACTTCAACGTTGGGCATTATTTTTGTCAGGATTTAATTATAATTTTAAATTTGAAAAGGGAACGGCAAATGCAGCTGCTGACGGATTGTCACGTCTACCATTAGAAATTGAAAATAGAGCATCTAAAGAAATTGAATATGTCAATTTAGTACAAAATTCATTTCAAATAGATTGGGCATCAATTAGGGTAGAAACACGTAAAAATAAAGTATTAAGTCAGGTAGTACAATACATTAAAAATGGCTGGCCTGTAAAAGATATAAAAGAGGAAATTAAACCTTATTTTTACAGAAAGAATGAATTAAATATCGAAAACGGAATATTAATGTGGGGATTTAGAGTCATAATTCCAGAAAAATTTAGAATAGGGTTATTAAAAGAAGTACATACTACGCATTTAGGTATTTCAAAAATGAAGAATTATGCAAGGTCTTATTTTTGGTGGCCTTTATTAGATTCAGAGATTGAAAATTTTGTTAAAAGTTGTTTTGTTTGCATGTTGCACAGACCAGAACCAGAAAAATCAAAATTAATTAAATGGACAGAAGCAGATCGAGTATGGGACAGAATACATGTAGATTTTCTAGGTCCATTGCAAAGCAAAATGTTTTTAATAATTACGGATTCAAAATCTAAATATCCTGAAATTTTTGAAATGAGCAATACAAGTAGTCAAGCGACAATTGAAAAACTTAGGGAAACTTTTGCAAGGTACGGTATACCTAAAGTAATTGTGTCAGATAACGGTCCACAGTTTACATCGGAAATATTTTCAAAATTTTGTGTTAATAATTATATTAAACATATGACGTCAGCACCATTTCATCCAGCAACAAATGGAGCGGCTGAAAATGCCGTAAAATCTTTTAAATTAGCAATAAAAAAGGCATTAGCGGACAAAGAAAATAGTAATGTTTCAATGTCAACTTTAATGAGTAGATATTTATAGTAGCAAAGTCGGGGTCAACAGAAATATCATTAGTTCAAAATAGACCAAAACGAACTATAAAACCACCGACCAGATTAAATTTGTAATGCCATAATTTTTATGTATTTTTAGAATAAGAAATCTATTATAAGTTTTATATTGTATTCTTTTTATAAATTTTAAAATGTTAATAAATTTAAACATAAAATTTAATTGTTAATTATATTAAGAATTTCTTTTATTAAATGTTATATTCAAAATATATTTTCAAATTGGAAGGGAGGTTTGTAATATATTATGCGCAGAATCCACCAATTCAAATTGTAGTATAAACAATGTAAATAGTAACTTAGATTCACTCATTCGCTTGTTAGTAACTTTACAGAGTATACAATAAATAACAAATACAAAAGTGGGTATTATTTATTCCATTCGGTCCACGACATCACATAGATGTTGTTCATTGGAATGATTTTCTCCACAAAATCATTACAAAACAACATTTTGAACATTCAAACTTTCAAGTTTGTTCACTTTAAAAACTTTGAATTAAAGCGATGATATTCGTTTTAAAAACGAACGTTTCATTTGTCTCAATACTAACGCTTCGAAGCGTTGTGAACGTATTTATCAATTTTTTAAACATAGGCGGAAAGATTAGTGTAATGGTACATAGCAATATCTCCACAAACTACTATATCGTTCAAAGAAAACTGCATCAAGATTCGACCTAACTAAGAAAAGTTATGAAGCCACAGACAGGGAGACTGACAAACATAATAGTCAAATCTATAAACTCTCATCTTTTTAATCGGGGATTAAAAATAGGTGAAGAACAGCAAATTATTCAAGAAGTCTGAAATTAATTATACATGATTTCCCATGGCGGTTTATCCCTCGATCATGGTAGTAAAATACTACAGCTGTTTCATATTTGAGCAAAATTTTTAATTAAGAAAATTCAAGTTTCTTTTGTAAGAACTAAATTTTATTTTTGCATTATTAATTTCTTTCGATTGAATATTTATTATTCTAATTTGTTACGATCTGCTTCAAAATAAAATACCAAAATTGAACCAACAATCACATGTTGTAACAAACCATTTAGAAAAGGAAGTTTCAGTGACTGCGCTGTAATTTTTGTAATATTTTTGATGCATTGATGAGACGGAATACGGAATGATGGTTAAATCTGTAATAATAAATTCGATGCCATATGCAATGAAAATCGAATATTACAAAAAACACCCAAGTGATTCAAACAATCCGAAAAGCATAGTTGATCAAATAAATATTTTGTTGGCTTATTTAAAGTTGGAAGTAGAATCACTTGATATTGCAATGCCTACGACTACAAATGTAGAAAACAATGTCACAAAACTTCCATAAAAAGGAAAGAAAGGAACGCGTGAAAAACGAATTTAAAAATAAAATTCAAGATTATAGTGCATCCGCATTATTAACGACCGCAGAAGGGTGCTTATTTTGTAAAAGTAAAGGTCATATTACGGCGAAATGTGATAAATCAGATATCACCATTCAAAAAAAACGAGATATATTAAAGGAAAATTAACGTTGTTTTCGTTGTTCTAAACCAAATCACAATTCAAGATTTTGTAGATCTAAAGTAAATTGCAAATATAGGCATGAAACTACAATGTGTGATCCTGGTTACGTTAAAGAAAATCAAAAGTCAATCGAAACTACTAGTTTATTTACTAAAAATCATGAAAGTGTTAACCAAGTATATTTACAAACGGCAAAAAGTTACGTTTTAAAAAGTAATGAATCCGATCCAAGTGTCTTCATTAGATTAGTAATCGACGGAGGTTCACAATTAACGTACGTAATTGTCTAGAAAGTTAGGATTAAAAATACTAGGTACACGTAAACTATCGGTAATGCCCTTTAGAAGCGAACAAAGAAAGATGCAGAAATTATATAATATAGTCGCATTGAAATTAACGTCGTAGTATGATAATGATTCAATTTTAATCAATGCAATAGAAGAACCTCAAATATGTTATAATTCATTCCAAACACCCAATGTTAATCATCAATTAATTAGCACATTGAATATGGCGGACATATCTATCGGTAACGTCAAAACTGAAGAAGGAATTGTATTATTAATAGGTGCAGATAATTATTGGAAACTAGCGACAGGTGAATTTATTCGATTGTCACAAAGTTTAACGGCGCTTAACACGAAATTAGGATGGACATTACAAGGTCCAAATATTCAAGATACATCAAATAATGCGATTACGACCATAGTATCATCATTACACGTTCAAGTTAACGAAGAAAGTGACGTGGACCTAAAAAGATTCTGGGAATTAGAAACCATCGGAATAAATGATAAGGAAACCCAAAAAGATTTCACAAATGAATTCATTAAGAATAAAATTAAAATGAAAGAAGATCGATACGAAGTATCACTACCTTGGAAAATTGAATGTCAAATTGATAACAATTTTAACAATGCATACGCAAGAATGAAAAAACTAACGTTTCGACTATCCAAGGATTCGCATTTAATTAAATACGATAAAGCAGTGCGCGAGTTAATTGATAACGGAATAGCTGAAAAAGTTTCTAATAATCGTGAATCAATAAAAACGTATTATATGCCGCATAAACCAGTGTATCGGGAAGATAAATCGACAACTCAAACTAGAGTAGTGTTCGACGCTGCAGATCATGCACAAAATTTACCTTCGCTAAATCAGTTATTACATGCTGGTGAAAATATGATTATAGACTTGGTAAATATATTGTTAAACTTCCGCGTCGAAAAAATTGGTATTACAGCAGACATTGAAATGGCATTTTTACAAATAAAGTTAAGTGAACGCGATCGCGATTGTCATCGTTTTCTGTGGTATAAATTTCCAATTATCGATATGAGCAAATTACCGCCAATGCAGGAATACCGAATGAATCGAGTCACCTTTGGTGTGACAAGTAGCCCGTTTATATTAAATGCTACATTAAAGAAGTTATTGTCCGAATCAACAGAATTTACAGAAACAGCGAAACGACTTTTAAATAAATTTTATGTCGATGATTTATTTCTAACAGAAAATTCTTTAGAAAATGCTATAAAATCATATAACGAATCGAAACAAATTTTAAAAAGGGCTGGTATGAATTTGCGAAAATGGCATACCAATGATCCTGAATTTAAAAATATATAGATCGTAACGAATTTGGTAATAACGCCTCATTATATCCAAAGGTTATATCGTTATATTGGAACACATCAAACGATAATCTATTGTTGTGTTATATCATACGACAAAGATGGGTTGCTAATTAAAGATCTAAAGAACTGACTTGCAACCTGAGGAACAATAATGGCAGGGCTTTACAATCCATTTTAATTTACTTTGCCATTTTAATTCATTTTTGTTCCATATTTTATTTGTTCGTTATATTGTTGATTTGATTAGTTTAAGTTGTTTGTATTTTTAATAGTTATGTTTGATTTTAGAAAGTTTAATTGTACAATTTTTATTTAATGTTATATTTTGGGACTTACATAAATGATGTCGGTCAAAACAAGCAGACCTGCAGCAAGTTTGATTTAAAAAAAAAAAAAAAGGAGCAGAAACCAAGGCGATAAAATAATAACAAGGAGTTATGAAATTTTCCGAAAAGCAAAAAATTAATTAAAGAGAAGAAATCAATCATTTAATTATTATTGAAGAAGGTGTCGAAATACAAAGTTAAATTTTGGAGAGCTAACGAGAGAAGTCGAAGAGAGAGAAGAAATCAATCATTTAATTATTATTGAAGAAGGTGTCGAAATACAAAGTGTTTTAACAATAACTTGTTTGGCCGACGAATTTATGTAAGTCCTGCCATTTGTTTATTTATTTTATTGTTAAACTGGTTGCAAATAAATTATTGTTCTATTTGTCAGTTTTTTATTGTTTTGAATGCGACAATTTTATTCGAGAACCAACGACCCAGATTCAGAAATAAGATTCACATTTTAAGGTAGGCAAATGAGCACAACACTATATTTAGATTTAAAATCGATAATTTCGTTTCTAGAAAAGATGCAAGGGTGCACGAAACGAATTGTGTCAAGTGCCATAGGAAGAATTTACGACCCATTAGGTTTACTTGGACTGTTTACTATAAAAGCAAAAATTCTTCTACAATCAATTTGGAAAACAAAGTTAGATTGGGATATCGAGTTACCAATGGAATTAAATGCTACTTGGAAAAAGTGGTGTTCTGAAATTAGCAAGTTTGAAGATTACACGATACCTAGAAATATTGCATTAAATATAAATTCAAAATTTGAGTTACACATATTTAGTGACGCAAGCCAAGCGGCTTATGGTGCTGTAGCTTATGTACGCGAAATTTTGGAAAACAATAAAGTGAATATAAATTTTTTAATTGCAAAAAATCGTGTTGCACCTTTAAAGGGTAATGAAACTATAGACTTATCGTTACCAAAACTTGAACTAACCGCGGCATTGTGCGCGTCTAGGTTAAAGGACTATATTGTTAAAAATATAAACATTAAATTTGATAGTGTAAACTTGTGGACAGACTCAAAAATAACATTATCTTGGATTAACGGTAACGCCGCGAAATGGAAACCGTATGTGCATAATCGTGTTCAAGAAATACAAAAATTAACGAAAAATTCAGTTTGGCGTCATTGCATAGGGAAACTTAATCCGGCTGACCTATTAACTCGCGGAGAACGTGTTAGTGAACTCATTAAAAATGAACATTGGTTAAAAGGACCCAAATTTTTATTAAGTGTGAATGACGAATGGCCAATTAAAAATAGTTTTAGTACTTCCTTAAGTGAAGAAACGCTTTGTGTGTGAATGTGAATGAACAAAAATCAATAAATGTATCGAAACCAATTTTTTTCTTGAACAACTATGAACCCTTAGAAAAATGCTTACGAGTGACCGCATACATCATGCGTATATTTCGACAAAAAATTAATAAAAGTAAATCCTTGAAATTAACTGTCAATGAGTTGCTTGAAGCTGAAATTTATTGGATAAAGAACGCGCAACATGAGTTTCAACAAGAAATCGACGATCTTCGAAAAAATGGTAGTCAATAAAAAATCGACTATTTACAAATTAACGCCTTTTTTGGATAAAGAAGGGTTGCTACGAATTAAAAGTCGACTTCAAGAATCTGAACTTACATTTGAAACTGCAAATCCTATTATTTTACCGAAAAATTCTATCTTTGCTGAAAAGTTGATATGGAAAATACATAATCAATATCACCACAGTGGAAAAAATTTAACGTTGGCAGAGATAAGGAAAACATTTTGGGTAATACGTGCTCGACAAAAAATTAAGTCACTTATTAGCAAATGTGTAGTTTGTAAAAAGTTACGTGGCAAACCAGGTCAACAATCATTTGCACCTCTACCAAAAGAAAGAATTTTAAAGTCCAACCCTTTCGAAACGACAGGGGTAGATTTTGCTGGACCTTTGTACGTATTGAACGAGAACAATGATAAGAGGAAATCTTATTTAATGTTATTAACGTGCGCCGTAACGTGAGCAGTTACCTAGAGCTAGTTTTGGACTTTACGACTGAAAGTTGCCTTAGAGGTTTACGTAGATTTATAGCAAGAAGAGGTGTACCGACTACCTTCTACTCTGATAACGCAAAAACTTTTAAACGTACATCAAAAGAATTTGAAAAATTCTTTTGAAAAAAAAGAATTTTCTTTCATTGAATAAAAGAATAAATTGGAAGTTTATTATTGAACGAGCAGCATGGTGGGGTGGTTTTTGGGAGAGAATGGTAAAAACGGTCAAAGATTGTTTAAAATTCGCTTTGGGAAAATCGCTTGTAAATATTGAAGAACTTCGAACGATTTTCACCGAAATTGAAGCTACGGTAAATTCGAGACCATTGACGTATATCGACGACGACAAGGACAACTTGTCAATTTTATCACCGTCAAAATTTTTATTGGGTGATGATCGCAAATGCAACTTGCCAAATCCAATTGTTAATTTAAAACGTGAAGTCATTCTACAAAAATGGGATGAACGACAAAGAATATTGAAAAAGTTTTGGAAAAAGTGGTCAGTTGATTATTTACAACATTTACGGACAGCCCACAGGAACGTATGGCAATCAGGAAAATCATTTCAAGTAGGCGATATTGTTTTGTTACATGATCAGTGTGCGCCAAGGTTAACATGGAAAATGGTAAAAGTGAAACAAGTATATCCTGGAAGAGATGGAAGCATTCGTGTCTGTGAAATTCAACTTCCGAATGACTTTATTACGACGACCAATACAATTATCGTATCCATTGGAACTTCCAATTGCTCCCCGGGAGAATGTGGAAAATATTCGGGAGTCAATGATAAAATTAACTAAAATACCGGTTTAACGTAACGCAACACTTTTTAAAAGATTAATAGTTTAGAAGTTCATAAAAAGCAGTTCACATAAAAGTATCGGGTCGAACGGTTCAAAAGTTAAAGACTAATATTAATTTGTAACGTATTTGTAGTTTTTTATATTTTTTCATTAATAAATAATTAAATAAGGACTTATTATTTCGAACATTATTTTTAGTAAGTAACTTTTAATTTTACACACATATACATTAGTGAAACAATAAATTAAATTAAAATATTTAATATAATAATTTAGGTTCAAGATGATGCTGGGGATCTTCATGGCCTTAGTCAACCGACAGTGAGTCGCATTTGTGAAAAGGTAAGCTACTGCTTTAGCTCGCCATTCACAAACGAACATCAAAATGCCAACAACATTATTGGAACAACGCAAGACAATGCAGGGATTTCAAGGAATTCGAAATTTTCCAGGCGTTTTAAGTGCTATAGACTGTTGTCACGTACGCATTAAAAAAAGTGGAGGTGATCTGGCACAATATTATATCAATCGAAAAGGATATTATTCCTTAAACGTTCAGGTAATATTACATTAATAAATTAGTGCTATGAATATAAATTATTTTAATATTCAACATTTTACAGGCCGTTTGTGATGCTCAGCTCCGAATTCTGGATGTGGTTGTAAGATGGAGAGGGAGCACACATGATTCAAGGATTTTCAATGAATCTATCCTCAAAGAAAGATTTGAAGCAAAACACTTTCGAGGACGTTTACTCGGTGATTCAGGATATGAACTGCTGCCATATCTATTTACTCCTTTGCTACGACCACAAACCGATCAACAGGAAAGATATAACGCAGCACATATTGCCACAAGAAACTGTATCGAGGTGTTTGGAAACAAAGATTCCGATGCTTACTACATGGTCTTCCTGTTTCTTTACAAAACGCCAAAACCGTTATCATAGCTCTAGCAGTTCTGCACAACATAAGTGTAGACAGAAACGATCAACTTGAAGGTAATTATTATTATATAATGTAATAATGTTGTAATATTATATTATGTTATTATTAATTATTATTATTTATAATTTATTTACATTATATTGTTTATAAGACCTTAAACTCAACAATTAAAAAAAGTATTAAATAAATTTTGTTTATTAAAAAATAATTATTATGTTACATTAAATTTTGTCTTGAGTCAGATTCTATTAAGGAGGCGAATTCGCTATGAATGATTTTAAAAAATGAAGAAGAATATCTGAAAAAACTGACTATAGAATTTGAACCTGATTGCGATATTGAAAATGACGTAGAACCTGAATCGGAAAAATTATTAGAAAATCTGTCCCATTTAGAAGGAGAAGAAATAGAGATATTAAAAAACTACCCGGACCTTCAACTAAAAGAATATTATTCTTCACATTTTTCAAAATCTAATAATTGTTATAAAAACGGTTTGTTTCTAACCGTTTTAGTGAATGGAAAAAAGAAGACATTTAGGAAGTCGTCTTTATGCTGGCTTCTTTCTAATAAATCTTCTCTTACCAACGATAGAAGGTTGAGGGTAAGAGGAACGAATATGTCAACAACAAATTACACTTTTGATAAAAAGAACACAAAAAACATGAGCCTTCCAAAAGAAACGTAAAAAAAATTAAACAGTTGAAAAGACACGAAAATAAATATGTCTGAAAGGGACAAATTGTCAAAGTACAATGTCCACAGTGAAATATTCACAGAATAATTTAATAGTGAAATTGACGGAGAGTTCAATATATATAATCTTAATTCAATCATAGCTTTTACAAAAAGGAGTATACAAATTTCCAGAGAAAAATAATTATGCTACATATTTCGAACCTGGTTGGTATATTGGTCAAATCATTCTCATCACTGAAAAAGTCTGTCGGATGAAATTTGTAAAAGCAAATTCAAACAAATTCTTTTGCCCAAGGTTGATGACCTATCAGATGTGGAGCCAAGTGTTATATTTTACGGTCCCATAGAATTGAAGGATTCATATCCATTTCAACTGAAATGCAGGGAACCCAGGTAATCAGTGCCATTCTGTAACTAGAAATAATGTTAGCAACTTGCTAAGCATGAAAAGTATTGCTAAATAATTATATACATATAGATATAGTTCTATGCTTAATTAGCAATATTGCTTATTTTAGCAAGTGGCTAAAATTATTTCAAGTTACAGAATAGCACCGAATGACCCTACATCCACGTAGAAGTGTTGTCCGTCGCTCCTGTAAAGATTGGCAATTTTGGCAGCTTGAAACGCTTAATTAATATGAATTTTTTACATACGAAATACTAGGAGCTTCCTGTGTGCCTAATTATATAAAAAAATTGGATTTTTGGACAATTTTAGCGCAAAATTTGGGTTTGACGTTTGTCATATTATATTAAAAATTTGGAAAATACAATAAAAAATACTTCTAAGATAAGAAATTTTTACAAACGAAATTAAAGGAGTTTCTTAGGGAGCGTTCACAAACTACGTGGTTTGGCCAAGGGGGTATCACAGGGGGGTTAGGTAGAAAGCTACGCAGGGCTACGTGCGAGTACGGGGGGATTATAGTCAAGCTACGTAGTTTTCTTCATTTATTATGAAAGCAATTCTCAGAATATAAGCGACAACATATAATATGGATATTTATTTCTGTATTTGAATCATGATGATCATGATTACATGATGGGAGGGAGGGGTTCTAAAGAACTCAAAATCAAACTACGTGGTTTATGAACGCTCCCTTATCTATGCAACTAGATAAAAAATTTGGATTTTTGGACAATTTTAGTGCAAAATTTAAAAATTTGGTTTTGACGTTGTCAAATATATTAAAGAGGAAATAATTTCGAAAATACAAAATTTGCAATAAATTTAATATAGGAAATAGGATTGACCTTATAAAACCAAAAATTTGTATTTTTTTTGACGTTTTTATTGGAAAATTCGTAAATTTAATAAATTTGACTTTTGTCAAAAATAAACGAAATTTTCTGCATATTTAATATATGAAATTGCATTAATAAAGCTTATGTGTGCCCAATAAAGCTCAAAATTTGGTTATTTGGACAATTTTGGTAGAGAAATTTGAAAAATTTAAATTTAACGTTTGTCAAATAATAATTTCTTAGAATTTTAACAAAATACAATTATGGATAAGGGTGAAAAAATAAAAAGTTTATGTGTAGTAATCAAGGAACTATTGGGTAAAATTAAAATAACAATCAAAACCCAGTATAAGAGAAACAATTTTAGAATCATTATCCGAAATTATCACAGAGTGCAATACCCCTATAAATAATTTAATTGATGAAAAAATTGACCTAACAGAAATTAGAAAAATATTTAGACAAGAACTTATAGAACTTAAAGAGGATTTGGCAACCCAAAAAGATCTGACATCAGTCAGATGCTACAAAGTAACACCGAAGCCACCACTGCGAGGACCTTCTTTAATCGCATCAACCACCACAAACGTGGATATTGAAAAAACGTGGAAGAACAACACTTCATTTAGAGGATGCTACAAAGTAACACCGAAGCCACCACTGCGAGGACCTTTTTTAATCGCATCAACCACCACAAACGTGGATATTGAAAAAACGTGGAAGAACAACACTTCATTTAGAGGAAAATTATATGCTCCCATTTCGACAAACAAAATTTCACATTCCAAAATTATAGTCGAATTTGAAAACGAAGAACAAAAGAATGAAATTATTTAAAGCTTAAAATCGTGTAAAAATATCAAAATTGAAGAACCAGTTAAACTTATCCCTCATTAAATCATCAAAGGAATAAGCAGAGAAATTAAAAAAAAAGAACTTTTCAAAATTATGTTGTTAAATGTTTTGCAGATAACCATAATGATGTTGAAAATATGAAACTAAAATTTTTAAAAACAACAAAAACAAGGAAAAATTCAATGCGGTGATCCAATGTTGTCCTGAACTTTTTAATAAAATAATTCAATGCAGTAAATTAAATGTGGACCACGAGAGGCTCCATGTGTCGGAAAACTTAATGGTCCGACATTGCTTTGGATGCCTCGAATATGGACAAATCAGAAGATTCTGCAAACAGGGAGTTATTAATTGTTCTTATTGCGGGGATAAACACTCTTAAGATAAGATCAGACGTAGCTACTTTAGCTGCGCTGCCAATTAAAAAACTGCGCAGCAAAAGTAGCTTGTGTGTGAA
Source organism: Cantharis rufa (assembly GCA_947369205.1). Lineage (NCBI taxonomy): Eukaryota > Metazoa > Arthropoda > Insecta > Coleoptera > Cantharidae > Cantharis > Cantharis rufa. The sequence continues at coordinate 29,895,724 of OX376305.1, read as the reverse complement.
CACCGTTGCAACCTAAAAAACAGCGCATGCAGTAGTGCAACCTGCAGCATTTTCACTGCGCACGCTGTTTAAAAGTAGCTTAATGTGATTCACAATTTTGAAAGTTGCAGCCGCAGTAAAAAATATTTATTTGGGTGAAACTTTTGCAGCGGTTGCAGGTGCAGTTTTTTTGACGTTTATAGATTTGACGTTTATAGATTTGACGTTTGGATTTTTCAAGTTCAATTTTAAAAAGTGCAGTATGACATCCTATAAGTGGAAACGTGCGGATATTTTTAAACTGATTGACATGGTGGAGGACCAAAATTGTTTGTGAAATGTCGTGAGCCCAGACTATCACAATCAAGTAAAGCGGCGGAATAGTATTGCAGAAATTGCTACTACTTTAAATATTCCAGCCGACGAAATAAAAAAAAATTCACACTCTTCGGGCTCAACACTGCAAAGAGCGCAGCAAGATAAATTTGAAGAAATCTGGGAGTGGTAGTGAGGAAATATACGAAACAAAATGGGAATTTTACAATGCTTTACAGTTTATGTTTCGGCATACCAAAGATACCAGAACAACAAATTCTATGGTAAGCAAAATAGTATAATTGTAGTTAATAAAGTAAATATTAGTAGTAAGTACATTTTATCTTCTTAAATAAAATTATGTTGCCAAGGAACCTCTCCTTCTCGGCAAAAGTATTCTTTAAATTCCTCTCAATTCTTTGCCAATGTGGTTGCATTTCTAGACACGGTTTCAGACAATGGTTCCAAAGCAGTACATCAACTGCGCCAAGTACCAAAATTAATTGTGCCATCTTCATTTTCCGTGTCAAAAGTACCGCTTAGAGCATACACTGCTACGGAACCTGCTCGCGACATAAAAAAAATTTAAAAAAAACAAACATAAAAACAAACGATTTTTTGAACTTGATGTGAAGCAAGTTCAACGGTTTTTCTAAGTACTCGAAAATGTGCGGAAGCAATTCCAAATAAGTTTTCTATTATTCTTCGCGCACGAGACAATCGATAATTAAAAATCCGTTCAGAAACACTTTGGTTTTTGAAAGCAAATGGCTTAATCATGTAAGATTTAACGCAAATGCATCATCTGCAACTACAACATAAGGAACATGGGTTCTTCGGCCAGGTAATGGTTTAGCACTCGGAATGTTCAATGTATTGTTTTCTAATGTTTGTGACAATGAACCACGTAAGAAAACGCCACCATCTGAATCGCCACCTGGCGCTCCGACATCTATGTAGGTAAATTTATAACGTGCGTGAACCTGGCTCCCCTTTTATCAAAAAATTAACTTTTTTTTATTGTTCTCGATTGTTCTTCATTTGTTCTCAATTGTTCTGATATTTTTTTTTTTGATTTTACAAAAGAATATAAAAAAATGACAAGAATACCATTATTAATCATCTTAAAAATAAGAATATACAACCCATTTAACAGAAGAATGTAAGTACAAAACCTGCAAGTGTGGCTCATCCTTTAGTCATAAAGTCAAACGGACTACCGATTGCACCGATTAGTTCAAATAATTCAACAGTAAAGTGAAGATTTAGCTTCAGGCCTTGAAGAAGTGACGATTAATCGTCCTGCAAAAACTAATTTGGAAAATGTGATCGTTACTAATAATGAGGTGAGTCCAACATCAAATAATAATAGTATACAATCTATAAATATGACCGATAGTAATGAACCACCCGTTTTGAACAAGACCCCTGTCTTTAAGAAAATAATGGGAAAATGTGCGAACAATACGAGCAATCTGGCTGCTGCTGTAAAAATTCATAGACGATGGGCATTTATCTCAGGATTGCAAGCTGAAACTTCACCTGACGTTTTATCTAACTATATCAAAAATGAACTTAAAACAGATTCTTCTGTTTTAAAATTTCATCAAATAAGTTTAGCTGTAATTTTAAAGTTGGCGTTAATATTAGCAACAATTTAAACTGTAGCTCATATAATATCATAATACTCATCGAAACTTTTCTCGATGATAGCATATCATCTAGCGAACTCAATTTCCATAACTTCATTATTTTTCGCTGTGATAAGACTGTTTGTTCTAGTAATAAATCCTGTGGAGGAGGGGTCATTATTGCAGTTCACAAAAGTCTTGGATGTAAATTAATTAAGACATCCTCTAACATCGAAAATGTATTTGTACAAGTAAGTAACACCATTATTGGAGCAGTATATTTGCCACCCGACTCGGACATCTCCACCTATGATGAGTTCTGTCACATTATCGACAATGTTTGTGATGATTTTCCCCAATCTAAACTTGCAATATGCGGTGATTTTAATATACCTAAAGCCAAGTGGGACTTTGGTGGAACCAGCGTTATTTCCTCAGATAACGTTTGTACTAAATCTTTACTTCTGAGTGATTGCATGTATTTTCATGGATTATATCAGGTCAATCAACTTCCTAATAGTCGTGGGGTTCTTCTTGATCTTTTCCTTTCAAATTTTGAAATCTCTATCTCGCTTGCAGATGATAAACTTTGTGGTTCATCGGTGCATCATGAATCTTACACTCTTGGTTTCTCCACCAGTAAACTGTCATCGTCAACACTTGAGGTTGATAAATTCATTTATAATTTTAAAGCTGCAAACTATGAAATGATTAATACCCATCTACTGAATATTGATTGATCTAAAATCTGGAAACTTGATAATATCGATGTAATTATTGATGAATTTTATCGTCTCCTCATAGATGTTATCGATACTTTTGTCCCACTCAAACGTGTGCGGTTAACTACTTATCCAGTTTGGTTTTCCTGTGAACTTATTAATTTGATCAAAGATAAAAAATATGCTCACAAAGTTTTTAAACACTCCAGAGATCCTATGGACTATGTGGTATTCAGCACACTTCGGGAAAAAGTTAAGGCGCTTCACTCTGAACTATATCAACAATATTTACTCAAATTGGAGCGGGACATTCATATCAATCCCAAAATGTTCTGGAGGCATATTGCCAATTGTAATAAGAGTAATGGATACCCAGTGCACATGTTCTTAGGTGACAAGGTCTCTAATAGTGGTCAACAATCCGTGGATTTGTTTGCGGAACATTTTTCAACTGTATATGGTAACATAGACACAGGCGTTTATCATTACGACTTCCATGACAAGGTCATCTCTGAACCTATTCTCATATCACAGACTGATATCTTCGAAGCTATCTCTAAATTACCTGATAAATTAAGCGCAGAACCGGATGGTATTCCTCCCCATTTTATCAAACGATGTATATATTCTTTATGTGATCCTATTTACAACATTTTTAAGTTATCTCTGCTTCATGGCAGCTTTCCACAATTCTGAAAGGAGAGTTTTATTACTCCAATCTTTAAAAAAGGTGACAGAAGTGACATCGCCAACTATCGAGGGATCTCTATTCAGTCAACTATCCCGAAAATGCTGGATAAATTTGTTGCAGAACACTTATTGACAATTAGTAAAAATCTCATCGTGGAATCCCAACATGGTTTTTTTCCTGGTCGGTCTACTTCATCTAATGTACTTTCTTTTACCTCCTTCTGTCTCGAGGCTTTCGAGAAACACATGCAGGTCGTCAACCTATTTATACAGATTTCTCTAAAGCGTTTGATCAAGTTTTGTTTTATGTATGTAATTTTTATTTTATGTATGTCTATGTATATTATTATGTATATATTTTGCAAATAGGTTAACCGTTAATAAATAAATAAATAAATCATTGTTTAGGAAATTTAACACGTTTTCATTTCCAATGCAATTATTAAAAACATAAAATATTTAATGAATCTTTAAACGTAATTTTTTAACGATGAAAATGTTAAGTAAATCTAACACCTACAGGAATTTAAATTGACAAAACAATAATGTTAATTTTACTCCTCATTTTTTGTTAAATAAGCGTTTGTTTTTCGCTAATCATTCAAAATAAACGATCAATGTAACTAAACAAAACTGCATAACCAATGAAATATTTAAGTCAACGCAGCAGCTAATTATACTATTTTTATCAATTATAGTTATAAAAGCGACAAACGGAATAGTAAAACTTGCGAAATAGTATTGCAGATATTACATTTTAAGCTTATTAGTTAATTGTTATACTTGCATTTGCACCTTGATCACATTAACAACAATATTTAAAAGTACAAAGTACAACAAGACTATACGTATAACAACTTTTTTTTGTTAAATCCAACAACATTGCTTTTGTTGTTATTAGCGATAAAGTTGGTTATTAAATTTACAATAAATAAGTGTGGACCTGTGGGAACAACATTTTCTTGTTAATTTAACTTTTAATTTCTAACTGTGTAAAGGGTCAAAAATATTATAAGTGGATAATAAAACTGCAATAGATTTAGCAAAGAACGGTGTTTTAAAGAAACGAAGCAAGCATATTGAAGTGAGGTACCACTTCATTCACGAAAAGATAAAAGAAGGAATAATTACTTTAGAGCATTGTAGCTCAGCTGACAATTTGGCTGACATTTTAACAAAGCCATTAGACAATACCAAATTTGTTCGTTTGAGAGATAAATTCATGTTAAAAATATTAAAATAACTTTTTTAAACTTTAAGATTTTGTTGTTTGTAAAACTAATTAAGAATTTTCTTTACTTATGTAATAATTGTTTATTTGTAATATTAAAATTTGTAAGCAATCATCTAACATTTGAGAGGGGGTGTTAAGATAAACAAATTAAGATGGTAGTAACAATGTGATAAATGCATCGACTCACATGTAGTGGAGATACACATACGCGAGTGCATACTACTTTGCAATGTGTGTGTCTTTTACAGTCGCGGAATAGTATATTCTGAAACAAGTTTGGAATTAGGCATATTCCGCACGAGGGAAAAGTTTGTCACCCGAGCCGACAGGCGAGGGTGACGGTTCACGAGTGCGGAATAGCCATTCCAAACGTGTTTCAGACTATACTTTCTATACGACTATTAAAATAATAAGCTGTATAAGTTTTGACCGTAATTAGAATTTGTAAAAATGAGAAAATTTTTTTGTGCGCGATCGATCTGAATTTTTGCACATGTTTTCCTACCGTTAATTCACAGGGGGGAAGTTGAGGCGAGGGGGGGAAAAGTTTTTACTCAGTTTTTCGATATCTAACGCCGTTTTCGAGTTTTTGCTAATTCAAGTTTGTGTGGCGGAAACGCAGCAATAACTCAAGAACGGCGCTAGATATCGAAAAACTAAGCAAAAATTTGTCCCCCCTCGTACACATCCCTTGTGAATTATCGGTAGGAAAATATGTGCAAAAATTCAGATCGATCGCACGCAAAAAAGTTTACTCATTTGACAAACTTGACTTTTGTTGATGTGTAAATAAATTGAGTTCAAAAATTTGGTAATAGATGTCACTTCAAATAGTAGTCTATTCTTTGCTCTAATTGGTCTAATCTGTGTGAGAATAATTATTCTCGCACCGATATCGGTGTGAGAATAAAAAAAAGAAAGAATGTAGATATTCTGTATTTAAAAATAGAATCAGAATGCCCACATTCTATGATAGTCGTATAGAAAACCTTTAATACAATATTTACGCTTTATTCCATTTATGTTAATGTTTCACTATTTGTATTACTATATAAATAAACTATTTTAAAACATATTGTGACTTCATTAAGTAAAACCAACAAAACAACCCAATAGAAAAACGTTCCCATCTTAAATATATTTTTGTATTTTTAAGTTGGTTGTTGGCTTGCATCTAAGTTGAATAGTTGTAGCTTTAATTAATAAATTTTCATTTTTTAAAACGTTTGTTTTAGTTGAAAAAATATAATTGGCGCAGTCAGTCGGTAGGATACTCAAACAATTTTATCGAAGAGTTGGCGATTATTAAATCCTAATTAGGTAAAATAATAAAAGTGCAACGTTTAACTTGTGCAAATTGGTGTAAGATCCATTTTGGTACCTACAACCGAGAGACTTCTAGCGCAGACGGACCTCACCCGTAGAACAACCCAGAAACTATACCACCAGCAATTCACGCGCTAGACATTCAACATGTTATTGACAACCTTAGTTTTGTAAATACCGTCTATCATTTTCCTTTATCTTAATTGTTATAAATACGAATAAAAATATTAATCAAAAAGCGTATTCATACACGCTGCGGTTTACCCTGTTCACACCTCAATGTAATAATAATCAATTTTAAAATTTTCGATCTTTTAACCAGAATCAAGAGCATAGATTTAATAGTAATAATTACAATAGCAATAACAATAATCGTAACAATAATTATAATCGAAATGTATTCCCGCGTGGTCAAGTTGATTATCAAACTAGATCTGTTCAAAATAAATATTTCACAAATTCTCAAATATTTTGTAGATATAGATATACCCGCCGGAAATTTTCCAATACAAGTCTCGGAACAATTAGCGTTGACTTAAATATATTAACCAGTAGACCTAAATTACCATTTATAATCATCCCCAGTTTAAATTTAAAAATAGTACTGCTTGATAGTGGAGCATGGAATTCCATTATGAACCCAATAATCGCACACGATAACTTTAAAAATTTTGCATTTAAAAAACACTTTTTAATTAAAAGTACGAATCAAACGGTCTCTAACGATGAGAATATATCTTACCCTATTTTAAAAGAATTCGGAATAAAGGACGCAATTGATTTTCATTTGATTAACTGGCATGATAAATTTGACGCTTTATTAGCAAGCGAAGATCTGTGTAAATTAGGTGCAAATATAAACTATAATAATAAAACATTAGAGATAGCAAATTATAAAATTCCATTTTTTCTGGAACTAAACAAGAACAATTTTAAACCACTTAAACAAACCGTTAAAACTCATATTAATATACAAATACTTCGAAATATATTTCGTTTTATTGTTTGTAACAAAACATTTGTCATAAGCGATCTGTCATATTTTTTTTCAATATTTTTTCCAGCTTGAGTGTGTATTTTCAAGTGTTTTTAACGAAGGAAACAACAAAATATGAAAAAAAAAATAATTGGGCAAGTAAGCCCTTTCAAGAAATTACGTGGCAAAGATGTATGCCAACCATTTTTGAATGTTATGCAGAAAAAACAAAATATTTCTTTGATCAACCACGGAGAAAGAAAAAACGTATATATGCAATTATGCGTATACGAAAAAAATAATACATTATGTAAGTACTATATTATTTGAAAGGAAAGTTCTAAAGTTATGTTCTATTTTAGATGGTAAGAGGAGCATAGAAATAACTCCACTATCGACTCTTTTCCCTCCAAGTGGCCGTGTTGAAGGACGCGAAAAAAATTTTGGAAGCAAACTTCTATCGAATGCTGTGAAAGCACAATTAATCACTTAAAGGTAATATCTTATTTTTGTGAATCTGAATTTAGTGGAAGCACCATTATGTGATATTATGTAGATGTATTTTTTTGCTTTCCAGATTCCCGGGGACATTGAAATTTTTATAAAAAACCGAGTTAACAAGAAAGTTAATCTTCCGTACATAGTTGTGGTTGGACAACATTTACAAACCATTTCTGATTGTTACATTATTATCCAGAATAACATTTATAAAGGTGTTGATGTTCTTCAATGCATGAACTTTGTATTTAAAGCTTTCCACGCATTACATGCCGAATATCCTCCAGAATCCGAACGCACCTGGTTACTAATACAGAAGTATATTTTTGAAATAGAGACCAAGTGGGATAAAAAAATACCTCGTGCCAGTACTTTATTTAGTGAATTGAAAGGTAATTCAGTGCCATGATACTTTGTCCATTATGTGATTCTAATTTTAATTTTGTTAAATCGTTTTCTTTGCATTTTAAAATGAAACATTACAATTCTGATGAATTGCAGTGTAAACAAAGTAATAAATGTTTACGTAGCTTTTCAAATCTTTACACATTCAAAAAGCACTTGTTGAATAAACATGGAGATGATATAAAAAAGTCTGAACAAATTTTGCCTCGGAATTCTGTGACCATTAGTGATAGCTGTGATAATAGTAATAATGAAGTTCTTGTGGAAGTAATACGTCACAATGAAGAACTAAGAAATTCAAATTTTTCACAACAAGGAAACGAAAATTCAAAACCTATAAGTCTACAGCAATTTAAAAACTGTTGTGAGAAGTCTTCACTATCTTTTCTTTCAAAATTATATAGCAATTATTCTATTACTAGATCAGTAATTCAAAATATTGTTGAATATGTAACAGACCTTTTGCACGAACCATTGGAAATTTTGGTCAATAATATGAGTTGCAATTCATTCGAACACAACAGTAATTTACAAGAAATGTTGCTAGTTTTACAAAATCTCTTTGGAAGTTTAGGTCGTGAATATTTACGGGTCAAATATTTTACTACCTGCAAAATATTTATTCCGGTCGAAAGCTTACTTATTGGTCACAGAATTGACGATAAAAAAATCAACAGAGCTGTTCATTAGATCTTGCAGATTGTAATGTTCAATATATTTCAGTGATCAAAACGTTGAAGACTTTTTTAGATATTTCTAACGTTTACGATACAATAATGACCTACATAAACACTTTAGAACAAAATGATACAGAAATCGTGCAAAGTAAACTATGGCTATCAATGAAAAAAAGAATTGTCAATAAATGTATTATACTGATATTTTTTGAATGTATATAAAAATGTATATAACAAAAGTTGTAGGTAATTTGATATTGATAATTTTTTGTCATAATAAATTTTTACCTATATCATTGCGTTTAGAGGTTATGATGAATTATGTCTTATATCTTCAAGTAAACCCCCCGTTTCTCCCATACAATTTCATTCATTTTTACTGGGCTTTGTGCCACAACAGATCAAGACTTAAATTTAAAATTTGGAGTGATTTTGTTACTTCGTTTAGATGCTATCGTGTTCACAGACATACATACACACATACACACATACATACATACAGACTTTTTTACCTCCAATCAATTTAAAAAAAAAATTGGAGGTATGGTAATCGAAAAAAAATTTCAACTTTTTTTTTTTGCATTTTCGAGATCACCGTGTTCAGAAACGTAAAGATCTGCAAAAAGTAAAATAAAAATTTCTGTGTCGGTCTGTCTGTCGGTCGTCAAATTTTGTCGATCGATTTGCTTCCGAGCCATCCAACCAATTACGACCAAATTTGGTATGGTGGTAGGGTTCACGGTGGAAAGGTGAAAATAAGGTTTTCGTGGCGATCTATCAATCAGGAGTGCCACCACAAGAAAATAATACGGGATTTTTAAAAAATATTTTGTCTTGCGATATGTTATTTTAAAGGCCTTAAAAGGCTTTATCCAGAATAGGTAAAATTAATCTTCTATTTGTCGTCTGTCAAAAATCACAAGTTGTCAAAGTTGAAACTTTAAGAGTGAATAACTCAAGAAGTGCTGAAGGGATCTTAACCAAATTTGGTACGTAGGTACATTGATCCTAATGGATATGAGAGCATATGTAATCCTTCGATAGAAATCACTAATGCAACATGAAAAAAATAAAATTAACTTTTTTGGCAAAAACATGAAAAAAGTTTTTGTCGATCGATTTTCTCCGGCATTTCTGCGTCGATTGCAATCAAACTTATTGGACGTATGCCTCGTGGGCTGGAATGGTGAAAATAAGGTTTTGCCAGAGAAATCTTCACCAGGGCCACCACAATAAAATAAATTAAAAAAAATTAAAATGTCGTCGTATCTCCGGAAATGTTTAACCGATTCAGCTAAAATTTGGTGTGTCGATGAAGCTTTGAAAGTATAAGTATTGGTGAGAAAACAAACCGAGCCAATTGTAACAGGGCGGGGCAGGTCAGAAAAATTATAGAAAATATTAACTGAAATCTTAATTTATATATTTTTTGTGAGAATTTGTCAGATGGCTGGCAAAAATAAAACAATATATTCAAAATTTTAATAAACGTCATAATTTTGTGACATATGTGTCAAAATTAGGTTAATGTTGATTTGTATACCGAGTGCAGCATAAGAATTGAGTTTAGGGCTTGTAACAATTAATTTTAGAATACAAAAATAGGTGGTTCGGTGGGAAATATTTTATAATATCGTCGTACGGACTGACGGAACGTTACTTTATAAGTAAAAGGTTCTGCCACTAGGTAGCGACCAAGTTTAGGCTGTTTGTTAAATTTTTTCGCAAATGTTTTCAGAATCAGTAAATCGACAGTCAGTAATTTACAAAAATTTATTTTCGAAAAATCCGCTAGATGACCGAAAAAATTTGTTGTACCAATCTTGGAGAAATTTTATTTGTGACTTCTTACGGTATTATGTGACGTATATAAAAATTTTGGAAAAAATTCAGTGGCGTACAAAAATATAAAATTTTTTTCATTTTAGATTTTGTTAAAAAAGCTTTTATAGATAGATTTAGGGTAAGGGTGATACATATAGATATCTTTGCCAGGGCTACCGATATCTTTGTTAAGGCTACCACAAGAGAAAACAAAAATGAACATTATGTCATCGTATCTCCGGACAAAATTTGGTGTGCTGGTGATTGGAGGTATTGCGGCAGAGAGTGACGATATTTTTAAAACTTTTAGATATGGTTTAAGGGAACCTCAAAAAACAAAAATTTAATAAAAAAATGGGGTGTCAATTTTTTTTTTCAATTTTGGATAACAATACTTTCCTTACTAAGGAGTTCGGAAAGTAAAAATGGAATGATATACTAGATTTGAAAAGAAAAATAGATCAAAGATATGTCGAGGAACCAATAGGAAGTAAACCAACTGGTAATATCGAACAGAATGTATGCATTTCAACAGAGTTTAATCGTGCTGATCCCAATTCGACGATAGAGGAAATTGAGGGACCGCAACCGAAAAGAAGTAGACAAGAAAGTATTGTACAGTCTTTGGTTGATCCCCCATGCTGTCCTGGGGATCTATTTCAATCACAGCTTAAAACAGAACAACTAATTCGCAAACAGTTTGAGGTATTTGCCGATTTTGTTATCGAATTACCAAGAGATTTACAACGGATAGTGTTGTGATTTTACTTGCCATTGTAAATCACCATGTATATATATTTTGTAAATTGTATATTTTTCTATGTTGGTACGAATATGGTTACATGTACAGGTTATTCGAGGTTATTAAAATACATATTTTACGTTATATTATAATAAATGAATTTTAAGTTAAAAAGTACAATTAGTGAGTAATCCTTATCGTAATCCTTATCATCTACATCACTCGGTTACAACAGATTGGCGACGAAGATGGGATATCGATTTTAAGAGAAAATTTAAATTTACGTACACGTGCTAAAATTCATTGAAAAAAAAAATGCCGAATACAACACCAACTACAGAGGTAACACCTGTTCCTGTACCTCCTTCAATAGTACAAGCGGTATTTAATATTGAACAGTTCGAGGATACTTCGATGAGTTTCACAAATTGGGCAAGAAGATTTAATGGTGCTTTGAAAATTTTCAAAATTACAGATGGTGAGCTACGTTTAAGTTACTTATTACATTACATTGGATTACGAGCATATGACATTTTATGTACTAAATTATCTCCTCAAGTGCCGGAAGATAAAACTTACAAGGAAATTTATGACATTTTACAAAAACACTACAACCCCGTACCTTTGGAAATTACTGAAATTTTCAGATTTCATTCGAAATTTCAAGAAGATGGCGAATCCATTCAGGAGTATTTTACAACTTTACAAAAATTAGCTCAATATATTGTAATTTTGGTACCTATTTGGAAAAAGCAATACGAAACCAATTAGTATGTGGCCTACAAAATGAAGTTATTCAAGGAAGATTATTGGAAACTAGCAATTTAACCCTACAACGAGCTGTCGAAATAGCAACTAGTTTGGAAACCTCTCTAAAAGAATCTAACAATTGAGGGCCTTAGAATAAAAGGGGTATAAGTGCTTTTTTTTCGGATTTGAGATAAATACAAAAATGAAAACTTAATGTTCATATTTTGTTGGTGCATAATAGATGCAAGTGATATATCGACATTGATTGCCATCTTTTGGAGATTGTAAATACTATATGAAAAATTGCTACAGTTCGGTCACTGTTAAAGAGGTATAAGTGTCAGTTGTACCCATTTTATACCAAATTAAATTCACCAATTTGGTAATTAGTTTTACATGTGGAAGTATTGTTACGCTATTAACGAGTTTAATTTGTTCGTGTTATAGAAGGATCGTTTAGTGATTTGATTATTACTTGTTCCTCTTTATATTTTACTGTTTTATTATGAATACTTCGAATACGGAAGGTAGTTTTAAAATAAGACTATTTTTTGAAGGTTATGTTTATTCTTATCATTTTTTTAATTTCTAAGAATCTGATATTGCTGATCCATACGAAACAGATGAGGGAAGTGATTACGTTCCTGAAACTTATTCATCGTTATCTGGCGATGAATCAAGTGCCCACGAAACGGAGGTCACAGAAGCTGTTAAAGAAGATCATAAAGCCCCATCAAGAACAAGAAAGCGGAAACGAAATGTAAGTAAATGGGAAGTAAACCAGAAGAAATTTCTTAGAAACTCTGGAAAGGCATACATTACAAACAAAAAGAAACTTCATCCACCACGCGAACTGCAACTATACCAACACAGTTGTAGATTTAACTGCAACAAAATTATATTAGAAGCTGATAGACGTGCTCTTTTTGAGGAATTTTATGCTCTAGCATCTTATGATTTACAGAACTCGTTTATATCTTCCTGTATTACAAAAAAACCTGTTCAAAGAAAAAAAGTTGAAGTTCATGGCAAGAGTTTCAGTACTGAAATATATCTCATAACTAAGCGTGTTTGCAAAATGTTTTTCCTCAAAACCTTTGCTATTAGTAACAAAAGATTTACTACTGTTTGAAAAAAAAGTAGTGCTGTTGGTATTTGTGAAAAGGACAAGACAGGTACTATATGTCCTGGCAATAAAATGGATTCAGTGAAACAATACCAGGTCATTGAACACATAACAATGTTTCCAAAATACCGGAGTCATTACTCTAGAACTTCAAATTTAAATACTCGATATTTATCACCTGAGCTTAATATAAAAAAATGTACGATTTGTATATTGAACACTGCAAGAAAGAAAATTTAGTCCCTGTTAAACAGTCTTATTATCGCCACATTTTTAACACTGAATTTAATTTGAGATTTCACCGCCCTAATTCTGATACTTGCAGTAGGTGTGATAGTTTTAATAACATTATTAAAAATTCTCACAATGCAGAAAAAGTTCAGAATGCAGAGGCAATGCAGGCGATTCATCACAGAAAAGCTGAAAAGGCTATATCTTCAAAGCAAAATGACTCAAATTTAAATAAAGAATCAACAGATACTTATGTAATTTGTTTTGACCTACAACAAGCTTTAGCAACTCCACTTATAACCACCTCAAAAGTATTTTACCTTAGACAACTCTGGACCTACAACTTTTGTATTCATAACCTCGTGACAGGCAAGTCCGACATGTACGTTTGGGACGAAACAATCGCGTCCCGAGGCTCACAGGAAATTGGGTCTTGCCTGATTCATTATATTACTAATACAGTTCCTGAAAATGTTACAAAAATTATTGCTTATAGCGATTCTTGTGGAGGGCAGAACAAAAATAAAAATATTGCCAAACTTTTCATGTACTTGGTCAAATCTACAAGAATTCAAGAAATTCATCATAAATTTTTAGAACCCGGTCATACATTTATGGAGTGTGATCGAGATTTTGGTATAATAGAAAAAGTGAAAAGAAAGATTCCTCAGATTTTTGTTCCAGAACATTGGAGACAAGTAATAAAGAGATCATGTAAAAAATTTACGGTTCACGAAATGCCCAAAGAAAATTTTTTCAGTTTTTCTACGTTGAACAATATTATAAGAGACCCAAACAAAAATACAGAAAATCATGTTATTAAATGGAGAGAAATTCAATATTTCTTTTATATAAAAGAATCAGAGACATTCTGCTTCTTTTATAAAAGTACTCTGACTTCAGAATTTCCTTTTAATAAATGCATATATGTCTTAATAAAACAGTAGGAAGACCGAAGTTAGCATTAAAAGACACGTTTGTGCAATTAAACACGGGTAGCTTAAAAATAAACGAGCTAAAATGGAAAAATTTGCAAACTCTTTTGGAGTACATTCCTCCAAAATATCATGACTATTACAAGAACATGCAATACGAGAAAAAATTTAAAAAGGGAAACAAAGAAACCAAAGCCAAGAAGAAGGAAGACCAAACTAACAAAGCAACTACGAGTCGTATACCTGACATTGAACAACAAGATGACGACGGAGGAAAAGAAGAGGAAGTTGAAATTGATAATGTTGACTTCATTTTGTATTCAGATTATGAATAATGTTTATAAGTTTTTAAAAATAAATGCCTATTTGTGTACTAAAGACTTTTTGATGAAGAAACTAGTGACTACAAATTAGTGGTACCACAGAGTTTTGTCAAAGGAGTACTGCGTGATTTTCACGATTCACCGATGTACGGTCATTCGGGACAACAGAAGACGTCGGATAACGTGAAAAGGAGGTTTTACTGGCCCAGAATGCGAAGCGACATTATTCAATATTGCAAAGAGTGTGATTCGTGTAACAGAAGAAAAACTTCACCCCATTTCAATAAAGCACCTTTACAACACTTTACCGCAACTACAGAACCATGGGAACTAACTTCAATGGACGTGGTGGGACCGTTGGTACATACGCAAGACGGAAATCGATATTTACTTACTTTTCAGGACTATTTTACCAAATATGTTGAAGCCATTCCGATCCCGGATCAAAAAGCAGACACTATAGCGAGAGTGTTTGTCGATCATATTATCGCCAGACATGGAGCACCGAAGAAACTCCTTACTGACCAAGGGGCAAATTTCATGTCAAATTTATTTAAAAATGTTTGTAAAATCTTAGGAATACGAAAATTGCACACTTCTAGCTATGCGCCCACTACCAATGGTCAAATTGAGAGAATGCATCGTGTATTGAAAGATATGTTGTCACATTATTTAGCAGATGACCAACAAGATTGGGATCGTTGGATTCCATTAGTTATGATGGCATATCGTGGCACGGTGCATAGCACTACTGGGTATAGTCCTTTCTTCTTACTCCATGGTCGGGAACAAGTTTTGCCGATCGACGATTTTATTCGTCCTGAACGTGTTAAATACGATATAGATGAAAACTATGCATCAGAGTTACACGCACGATTACAGAAAATTTATAGCAAAGTATATACGAACACGGAAAGAGCGAAGCAAATTCGTATAACACAATTTAATAAAAAGACCAAAGAACGAAGATTTGAGGTGGGCGACCTAGTTTACTTAAAAGAAATGGCAACTAAACCAGGGTTATCAAAAAAATTAATACGACCATGGTCAGGTCCTCACGAAGTCGTTAAAATCTCGGGACCAGTGACGTACCAAATCAGAAAATTGGGAAATAAAGCAGTTCAAGGAGTTCACATAAACCGATTGAAACCCTTCTATCAAACTACCCCAGAAAATATTTCGGAAAACGAGGATGAACAAGTTGAGACCGAAGCCGGACGAGGTAGACGCGATGAAGAATTCGACGATAAGGAGTGTGAAGAGGAAGATGAAGAAAATGGGTTGTATGATATTACCGTTCCTCCACCCTTTTGGCAAAGACTAGAACACTGCCCAGCGGCAACGCGAATAAGTACTGCAGAAGATGAAGAAGAAGAGAAAGGCAAAGATGAGCCATATTTCCAATCTCCCCAAAATCCGGTATTGGTCCGAAGGTCTTCCAGAACTAGAAGACCACCACGATGGTTAGGTGTATAAAAAAATAAATTGAACTTTTTTTGTATTCTGTGTAGCAGGCGGAAAAAGAATACCTCTACAGCCCTTCGGCTTGTGGTAAAAGTCCACTAAAAACAAAAATAAATTGAATTTTTTTTGTTTTCTGTGTAGCAGGCGGAAAAAGAATACCTCTACAGCCCTTCCGGCTTGTGGTAAGAGTCCACTAAGTTTTTGAAATCGATTCCTAGAGAGAGACGGGGTCTGATACTCTCAGGATAAATGTTTTAAAGTTATTTGGTGTTATAGTGACACTTTTGTATCAGCAGATATAATGGCTGCACATAGGATTTATGCAGGCATTTAATATGCAGGTTTGTTTTATTACTTGCGGGAAATAAATTTGAATTTATTAATATATTATTATTATTTAGAAAATATTATTTTAATGATATTATTTTAATGATACTATTTTAATGATATAATTTTGATATAGTTATAATGATATAACTAGATTAAGAATTTGAAATATGAAATTTTGTTTTTTTTGTGTTATGTTTTGATTTAGGTTAATCGTAAGTGCATACAAAACATTAAATAAACAAAGTGCGACGAAGTGACGATAATAGCGCGACGATAATAGTGCGACGATAATAGTGCGACGAACTTTAAAAGGATAAAACTATTGTTAAAATGATCGGCACGCGAGTATTTTGGGTATTAATAATAATCATCGCACAGTGGGTACGTCAGTCAACGAGCCTCATCGCCTACGACTGCGAAGACAAAGGAAGCGATATCTCAGCTATTTCAATTCGTGATGTAGCACAATGTCCCGAACCAGAGTCCGAATATATTAGTAGTTTTATGGATGTACAAGTGATCCAGAAGAATGACGTAAGACAACAAAAAATTTGGACTTGCCTAGTGGAAGTTACACGAATCATGAGTTACTGTGGAATGCATAGCCACAGTTCTCTTGTAAGCGGTGGATTGTCAAGCTTCGTGTTTCAAATTGGACCAGAGGAGTGTACCAAGATGCACCGATCCAAAATGCTGAAGATATATGATCAGCAAATTGGAAAAATAATGATGAATGGAAGCACCACGGCTTCAATGACCTTAATCGGGCACGTCGATGCTGAAGGTAATTGCAAAGAGGCAACATACCATGAAGAAGGTCAGAGTTGGGAGAACGTGTACGTTTTAGCAACTATAAAAATTTTTGCAAGGGATTATTTCGCTCAGGTGAAATTAGAACAAAATGAAGTGAGTTTGTCTGGTGGAGTGACTTGTTCGTACACGGCGGGCCACTGTTTTGACATATCAGTAGGAGAATCAGTGTGGGAAGATGCTTCTCAAAATGAATGCGGGAACGATTTGAGTACATTGTATCGAGGACCGGCAACCCAAGTAAAGAGAAAACATAGCGATGAAAAGATTATTGTGGTAGAAGGCGAATCCAAGATATTCGCACTATCATTAATTAGAAAAAAGATGCTATGTCATCAAGAAGTTTGGCAAACCGAGCATCCAAAGCTTTTAATAGTGGAAGGTTTAACACCAATACATCTTCAAAAAACGATTCCGCTAACTCCATATAACACGGATCTTACCAGTTACGTAAATAGCAAGTTTTTATATATAGAGCAGGGGTACAAACGGAGTATAGACCGATTGTACACCGACACAATACATCGAAGATGTATGATGCATAGAGAGATGATCAAGAACAGATTATTAATGGCACCATTTGCGCCACATGCCATTTAGTCAAACTTTGAAATTAGATAAAGGTTATATAGGCAGAGTATTAGGCGAGGTACTGTACGTAATGAAATGTGTACCAAAAATAGTGAAAATTAGACGCTCGGAAAGATGTTTTCATGAGTTACCCATAGAAATTGATAATCGATCTATGTATATGGCTCCAATAACGCACATTATTCAACATCATGCAGAAGAAGTGGAATGTAGCATATTGACTCCTCCATTATATTATATAGATAACGAGTGGGTTGGTCTAAACCCGTATCCGACGATCAAAAGTAATCCCAAGGAGTTATCAGTTGAAGACACCCCAAAACTAGAGTTTAGCCCCATTCAACCAGTAGGACAATATGGATTATATACGCAAGACGAAGTCAGCAAAGTTCAAAGAGTGTTGACTTTCGGCACAGAACGTAAAGCGGTAGGAAACATTATAGCACGTCGAGTGGCCGGATTGGATTCTGGAAGTCAAGGCTATTCTACACTTAAGATGTTTGACTCACATGAGTTGAAAGAACTGGCTCATAATACAATGAGACAAGTATGGGGATGGTTTACCGATGTCGGACTATTCTTTAGTGGTCTGTTAGGATTTTATGTAATTTTTCGGATGTTTAAATATTGTATGAGTGTAGTAATAAATGGTCTACATTTATACGAAACAATTGGTGGCGGTTTGGTATTATTAGCCAGTTTGTGGAACACACTGACTATGGTGCTAATCAATCGGCACCATCAACGAAAAAACAAAGATGCCGAAAAGTATGCGAGAGACAATGCTGAGGACAACAAGGAGGAAATTCCACAGATAATTTATACAGATCTGTATCCATCTTTATCGCAGTCTCAACATTGGACGGAGCAAAAACCATCCAACATAGAAGACGGCAGCACCAGCGTCATCAATAAACTGACAAAGCCTTAGTGCGAGGTAATAATTTACAGATGTTCGGGAATTCGCGAGTTTGTCTTAAAATGAAACGTTTGGTGAATCGTACGATTAAAACATAACAGATAATTATGATCTACGTAACTAATTTTCGCAAACACGCGTTCCAATTTAAAAGAAAACTTAAGAGACGATTGGTGTATTTTGAACATACGGGAAAAATAAGAAAAAAAAACTATTGAGAAATAGTGAAATTTATCGTGAATTATACGAATGTTTCGCAATATATTTAATTTTCAGTTACTGAAACATGTATAGTCCTTCGTTTTTATATTGTATAATTTAGTTAAAGTTGGTTAACTTTTGAGGAAAATTGTGGTTTTTTTTTATTTTATATATTTTTTTATTTTTGTTTAATGTGTTAAGGGTTGTTTAAGCTTTGAAAAGAATGTGGCTTGCAGATCAAGCGCACATCTTTTTCGAAGGGGGAAGTAATGTAACAAAAATTGGAACATTATGAAGTTTTAGATTTTTGTTATTATTGGATTCCAGTATTGTTTAAAACAGAATTTAGTTTGTTGGTCAGCAAATTAAATTCTAATGTAGTTTATGTTAATTAATTTAGTGGGTCCTGATTTAAATGAATAATTATATATCCTAAAAGGAATAAATCGAAAATAATGAATTATTATTTTGATATCGATAATTGTTTGAAATGTAATATTAGTTGTAACAATCTCCAGACACCGACAAATTTTGAAAGACGAGTTGAACAGGATGGGTTAATCGCGATTTTAATATTGTATTTCAAAGTGATAAGGGAAAGTCGATTAAAAACCGTGTCAATTACAGGTACAAAAGACCAAAAATTATGCAATACTTTTTTGCACGTAGTAATTTTGGGGTCGTAGTACAATACCAGTAACTTTCCACTGCAATTTTGGACCCGTATGTTTTATAATCTTTTGCACACGAAAGAAGAGGTAGCACTTTCTTATAAAAGGGGGTTAAAATTCGAGGAGGGGCAGATCGATTTAGTCGGTCCCAGCGTATCGTGGTATTTTTGAGCTTTGGCGCAAAAGTCGATTTTGGAAATCAACTTTTGTTCCGTTCGATAAGTGTTTCGTTTTTTGAGTTTTGGTGAAAAAGGCGATTTTTGGAAATTGACCTTTTGTTTCATTTACAAGTGTTGCAATTTTTTTAATTGCAATAGTAACTTTAAAGTTTCGTGAACTGTTAAACAATTGTGGGTGTCGAGATTGAGCGTAGATATATAAGGATTAATTTTTGGGGATTATTTCGTGTTTATGTTGTTATACTAACCTTAGTGATAATTACCTTTTGGAAAAAGAAACAATTAAAATTATTATAATTGTTTGTAAAGAAGGGCCTTCATAATTATTAGGGAATATAGGATTCTTTTTTTTTAGTGTTAGAATTATTTCAACAAATTTTTGTTTTATTTTTGTAAATTTAGAATTTTGTTTTTTATGCTAGGGTTAATTTATAACTAATTTTTACTGAAAATAAATATCGAGTAAGATAATTACGTCGATGTTTTATTTTCCTTCGATT
Organism: Cantharis rufa; assembly: GCA_947369205.1. Taxonomy (NCBI): domain Eukaryota; kingdom Metazoa; phylum Arthropoda; class Insecta; order Coleoptera; family Cantharidae; genus Cantharis; species Cantharis rufa. Next base: position 29,875,675 of record OX376305.1, on the reverse strand, counting down.
GAAGGAAATCACTTTAATTTTTTTAGGGTAGTGTTTTTGTATGCCGTCTATACCCGTAACCGGGGTTTCTATTCCCAAAGTTAAGCCGGGGGCCCAACGCCATACAAACGAAGGGCCGGTGGTTCGACCAGTTCTACGCTACAAAAATTAAGACTGAGAATAATCGAGGGTGGTTTGTTCGTTCGAAGGTGGTGGCAGCAATAAATATAAATATTCCTGAGAACGACGCACCCCCCAAACTTCGAGGATTCTCAGCACGGGCTGGTAGGATAAGGCCCAAGTGACGTCGACCAGAAAAAGATAAGAGACTTCACATCACATATGATTGGGAGGCGTTACAAAGTCTATGTTGCATTTTAGAATATCAAGAACTTCCAAAAACTTTACTTCGATCAAACTCTGATCTACCATTCTATATTGCATCTTCGAATACCAAGAACATCCAAAAAATTATACTTCAACCTAACTGGGATTGTAATATAAGTTCAAAACTGATATATGTAGTGTGAAACATGCTTTAAGTGTGTTGCATTTTCTTATTGATATCCGGAGTCAATGGAATGTAATTTGCTTAACATGCGTCTCCTTACATATTTCTTTGACACACGATCTGTTTAAGTGACATCGACCAGTGAACTGCTGATCACAGTTATTAGTCGGGGTCAATAAATAGAGTAGATAGGATATATGAAGTAGTAATAATTATGTATTGAAGGTAGTTGATTCAAAAAGCGGAAGCTATGTCCGTTTCCGGACATGTAGTGTATCTTTTTTAATAAACTCATTATAGAAAAATCAACCTTATGCGTTTCGACTTTCGGCGAACCTGGACCTCCAAAACCCACATAGAAAGAACAAAAAACTATAATATTTCAGGATGAACAAATCGAATATGGCAATTTTTAAAATAAAGAACTTTCAAGAACTTTACTTCGATCATCCTCGCATGCAGAACTCTGTATAGCAATTTCGAATATGAAGAACCTCCAAGAACTTTACTTCGATCAAATTCTGATGTACCATTCTACACTGCATTTTAGAATACCAAGACCATCAATAAATTTTACTCTAACCAAACTCGAATGAACAAATCTATATTGCATTTTCGAATATCAAGAACCTTTAAGAACTTTACTAAGATTTAACTTACATTCAGAAGTCTATGTTGCATTTTAGAATATCAAGAACTTCCAAGAACTTTACTTCGATCAAACTCTGATCTACCATTCTATATTACATCTTCGAATACCAAGAACTTTAAAAAAATTTTACATCAACCTAACTGAAATGCACAAATCTAATATGGCATTTTTGAATATCAAGAACCTCCAAGAACGTTTCTTCGATCAAACTCTGATGAACATATCTACTTTGCTTCTTCGAATATCAACAACTTGAAAAAATTTCACTAAGCAAACTCGAATGCACTAATCTATATTGCATTTTTAAATTTCTAGAACTTCCAAGTATTTTACTTCGGTCAAATTTTGGTGTACAAATCTATCCTATCCTATATCCTATCCTTCCTAAATAATAAAATCTTATCGAAGTTACGGATTTTCTCGACGGTTTTAGCGACCGCTCGTGGACCGATCTACGCGCGGTCGGATTGTCTTTAGATTTTGCTGCAAAGGTCGAAATTTCTGCAGAACATTTTGAGCGAGAATTTTGCTGAGCACTCATCGGCACGAATTTCAAAACCTCCATTGCTAATCTCGAGTTTGAGGGGGGATTTTCCATGTGGGATTATATTCTCAAACCATACAGTTCCAAAAACAAAGTGGGTCGAATAATTTGATCGACGGACGATTAGATTCAACATTCGAAAGAAATTGAAAGGATGGGTCTTCTTGATGTTAATTAAGTATTTAAAGGTGAAGAGTTTTTGCGATGGTGTATAAGAACAGGGGCCGGGTCGTTCCATCGGGAGATGGGAGAAATCAAAACAATTGCATATTTTACGTTTATTAAGAATTCGAAACGGTAGTCGAAGAAATTTTGAAAAATGTTGTGAGTTTCGTTCGTGGGCGTAACAAAATTTTATTAGATCTACGATTGTACCTTAATAACATTTTATTTCATTGTTTGTACGTTGGCTTTATTTTGTTATTGCGTTACTAATGAGATTATTAAATTTTATTATTAAAAAAGGGTAAGTGTGAATTTTTATATCAATTCAAATTATTGCAAATAATAATTAATTATCGCAATTACGTGTACAATGTAGTCAACCACAGTCTTCCGATTTAATTTATATTAATAATTTTTGTTTTTTTATTTTTAGATAAAATATGGCAAACAATTTAGCAGAGGCCCTTCAGGCCCTTAACATGAAAAGCGGCAAACCGCATTCTCCAGTGCGGTTTCCGCCACAACCACCGGCCAAGCAACCACCGCCGGCCAAACCACCGCCGTCGGCCAAACAACCGCCACCTGCCAAACTACCGCCGTCGTCGCAACCACCGTCGCTTCCAAAAAGCGATTTACGGAAGAGGTTGGGGCGGCGGCCTCACGTTCATCGCCGTGAAGATCGGCGATCTCCGAATCATCGGAGCCGGTCGCCGCCGCGCCGGTCCGGCATATATATAAATTTTGCACAGTGAATATTGTAAATAATTGATTGTTTTTTTTTTTATTATTAGTTTTCCGTTCTTAGTTAATTATTGTTCCGTTTTTTTTTTCAATGTTATTTTTCTTGTTAATAAAAAGTTTTTGTTCTGTTAGTATGTAATTTTAATTTTGTTAGCGGTAAAAAGAATTTTTGAATCTCAAGAAAAGCGGAAAATTTTTTTAAAGGCCTTAAAAGGCTTTATCCAGAATAGGTAAAATTAATCTTCTATCGGCAGAAGTGACGATATTTTTTTTTTTATTCTAAGTAAATACAGTTTACTACGATTTTTTTTTAAAAGTGGAAACCTTTAATAATTATTATATATTGTACAGTAATATTTAAGTATTAATTATAAATAATTACTTCTATGGCAAAAAAAAAACAATGGATGATTTTCAGTAAGTATATATCGCTTAACTGTAACTAATAGGCTAATTTAAATATAAGCCAACATTAGTTTCGAGGAAACAACTGATATTAGAAGTAAAGTAAATAAATTTATAACTTTAATTATACACATATTCATCACTATTTAGCAATACTTTATTATTAATAAACATTTCTTTCATTTTTGCATGCATTTATTTTTTATTAATATCGCGTTATTATGCTGAAATCAGAAAAATTAAAGTCAGTTATGGTATTTTTTACCATTTAATAGCATAATATTTAATTTTAATATTGTAATATTAACAGTTACCAAATACTTTCCCTTATTAATACAATGTCATTTTATTATAAATAACAATTTATCTTTATTAAATCAAGTACATTTAAATGGTATTAATAAACCATCAGCTTTTAAGAAATAAATATTCCTTCCGCCATATACCAATAAATGCTTTATTAACATTTACTAAAATTGCTTAATTATTAACAATTTGTTCTCTCGGTGTACCAATTATTTTATATTCAGACGGATGTTGCTACCAAAACCGAAACTGCATATTGGCCAACGCTTTACTCAATTTTGCCATAAAACATAACGTAGTCATTGAGCAAAAATTCCTCGAAAAAGGTCACACACAGATGGAGTGTGATGCTGTACACTCGTTAATTGAAAGAAAACTAAAAAATAAACAAATATATTTACCCAGTGAAAAATTACTAGTAAAGCCCGTCAGAAACCCTTTCCATTAGATACCACATACGTTACTCACGATTTTTTCCAAGATTTTTCAGACAAAAAAACGTGGATTTACAATAGTATTCGACCTGGTAGAAGCACCAATGACCCTACAGTCACAAACTTGAGACACCTAAAATATAATCCAATAAGCAAATGTATCGAGTACAAATTAAATTTTCATGATGATTTAACACCATTGCCTATAAGAAATCCTAAGTATCCTGCTAACATTTCCTATTCACCACTCCATCATTCAAGATTGAAGATTCCCCCTAGAAAGTGGCAACATCTCCAAGAACTCAAAGTGGTTCTACCGCAAGATTGCCACAATTTTTACGATGACCTACCTCATTGAAATTTAAATTTTTTGGTTCTACAGTTTCTTTTTAATAACAATAACAGTTAAAATAACAGTTAATAAAAAAAAATAACAGTTTCTTTTTGTATTTTCGTTAATAAACATATTACAACCTATTTATTTACTGAATTTTTTAATGTTATTATCAGTTTAAATAATTATGACAATTTCATTTTTTTATTTATTTAATACCCCGTAACCGTCATTTTATTAAAGTTACAAACGTCCAAATAGCCGAACAGCAATTATAAGGAAAATAACAAAGCTATTGATATGAAATCAATTATTATCAATTTTAGATGGGTTAAGTGAAGTAAAAATGCTCTTTGGTAAAGAAAAATCGCCAAAAGTTCGATAAAAAAAGAAAAAAACCGTCTCCTGAAAAATGTTGATTTTGCAGATCCGGGGTATTAGAATTAGACCGTCGATTGTTTGTCAAATAGAAATTCAAACAGCAAAATGGCCTTACTAAAGCTACTGAAAGGCTAAAAAAGAAAATTCAGGGCACGCCAGTAAATAAGGAAACACATTATTATAAAGAATCACATTTTTGTTTATTAGAGTTTGTTTGTTTGTTATTATTTAACATATTGCTTATTTTTTGTTTTTTTATATTAGTAATAAGAGTTTGTTTATTTGTTTATTTTGTTTATTTATTAATGTTTATTTATGAATAATAAATCCTATATATTTTAGAAAACATTGTAATATTTTTTGAAATTTCATCCAACAATTTAGTATATTTCTCTTCAGTCTTCAGAATATTCTGAGAATAATTTACAAAATAATTAAAATCCTATTTGAATATTCCTGGAACAATTATATATAAATATACATAGAATATTTACAGAACATTGTTTAAGGGGACATGGGAATATTCTAAGCATATGCTGAGTACATCTAGGAAGATTCACAGATGATCTATAGAATATTTCAATATGCAAATACTACTATATTCATAGAATATTATCAGAATATTTTTGTGCTTGCTGGGTATATGACCAGTTTTTTATTGCATTATAATCCGGACTCTATTAATTACACCCTAAATCAAGATATCAGCTAAAAAGCTAAAACCAACAATTAATAGCAAGGCTCAAGAAGTAACAAAGGATTTATTTTCCTTGGCGGTAAAAAAACACCCAAAGGTAAATGTAACAAACACCCTCCCAAACAACAAGAAAAACATGTGAAGATAAAAGGCAAAGACATAGAACAACAAGAAATTTAAAGATAGTGAAGTGTAATTATTGTTTCGTATGTAATGTGCATGAAGAATGTGTGGGTCTTAGTAAATTAGTAAACACTCAAGTGTTCAAATTGTTCCTAATTACCTTATTTTTGTAAACTACCACATCAAATAAAAATTATTTAAAATTACTACCAAGTTCTACAAGTTTCGTAAACAACTCACTGCTTGTCATATTATTGCAAAAAAAAAAAAAATTAATATAATATTTCGATAACCACAAGTTGTAACAAAATCATTAAAACCCGAAGTTTAGGTCAGTTGTTAGAAACTTTTGTAATACTTTTGACGAAACAATGTTCACACGCTGTTAAATAAACTCATACCTTGTATAATTATAATACTTATCGCATAAAAACAGTACGCACTCCTATTTAAATTCAATACTGGAATTTTTATTATTAAGTATGTTGTAATATATGGGAATATTTAAATCAATATATTTTGTTGATTGATTGATCTACGAATGATAGTTGGACACGGGACGAGGTTCACCCCAAATAGCAAATATCAATTTTACAATAATTACTTAATCAGGTCTATTTGACATCTAATAGTTAGAATTTTTCGTGTGCTATTCAGGTAAAATGTTTACAAAAATACGATCCATCATAGATACTAAAATTTGGTAAAAATTTACATACAACTCACCCCCAAAATCATGGTTCTAAGTACATGTTGAATTAGTCCATGTATTTCTTGTGCTACGATTCCGGCTACATCAACCACAAAGTCACCGATAGATGAACCTACGAAATTAAAATTCAATTACAATCAAGATTAAGCCAATTGGGACAATTAAATATTAAAATCAGCAAGAATTTACTCTAAACTAACACTAAATTCATGCAAAAGATATGAAAATTAAAATACTTACTATCACAATTCGCATTAAGTTTTGAGAATTTTCCAAACCACCAACTTGACCGGAAGTTGTGCAAATCATTCGAATTCATTTCAATACTGCTGTTATATCACAATTCGGCTCAAATCCATATCAATTCAAAGAGTTATTAAATAATGAACAAGTATATTATATTAAATAATAATTAATCCGCACAAAAACTTATATTGTAAAGAAAATTCCACAACTTGTACATTGTATCTACGCATTTGAGATTAGTAAAAAATGCACCCTTCGTTTGATTTTGAGTCTTCACGAACAGCTAAAAAATATGGCTTGAAGCAACAATGTATTAATATAAATTGAATTAATTACCAACATGAACTAAAGACTTCAAATCCGTGGGCCTGCAGGTTATGATAACAACAACAATTTTAATTCAAATGTCAAACTTTTCGTCGTGGTTTGCAGTGTTCATGCGCTAAGTACCATAGGCGTCGGCTTCAGAGGTGCATCGAGGTGAGTGCACCCATTGTATCACTTACAAATTTCATTAGATTCATTTAATATAATTTCTATATAAACTTATTAACGTTACTTGTTAAAGTATTTATATTTAAAACACACTTATATTAAGCTTATTCTTCTTAAGTTTTCTTTGTCCACTGATGCTCCGCATTTAGTTTCTTCCTTTTTAAAAGAAATTTTGGCTTTACACTCCTCGGCTACTTAAACCAAATTATTAAATATTTTATATTTTACATTCGAATTATGTACAAAATTCACTCTACAACTTTTTGTCGACTAAAAAAAGCTCTGATTGGTCGACTTTTTTACCAACGGAAATATATTAACGTGATTTATTTTGCCTCTTAATTTTTTTAATTATTCTATTTTGTGAATTTATATTTTTTATTGTTAAAATTTCCCTCTTGAAGTATTAATGTAAATACTTTACATTTTCTTTCTTTCTTTTTTCTATCTTTCAAAAATTTTTCTCTGTGTAGGAATCTTTGTAGCAGCATTAAACAAGCAAAGTTTTTTTTTGTTTTCGTCTCTGGTTCGTCCACTGATTGCCAATTTGAACAACCTGAAAATTATAACAAAAAACTATCGCATAAGTTCGAATTTAACAAAAAAAATTTTTTTATTATTAATAATAATATACAATAATTTAATTTTTAATTCATTTATATTATTGTTGTGTAAAAGTGATCAAATCTATGTCAATTATCAGTAACTTAATAATTATTTAGAACGACTGAAAATGTATGTGCTCAATAGAAAATCCATAAAACAATAATTGTGTTATTGTTGTTAAACTTGCGAAGTAGATAATATTTAATATTTATTAGTTAATATTTTTTGTAATTTTTTTGTTTTCAATTGTTTCCGCACCAATGCTTTACAAATTTACAAGCTCTATTAGCACACAAAATTTTATCACAATCGATTCAACATTTCCGGAGATTCGAAAACATTTTTATTTTTTAAATTTATTTTATTGTGGTAGCTCTAGCAAATATTTCTCTGCCAAAACCTTATTTTTACCACTAGAACCAAAGTTTTTGTATCATGACTAGAACCCACCAGACATATGTTCAAAACGTTTGACGGCCATCGACGCAGAAATGTCGAAGAAAATCAAGAGACAAAGACTTTTTTCAAGTTTTTGCAAAATAAAGTAATCTATTTTATTTAAGTTGAATTCTTTATTTTTACCAAATGGTTTTATATGCTGGCAACCTTTTATAAGGGCAATGTTTCTACATACAAAATTTGGTTGAAATCCCTTCAGCACTTCATGAGTTATTCACTCTTGAAGTTTCAACTTGGGCAGTTTGTAATTTTTGACAGATGATAGATAGAAAGTTAATTTTACCTATTATGGATAAAGCCTTTTATGGTCTTTAAAATAACCTATCACAAGACAAAATCGTTTTTAAAAATATTATGTTCATTTCTTGTAGTGACACTCCTGATTGACAGATCGCGACGAGAACCTTCTTTTTCACCATTCATAAAACCTACTACTATACAAAATTTGGCCGTGACTGGTTGCACGGTTACGGAATAAATCGAGAGACAAATTTTGAAGACCGACAGACTGACATAGAAAAATTTCTTTTATTTTTTGCAGATCTCGTTAAATTATTTCTTATAACATATTTTTATCGTACATATCTAAGTGGCCAGCTCTCTGCTAAAAGAGATCAGATCAGGACAAATATGTGTGAAATGTGCAGGTACACATCTCACGGTAGAATGGATGAAACAAAATAAGGAAGAACCGGCGGTTCTCTACTTTATATCTAAGGTAGATAAACAACTCTACTCAAAGGAAAACGCAACAACAGTCAAGACTGTTGTTCAAGTCGAGACTGTTGTTCAAGTCGAGACTGTTGTTCAAGACCCAAGGCAAATAAATTAACCGCTGTGCACCCTGGCACAAACAAAACTTATAATAAGAATCCACCTGATAAGTTTCAAAAAACTAACCTAGATTTATTTTAGGAACTCTAGAATTTTTCCGCCAATAAGCGAAGGTTTGTATAAAATGTGTATCGTTCAGTTTAGATAAATAAAAAAACAAATTTATGTTGATAGTTTGCAGTTCTGATACTTGGTCTACTTGGCCCTTCTTATGTAACTGTCTTATGTGGTTACATAATTCTTTTTATCATCACAACTCAGTTCTCTTATTTAATATTATTAAATTTCTTTTTCCATGTTCGACATTATTTTATTTTTTTATGATTATGGAAAAATAAAGGCGAGTGTAGTTTTATTTATTTATATTGTAAAACCTCGCAATACCACAGTTTTAAAAAAATTTTCTACGTTCATTGGTGTGAAATATTTTTTCAAGATTAATTTCCCATAAAAAAACATTTAACATAGTTTCTGAAATAGAATAAAACTGCGAGCCAATTGATAAAATATTTAGTACCACTGAGTACATCTAATCTTAATGTGAATGCTACTTTATATTAGGCTATTTTTCGGATTATGACAAACATATCAAATTAGTATTAAATGTATAATATAGTATACATAATATAGATAGTATCAAATCATAAATTTGAAGAGGAAAAATGTTATTTCATAATGGAATATTTTAAAATATTAATTTCAAAGCTGTAAGTGTAATGAGTAAAAGAATGAAACTGTTACTAATTTATATTGAATAAAAAAGCGCCGCGGAAAATGCAAGCTTCCGATTCCGGCACGCCTCAATGGCAACAAATTCCACAATCGGGTAGCCTTGGTCAAAAGCGGCAGCTTGTTAGTGTTCGTGCTTTGTGCTTTGAAAATAATATCAAGTTTACCGATTAAGTAAATTGTAAGTATTCTAAATTTTCTCTATTATATTTCGTAATTGTATTTCAAGTTCTTTTGTAAATAATAATAATTCAATAACTCCACATTGCAATAAAACTTGGTTGATGGGAAAAATTGACATATCATGGCGTACCTATTAGACATAAAAAGCTTCCTCGTTCTTAAATTATTAAATTTGCTCAACTTAATTAACAAATTTGTTGCTTGCTAATAATAATTAATGACTCGATAGTTTTTTAAATATTAATAATGATGTTTGATTTTCAAGGTTTTATTGGAGATAAGATGGCTGCCATCATAGGAGATGAACGTACAGCTGATGGCATACCCGTGGAAGTGAAATTAAATAGTGGCGGTTATTTTCCGGTAAGTTTTAATTATTTACTTTGCATTTTTTATTGATGTATCAAAAATTGATTTATGAATCGAAAACCGAGTAACCGAGTAACATTTAGTAATGTAAATTTTTGGGTCAAATCAAAGTGACGACACCATGTTGCTTGGTTTGCGTGCATTTTGGGGTTGGGATATTCAGGGTCTTTTATTTCCGAAATTAGTAATTTTTTTTGACGTTTGTATTCTTGACTTTTAAAATACGTGAAAAATATTTAATGAAAACCAAATTATTCAAACTGAAATTTTTAATATTATTGTTGTTGGCGTCTTGATAATTTCTGTTACTCGTATAAATGTGAAAGCGCAGGCTAAGAAAGGAGGTAGTCATTTTTTTGAAATTTTTTAATTTTTGCGAAAATTGATAGCTAATGCAATATTCTATCGTATAGAAATGTAATATATGTAGGCTAAAATTGAAGTTAATCAAAAGATATTGCAGATTAAAGTTTGTCTATACCGGCAAAACATATGAGGTTTCAAACTCTAAAATCGCGTTCCTGAAAAATTATAAATTTTGACTATCCCCCTTCTTAGCCTGCGCTCTTCATGTTGTAACTATGTTCGTCGGTGTGGGAGGAATTATAATAAATTCTTGCGATAACATTATTTCTTGTAATTTAATATTTATTTTGTCTTCGTTCGAAATTTCAAGATATGGGAGCTCAACCATTTTATCAAACCTTTTGGCATAGCTTCAGTGACTCGTCAAGGTTAGATTTGTTGTATAAATTAAAAAGCTGTCGCATCGTAAAATTATCTATCGCGAACTTTTGCAAATTTTGTTATTTTTATTGATAAAAATATTCCACCTTCGCAGGATTCCTAAAGCGACCAAATCCCATCGCGCTGGCGATACACTCCTATCTTAAAAATGTAAATTGTACCTTTCGAAAACAATTTTTCTCATATAAAGACCGCTTTTACAGCAATACTTTTTAAATATTTTTTATTGGAAATTTTATTCTTTTCATATTTGTTTACATGCATTTTACTATTTTGTCGCACAGTTTCTGAGATACGGTAACTCAAAAAAGTTTTAAAAACATTTTTAGAGAGTCGTTCTTAAGTCAATGTATCTTGAAAACGGTAAAATAGAAAAAATTAATATAAACAAAATCGAAGGCAATATAATTTTCAATAGAAAATGTCTAAAGGCCGAATTTGCCTGGCGCTTTTACGCGTGCGTATTTTTGTAAGCATGCATAAAATATTTTGAAACGCATGCGTAAAAATAAAAATACTTTGCCCGAATTAAAATATTGCGCAGTTTCAAACTATACGCACTTGTCAATTTGACTTGGTCAAAAATCAAGTTTAAAAATTAAAAATTTTACTAGAAAGGCAACTGGAGATTAATAAAGAAGTTGTAATACAACAAATAGCAGACATGGATACGGACGATGAAATTTTTGAACATTTAAATGTTCAAAAAGTTTAAAAAGAATTTATTTATAAATAAAGAATTAAAAAGAAAATAAAATGGGGGCATTCACTATAATAGGTAACAGTTGGGGCGCTTTTCTTTGCTATATTTATAGTTATTCTTTTTTTGACGTGGTTTCATAGTAATGACTTGACTGACTTAAGACTTATACAGTAGAATCCGATTAATGTGATCACGGATAATATGTTATCAGTCTGTTATTGTGATCATTTTGACTGGGAACCGGCCACTTTAATTAGTTTACTTACAAAAACCACCGGATAATGTAATCAAAAAGCCGCTTATTACTATCACTTTCAAGGACCAATACAATAATCTCTTTTTCTAACTATCTTTTTCTGATTTGTCATTGTAATTTTATATATTTTTACAAAACACGTCACTCATTTAAATTTCTATACAAAAACTAATTAAGTTTCTCGTTTTATAGGGTGTTTCTATTTTTATTTTGCTAAAAGAGGACTTTGCTTTAGGCATTTTAATTTATAAGTTTAGTTTATTCTTGCTTTTCTTAAGGCGAATGTCGACTAGCAAGTTATTTTTGCAAGAATTTCTGAAAGTACTTGCAGAAGTATTTTTACTTATGTGGAGTCAGCTTGCAGATTGTGTTTCCACAAGCAATAACTTCTGGAAGCGCCTTGCAGACGTCACTTGCAGAAGAAAACTTGCTAGTGGACGTTTGCCTTAACGATGTTGACGAAAAAGCGAAAAATTTCTTGGTAAAACACAAGGTGGAAATTATCGAAAATCACTGTAAATTAAGATTCTTTAATTTTTCGTTTCTAAATACGATTTTTTCTAAAATTTGTTTATTGTTATCAATCGGTTAATGTTATCACAATGTTCTTGGCCCAAAGTGATCACATTAAGCGGATTCTACTGTATTACAAAAAATTTAATTAACATCAATTTATATCAATGTCTACTACTCATAACTCTTGATCGTGAAAATATAATATACTTCATACCTACATGTATGTTATTACATTATGTCCCTGTCCCACCATCAAAATATTGATAAAAGCAATGTTGAAAATTTTAACCGTATAAGACAATAGATACAAATGTCATTTGTCGTCAAATAACCAAAACATGCCAAATCGTGACTAATATGCGTATTAATGGAAATACGTTCAATTTAATAATAATAATAATAGGCTTTATTCTCGGAACTTTACAAAAGCTATGAATGCGCCAATAAGAATTTTTCATCCAACACTATCGAAAGTATAGCATATACGGTAAATTCTAGATAGAGAAAATGTGCAATAGGCGGTGTGATATTAAGTAACCACGATATCGCTAGTCATAACAACGTACATGTGTATTTTCGCCGTGTTGCTATTATTTGCTTATGTAAATTTACCTTTCGCTTCGTTGTTACTTTTATTTCATACGCCTAACTTCAGCAATCTGGTGACGTATTAGCTGATTAGATTATAATTCTGTTGACTTTATCTTGCTTCATCTTTATATAATGATGTCACATGCTTTAATAAGATACTTAATAAGTTACTGTTTATTTTAAAAGTGGTATTTTTGTTTCTTATCAATTTATATTTTTATTTTGGAAAGGACCCGTGTTGATGAAAAATGCATAACATCATTCGCGTAAAAAGTAAACCATATCAGATTTAGCTATAACTCGCTGTCGCTCGTTCTGATATATTGCGAAAACTGATATGGCTTTCTTTCTATCGCTCATATGTTAAAAGCTATTACGTACACGACTATAGAAAGTAGAGCATATCAGGTAGTTTTTATCGCTCAAAAATGATACTTTGCAGCGGTGTTCGGAAAAATCTTGCATATAAAAGCAGCAATGGTGGCGTACATAGTGGGTTCGAGTTATTGTATGTCTAGAAATGCAATACGCAGTACCTAATTTTAACACGCAACTGTTGTAATATTATAATAATTATAATGGAACTGCAATTTACAATGTATGATTCGTGGTATACTATGTATTGCGTATTACTAAATCGCATACATAAACATAACATACTAATATCATGTTACTGAGACATCGGCTGATAGAATGCACCTGCACTTTTTATTTTGCCCAAATTATTAATGCATATTGTAATATTAATTGTATATATTATAAAATTTATGAGTATGAAATATTAAATTTTATATTTAATTTGCGATATTATAATAATTATTTCAGTAGTATTTCATATGAATCGATTACGTAATTATTACTATGATTAATTTAATGACAATTTCAAAAATTTGTATATTTTTCCAAATTACGTATTGAATTTTAAAAAGTAATAACTATTATATAATATATAATATTTTTTCGTCTTCGGTTCTTCAAATATGACCAATTCATTGAAATATTTGCATTTTCAGTAATAATCAAATTAAGAAGCAGTCGCAGCTAATAGTACGAGATACGATATAAGAAACATCTACCCTCATCTGTTATTTATTTGTGATAAGAAATAAATGATAGATAATATACACGTTGCACATAGGTTGCCTAGGTATATTGCGTACGGACAGTAATAAATAATTAAATTTTTGGTGAGTAATATTATTACACTACTCCACAAAAAATTTTCGTTCTTTGTTCTAAAGTTTATTTTATGATTTTGTGGTTAATTATGCACAAAAACGAAAAGAAAATACATTTTTTTGCTATAAAGTTTGCTTTTGTGATAGTTATAGTAATAATACTCATTTTTGAGTTTTTTTTATAAATTTGTTGTTAATTTGAAGTTAAGTTGAAATTTTCTATTTGAAACTCTTACAGCATCTAGTTGTGCACCTTCAATTTTTAGTTGCAATTGTCCGGCCAAAAAGAGCACATGTAAATCGATACATAACGCGCACGAATGGATTAACTTAACGAGATTCTAATTATTCTACATTTTAGTTATTAAGAAAAGTATTAACAATTTATTTGTAAGTTATTTTGATAGTAAAACTTAATAAAAACAATAAACATACTATGTATTTGAATGGTTTCATTTTCAATTAAAACATAAAACCACATATTTTGAAAAATATCGTTCAATCGGTCTCCTCTCGGGTCTCCTAAACACAAAAGCATGTCATATATTTCTTTCCTCTAATTACCCCCTAAAATATCGAAATTTTATGCTTTAAAGTCAAAGTCAAATTTTATGTTATTAATATGCCCTCATCAGTTATTTAATCGTATTTTATATCAAATGAAAGCTTATTTTATGCTTAATCTAACTGTATTATAGGTTGCTCTATTAAAATGTTGATCCAGTTCATGGTTGCCTAGATTTTAGATATAAATTTTAAACTCGAACCCAGTTAGCAATTAAAGGTTTTTGTAAGCTTGCATCAACCTGATCGGTGATAACCGATAAGGTTTCTGCAAGCTTGTCATTGTAAGCCTACAGACAGGGTGGGTAAAGTACAGGTAAAAATGTATTTGAAATACAAAATACATTGAGTAATGTATTTGAAATACAAAACACATACAGTATTTTAAATACAAAATACAGTATTTCAAATACAAGATACATTTTAAAATACAAAATACATTTTAAAATTCAGAATACATTTTATTTTAAAATTTTAACATTTGCACGTTAAAATTATTTAATTTCTTTAAATTGTTGAAAATTTTAATTTGTTTAAATTATGTTAAAATGTTATTTTAACATTGTATTTTTTATGTATATTTTAAAATAAAATGTATTTTGTATTTGAAAATGTATTTTGTATTTCAAAATGTATTTTGTAATTTAAAATGTATTGATGTATTGTGTGTTTTAAAATTTAAATTTTAAAATTTAAACAGCCAATGAAAATCTTACAAGATAAGGCTAATAGTCCGGGAGCCCGCGTGCATGGGAACTAAACCATAAGGTACAAAATTTTTGACCATACAGGCTGAAAGGGAATTAAAAATTAGTAATAAAACCGC
The DNA here is from genome assembly GCA_947369205.1 of Cantharis rufa. Lineage (NCBI taxonomy): Eukaryota > Metazoa > Arthropoda > Insecta > Coleoptera > Cantharidae > Cantharis > Cantharis rufa. The sequence goes on along the minus strand of OX376305.1, from coordinate 29,860,389 downwards.
CCGTCTGCCACTCGTGAGTGGCAGCGTTAACTTGGGAGCGGCGCACAGTGGGGCCAGATCGCAAATCCGCGGCCAAAATATGAAGGACTTCTCTGATTTTTATGAAATTTGGAATACATAGGTTTTCGGGGTCGCTGATTACGAATATCATATCAAAAAATCCAAAAACAAAATGGCGGATCTAATATGGCGGACTTACATATGAAAATGATCTTTAATTTCTGCAGAACTTGGTATACATAGGTTTTTGGGGTCGCTGATTACGAATATCATATCAAAAAATCCAAAAACAAAATGGCGGATCTAATATGGCGGACTTACATATGAAAATGATCTTTAATTTCTGCAGAACTTGGTATACATAGGTTTTTGGGGTCGCTGATTACGAATATCATATCAAAAAATCCAAAACCAAAAAAAGATACTAATTTGTATTTAGTTTTATTTTTGAAAGTAGAGGTGTTAAGAAAGCGTTACTAAACGGAAAAAATTTAACCAATTATAGTTGCCCATCTTTGTTTCTGATTTTTCATTTTTTTGAATGAAAACTGAAACATGTAGTTTCGTTTTTAGTTCTAGTTTGAGTAACTAGCCGTAATATGAATGATCTACTTTTAAATTTTGACGATAAAAGTGGTTAGAATACAAAATACACTTTTTTTTCAGAGCATGTAATTTGATGTATTTCCCAGCCCAGGGCATATTTTATTTGCAGAACCGGATTAAGGGGGCTGCAGCCCAGGGCCTCCAATTTTCTAAAAGCCTCAAAAAAACTGAAGCAACAAAATTTAAATCACCAAAGTTGTAGCTCAGATTAAAATAAATTAATTTATAAAACTATAATAAAATCTGTATAACAATAATTTTTATCTTTTCAAAAATTTTACATTATTTTGATCTAAGCGCAGTTGACCTTTCAAAATAAAAATCTTTTGCCTGCGGCTCATTTTATTAAATATGCAAAGCCAATGGACCTCCAAAAAAGTTAGTCCCGGTCCTTACATATCCTTAATCCGACTCTGCTTATTTGTGTGTAATTTGGTAACTTGATATATCCCTTCGAAACAATAAAATTATTATTGTCGTTTTATTTTAATCAACTTCTTCATGCATTACGAGAATTACATAATATATATGCATTATTGCATGTATTATTTTCTCATTTTTAATATTAGTTAATTACGCTTGGGGCACTCCGGGGCAGGATTTTTTTTCAGATTCTATTAAAGACAAGTCTTACCTACAATCTGAAAAAAAAAACTCCGCCCAACAACGTCCGACAGTGTACTTTAATCAACTTTGTTTGTCAATTTTTGTACGTATTTTTTACGTTATTTTGCATTTAAAAAATTGATAAAGATTATATTCATATATTACAATTATATAATTTTCTAAAGTACTAAATAATATACATACTTTCACCTAAAGATTCCATTTTGTAGATTGAAAATCGGACAAAATTTGCGCCTTTGGTCACGCTTTTTCTAGCGCTATGAAAAACTTTCTTCAAAGCTTGTACTACCTGCGCGTTCAAAGGTCGCTGTTCAATTGCTTATTGTGGGCCAGGTATATACATTCGACTCCTTTAAATTATGTCGTTAGACCCTTTGAGTATTACTGTACCTAACTGTATATTTAAATTTCTTAAAAATAACACTTCATTTTTTCTATTTTGGCCGCGGATTTGCGATCTGGCCCCACTGTGCGGCGCTAGAAAAGAGGCATTTTTGAGGTTGAACTAAACCATAGGGTACATAGACAATTTTTATATCAAAAGATTCCTTTTTTTGTGTATTTTTCAAATATACTATGACAGACGGTTTTAAGTGCAGCCTTCATGGCGGCAGACGCGTTTGAAAATATCGAGCGAGCGAGAGTAATGCGCGGAATAGCATAACAAACAGAGATAGACGTTCGCCTTGCTTGCAAATGAGATTCAGTAGATGTAATTCACTTTAATAAGTACTAACAATAAATCATTGTAAGTGATTATTTTTTTGTTTTTCGAAAAGGCTTGTATTAACATCCTCATTTCCAAGGCCAACTTTGAAAATTAGGGTTTTCTTAATTTTGTGATAATTGTTCGTGTTCTTATTTACAAATAGACAAAAAAAATTCAAGCAATATTCTTTTCAAGTCCTATTTGGTGGCTCCCGTAGGCAAAACTAGAACTGTGGAAGTTAAATATAAAAATTAATTAATTTTTAAATACACAGGGTGGCGCAAAATGAACGTTGTAGTTTGAATTATTTATAATGATTTAATTTAAGGGACAATTGTTTTTTTTAATTGCAGTATTATAATGGGGAATTTTATTGGTTTAATTATGAAAAATTATATCTCGCAAGTGGTGGCCATTTTTGCTTCGCATATTCGTGCTCTTTCCATAACCTTCCCCAAAATTTCAGGTGTTATATCCTCGAATTCATCGCGAATATAGTATTTTAATGGCAAGATGGTCCTTGGCTTATTAACGCACTCTTTCTTTGAAATGTACCTAAAGAAAACAGTCAGGAGCGGTTGTTCGATTGTGTATTGTTGCATTTTAAATACCCTAAGTCTTTTTCACAAAATACTGAAATGAAATTTTATAAAAATAATAAATTAAAAAAGTTATAAGGAATTCAAACCACAATGTTCATTTCGGGCCACACTGCATTTTACATTATGTAAAATTAAAATTTAAAAAGCAATGGAAACAACATCTACGAAAAGTAGCTTGAGAAAAACTAATTTATTGTAGTTGAATCTTCATTGTTAATTTTTGGTCTGTAGACTAAAAATACGGTAAAAATTATACTTACTTGCCTACTGACCAAATTACAAACATATTTTTAAAGTCGATAACAAATTTTTTAATACCAGTTAATCGAAGACAATTCCACGCTCTATGCCGTTACTCATTGAATCAAAAAGTTGAATCTGCTGCTTTCTTTCTTTCTCAATTTTAGTTAAGAGCTGATTTTCTTGATACAGAAAATAGTCGCTTTAAGAATTCAAACAGATATTTTAAATTTAATAAAAGTCGTCTATTTTCTAAAATTTGGACAAACATTAATAAAATGATGATTCTTATTACCATAGCAGTGTAATGTGGTCTGAAGAATTTCAACGAATCATCGGAAGCTTTATAGCGCTTTATTTTTAGTACTTTTCTTTTTTTTTCTTAAAATGCAATACACTATGCAGTGCGTAGTCAACTTATTTTGTCGAAGCCAAAATCACATATTAGGAAATTTAATTAATGTATGGTTGTGGTGGTTTCCCGTTACCTTCCCGATAGCTCACAAAACTATTAGGCTTTAGATCACAGCAATGTATTCAAGACCAATATTTGAACCACGATTACCCACTTCCCAGTCGGTCGGTATAGTCGTAAGGTATAGGCCATAAAGTACTTGTTCAAATTATCGAAAATATCGCCTTTATTGAATTTACAATTTTTTAAAAAATTATATTAATCACTGTGTTTATCTTCTATAAAGTCACAAAGACAATAATATAATAGATGAATTTATGCAATCAATATAATTACCATAGGGTGATAAACTTTTGTAGTCTTTAATGTACAACGAATGGTTTTTTACCAAATTCTACAGTATTTCGACTGTCTGTCTGCTCTTACAAGTTGATAAAATCAAAAATTTAATTTTAAATAATTAAACAAGTTAATTCAACATTACCAAAAATTCATTTTATTTTCGAGTTTTCAGTGTGATTATTAATCTTTATAATTAAAGTTTTGATATTATATTTCAGAAGTTAAGGTTTTATAATATATTTTAATAAGCTAAAAGCGCTAAAAGTAAAAAGTTGATTTTCCTCTGACAAAGACAATTCTTATACAATTTTCAAATTTATGCTATAATAAGTATCGGTTTTTTCACTTCTACGTATTCTGATAGAAATAACTTCACTTCAATGTGTTTTAAGCCTTTAGTTCTTGATCATTCAAGACCTTGATCAAGAATTCAATGAATGAACAAGAAAATTCATAATATTAACAATAATTTTTTTTATGGTATATGATTTATGTTATAATAAAGAAAATAATCACTTATAATGATTTATTGTACTTATTAAAGCGAGTTACATCTACCGAATCTCACTTGCAAGCTAGGCGAACGTCTATCTCTGTTTGTTATGCTATTCCGCGCATTACTCTCGCTCGCTCGATATTTTCAAACGCGTCTGCCGTCATGAAGGCTGCACTTAAAACCGTCTGTCATAGTATATTTGAAAAATACACAAAAAAAGGAATCTTTTGATATAAAAATTGTCTATGTACCCTATGGTTTAGTTCAACCTCAAAAATGCCTCTTTTCTAGCGCCGCTCCCAAGTTAACGCTGCCACTCACGAGTGGCAGACGGGCGGTTTTATTACTAATTTTTAATGCCCTTTCAGCCTGTATGGTCAAAAATTTTGTACCTTATGGTTTAGTTCCCATGCACGCGGGCTCCCGGACTATAATAAACGTTTGTAATTTGTGCCTTATGGCACATTTTAAATTTAAAAATTTAAATTTTAAATGAAATTATAAAGAGTTGACAGTGTCCAGAAATAGTTATTTTTATCATAAGGCTTGAAACTGAATTTTTCCGAGTACGAGTTTTTTTACAGGCTGAGGCGGATTAGCCGAAGCCTGTATTTACGAGTACTCGGAAAACAGTTTCCTGCCGCATGATAAACTTAATTTTTTACGTCGACTTCGATAATTTGTTACATAAACTTTAATTATTTTTTGAAATATTTGGTATTAGGGATATTTTGTTGTTGTTGGTACAACATATTTGAATTAAAAATTTGACGTTTAAATTTAATTATTTTGTATCGTATTATAAAATTGCGACTGTGATAATATTTGTGATAATGGATACACCAGCACACATTACAGAAGCGGCAGAATAGATTATTGGTAATTTTTGCCAGAAAAATCCGCACCCCGATACTGGGACAAATACGAGTTATTTATGAAATGTAATACTTATTTAATTTTAATTCAATTTGACATACAAAATATAACCAAGAATGCCAACATCTTATAAAATAATCATTGCTTTCTTTCAAACGCTAGGCGAGAAAACCAGCTTTTCACGCCGCATTTGAAATATGCAATTGAACACTTGCCTGATAGATGCGTAAAAAGATTATTCTATTTATAAATTTCTGAGGTATTTAATCACTTATCCAAAAATATGCTTTGCAAAGCATTTAAAGAACATTTTGCATAGACATAATATGCATTTTCATTGGCCCAACCTTCAGCAATAAATAATACTTAAAATGTACTTTTGTATTTTAAAGTGTATTTTGTATTTGAAATACATAATAAAAATACAAAATACGATTACAAAATACAATATACAAAATAAATTGTATTTGAAATACAAAATACATTTGCAAAATGTATTTGATATACAAAATATAAAATGTTTGTATTTTAATTCTGCTTACCCTTGCCTACAGACTTGCAAAAGGCTTGCCATAAGCATTGCTAGATGACATTTGACAAGCTTGCATAATCATGTGGCAACCTTGTCGTGACAAACTAATGGCTTTTTGTAAGCTTGTTATTTAACCCGCCGTTACATATGTGGGGTGTGATAAGCCCCAGCATTTGAAAACCGTTCTGAATATGTACCAAATGTAATCTCCTGCGCTTTTCCTCTTCAGTAGCTTCCCGCATAAGTCTCCACCATCGAAATCAACTGTTAGTGCAGTATTGCGCGAACAGAAAATTTAGCTAGAGTCATCTAAAATGCTCTGGGGTGTGTCAAACTCTACATATGTAATGGCGTTTGTAATATAGTCTTTAAAAGTAAATTGTGATTTTGAGATTCTTTCGATTAGGGAAATTAATATTCTTACTTTTTGTGGTGTATATGCATGCGGATATAAAGGGAGGAGGTAACTACCTCCTTGGAATCTTGGAAAAAAATTTTACTCAAAAAATGGACTTATCTGTTTATTGCATTGTATGTTTGCAGATAAAATTAAACAAACTCTCTTAAATTTTTATAAGCAATTGTGAAGAAGAAACACAAGAAAAAATCTAGTATGGTCTTGGCGGCCAATTGACGTCACCTCTGCTAGAGATAACCATACCCGCAAATCTTTGATGCAGATTGTTCATCGTGTCATTCACTGTGTGGCATGATTTTATCATTTGCACGTGCTGCTCAATCGTGTAACTGGTCATGGTGATTTGGCATGAGTTAATAAATAATAAAAAATAGGTTAGCATAAAATTGCCAAAACAACATGGCTGCCACAGGCTCCCAACATCGACCCGTCCCAATTATATTATATTATATTACATTATAAAAATCTAGAAAGCTCGAAAATATTAGTTTATTGATTTATAGTTTATTTTAGCTCATTACTGATATTATATTTATATACACTATATTATATTCAAGCTTTGGAATTGGCCACCAAAGCTGTAGATGATAAATGGGATCAAATCAAAAACCACAAGAACATCCCTAAACTTAAATTTTTTAATGCTCTTAAACTCTGTCTAGGAACCACCCATTTCAAGTACAATGAACAATTATACCAGCAAATATTTGGTACAGCTATGGGAAGTACCATTTCCGCTACCTTAGCCAATTTGGTTATGGAAAGTTTGGAAAATGACAAGATTTCATCACTTCCTTTTAATTTACCTTTTTTTTAAAGGATACGTAGATGATATAATAACAGCCATTCCTAAAAACAAAGAAGACTTCATCATTGAACATTTAAATGGGTTTCATAGAGAAAGAAATAGATAATAAAATAACATTTTTAAAAGCTTTTATTTAACTTGACGTGAGCGTTGTCCGTCGTCCGTGTGCATGGACTTTTTTGAAGTCATTTTTAACCAACTTCTCGATGTCTTAGAGAGCTGAAATTTGGTACACAGATTTCACTTCTAGCGAATTTTAATATTTTACTTTCGAATCTTTAATTCTAATAAGCATAAGAGAATTAATCTTATTCATATTTAACCTGTTATATAGTTTAAACAATTATCAATAGATGGCGACATAGTAAAAATTACTTTAGCACAAAATGATAACCTAGAATTAATTAATATATTACGCCTGCCAATTTAGACTTTGAATATCTTAAAGACATTAAAGACTTTTAATTCCTAAAGTTGGTAATGACAATAAAACTATATATCGCCACCTTCGTACTAATACCACATATGAGAATTTTTAACAAAAATTAAAGTTTGATTGATTATAATTATTAATCAGTGTTTCACGCTCTATCAATTGATTGTAATACCACGTATCAGAAAAAATTAAAAACCATGTATAGGCTCAATTCAAATACCACGTATCAGAAATTGAACAATTTTACCCATAAATTTTTTCAGTTTTCTTCACTCTCCTGAACAATTTTTATTTAGTCTCATACGTGGTATTAGAATGAGGGTAGCGATATAGAAGATTGTTTTGAAGAAGAAGGGAACAAGAATAAATTGAGAAATTAGAATGGCTAAAACAGAAAATAAATTGCAGCGTGACAAACGTTTAGAAAAACGTCAGCAAAATTGTTTACGCAAACAAAAAGGAAGCGATTTACAGCGGCAACAAAGATTGCCTTCTTTTGAGTCTTCCTTGTATATTTCTTTTATACTCTTTTAAGATTAAGACTAAAAAATTCATAAAAAATTATATAAAAAAATTAAAAATTTTTAAAAAAAACCTTTAATTTAAAATTAAAAAAAGTACACTAAAAAGTAAAAACTAAAATTTTCAACAACAAAAAAGCTCCTTGAAAACATCTATTTTTAACAAATAAAAGCGTGGGGCTATTAAACGTCCTAGAACAATTTCAAACAACTGAGAATTACTGATATTAAATTGCGTATTGTGATACACTTTATAGCAAAATTTTCATAAAAAATGTTTTATCCATTTCTGTACGTACTTGTAGTTTCATGGAATTCATAGTCCCACGCTTTTATATAGATGTTTTCAAGGAGCTTTTTTGTTATTTTGAAAATTTTATTTTTTACTTTTTAGTGCACTTTTTTTAATTTTAAATTAAAGGTTTTTTTTTTAAATTTTCAATTTTTTTAGATATCGAAATTATAAAAGTTAATCCCATCTTAGAATACAAATGGACATGGTCATCAGGCAGATACCTTAATTATAATTCCTACCACCAGCAAAGTAAAAAAAATTGGTAGTACCGCTATTGGTTTGATAGATCGTTCAATTAAATTAACCCATGGAGAATATAGAAAAGACACTCTTAAAATTGCTAAAGAAACTCTTATAAGAAACAATTATCCAAATAACCTTATAAACAAAATCATAAAAGACCGAGTTTACAAATTGTATAATGGTGACACAACTGTAAAAGAGCCGAACGCAGGTTACGCTGTAATCCCATATATGTGAATGAACTAAGCGAAAAAATAAAATTTCTTTTTAAACAGTATAACATCAAAATTACTTTTAGATCTCCCAACAACTAAGGCTTACACTATACCAATCTCAAAGATCCTATTCCACATGAAAAAAAATCTGGGGTTATTTACAAAGTGGATTGTAAAGATTGCAATTTAGTGTACATCGGGCAAACCAATCAATGGTTGAAAAAGAGAATTAGTGGACACGTATCGTCAATAAGATGTAATAAACCAGAATCCACCGCTGCGGCAATAGCTATTAATGTATAAGCGATAGAAAGTAAGCCATATCAGATTTAGCAATATATCAGAACGATCGATAGCGAGTTATGATAGCTAAATTTGACATGGCTTACTTTTTACGCGAATGAAGTTATGCATTTTTCATCCAACACGGGTCCTTTCTAAGATAAAAATATAAAGTGATAGTGATAAGTAACAAAAATACCACTTTTAAAATAAACAATAACTTATTAAGTATACTGTGACATCATTATATAAAGATAAAGCAAGATAAAGTCAGCAGAATTGTAATCTAATCAACTAATACGTCACCAGACTGCCGAAGCTAGGCGTATGAAATAAAAGTAACAACGAAGCGAAAGGTAAATTTACATAAGCAAATAATAGCAACAAGGCGAAAATACACATGTACGTTGTTATGACTAGCGATATCGTGGTTACTTAATATCACACCGCCTATTGCACATTTTCTCTATCTAGAATTTTCCGTATATGCTATACTTTCGATAGTGTTGGATGAAAAACATATTTTAGAAGATGGACACAATATCGATTTTACTAACACAAAAATCATTAAAACAGTAACCACATACAGAGATAGGCTTTTACACGAAATTATCGAGATCAGAAAAGAGAAAAATTCTATGAACCGTAAAACCGACATCAATGGATTAAGCAACATTTACAGTCCACTTCTTATTTAATTTTACCTACAGAATTGGGGTAAAGTTTTTTACCATTAGTTTTTCTTTACCCACGATATCTTATTAGAATTGAATTCATTGTTGTTAATTTTTAATTTTTCGCTCTTTAACAAATTCTAATCAAGTTATCGGACAAATGTCAATACTTCACATGTTCACGTTGCTATGTATTTTTACTATACTTCATTTCTTGAAATAGAGAAAATTAAATTCTCAAAAGCTTGAATATAAAGTGTTTTATTGTTTTACCTTAGCTCATATTTGATAATTTTATTAATATATATTTCAAGAGCTAATAATCTAATTATTTAATAAAACAATTAGCCACTTTAAAATTGCAATAGCAACTTTTTATCAAGTGCACATCACGTACAAATTTACCCTGTTTTCACGTGTGCATTTTAATACGGTGGGCGTACTTAAACGAAGATAGAAAAAGTAGAAATAGAAGATGTCAAGACATTACAAGACGATTTGTACTTTCCTGTTGTTATTAAAAAATATTTTTCAAAAAATGTTCGCAGATATTTAAGTTGAAAGTTCAATCTACGTACCGATATAAATTTTAATGGTTTTATACAATAGTTAGCTTAAATAATATGTATTCTTATATTTACTCAAAATAGCACGTTTTTATTAAAACTAAATATTCTTTTACAAAAATAAGATGATATTCATCAAAATAAAAATTATAATAGTAACCAAGTAAAATATGAATTCTTGAGTTTAGTGAAAATCTCAATTTTGTATCTTTTCTAGTTTGTGCATGAGACTACAATAAAAATTCATACTATAATTGGAAATTGCGGGTAAAATAATTTTTTGTCAGCTTTTTTATTTAATAAATGTTACTTAAAATATATTATTCTATAAGAATATTACCAAAAAAATCAGCATATTACTCATTTTTTAATCTCTACTGAACAGCATTAATTGTGAAACCGATAAAAATATTTTTTGTTATCTATTATACAAATATGACTTAAAATTACATGTACTACCAATAAAAAATTATTCAAAATATTTAATTTTTATATTAAAGCATACCAACAGTTTTTTTGTAATTTACTTAAAACTACTGTCAATGGACATATTCACTTTCTGCAGTGACTTATTCAATTAAACATACTTACTTAAGTCTCCGAACTTAGGTGGTGCAGGATGGCACGAAAGAGATCCTGAATTTTAATTTTTTGCTTATATGTATCTAGAAAACGGTTTGCTCTAACAAAAAAGTTGTTTTATATAAAATTGAAGCTGATAAAATTTTCTACAAGATTGATAAGACTTATTTTGGACGTATTTGTTTCCGTTTTTGAGATATACGCTCACAAACTTTTAAGATATATTAAAATTTCCTGATTTTGATTGAGCAATAAATTTTTTTAAATATAATATGTCTACGGTGTTGCCCGACTAACAATTTAATCTAACTGATAAGTCGAGCCAATCCTTTCTTTTTTTTTTACTAGGAGTAGGTGATTAAATGGACCGTCGACCGATTATTACAAGGTTAATTATTATAATACTTATAATATCTTCTAATTTAGAAATTGACCTCTTCATTTTGAAATTCAGAATTTTTTTGCAAATGGAATTGTTTGGAAGTGCTGGATTTGTTAAATTTTTATTAAGATTTGAAATATTGACAAAAACGTCAGCTTTATTTTAATATTATTAGATATTAAAATTGTTTTAATATTATTTAAAAGTAATTACTAGGTACACATTTTATTAAAATATTTCAACATCGAGCTCCGAACAAGATACTTTAAATTTAGAAAAATTTTGAAAAAATAGTTTTGCATTATTTTATTAGGTTTTTAACCTTTATGTGACTGGATAGGTAACCGGGTACCTTTTGCAGTTTTAAGCATTCATATGTTTTGTGTTCATTGTCGTTGAGCTTTGAAATTTCGTAACATCTCTGAGCTTGTTGTATACTATATTTTGTTATATTATTTTGATTATTATTATTAATTTTATTATGAGAAAATGGCGTCCAAAATTATTTCACCCTTTAATGACGGTGTAGGTACCCGGGTACCTCTATATGTTTTATATGAAATTAGATAGGAATTGTAGTAATAAAAATAAAATTACATTTGCAGTGCTTAGGGCCAATTTCATAATAAAAGTTAGCAGGGCACTAAAATTTAAAAGGAGACTTAGAACAAAACTGATAATTTTTATTATTGTTCTGTTTTGTCTTAAGTCGTCTTTTAAATTTTAATGCCCTGTTAACTTTTACTTTGAAATTGGTTTTTAGTAATTTGTCAACTACTTATTATGCTTTTGTTTACATATGCTAAAAATTATAAAAATTATTTATATTGAAAATTGAATTTTCATTGTTATGACTATATTAATTTAATTATTGAAATTTAAGAAATAGAAAAATTCCATGGCTAATTGTAAACTAAACAATAGGCATGTCCGAGTTCTTTTGCAAGTAACTGCATCATTTAAACAATTCGTAATTACAATAATTAAATTTATCTTACTTCATTTTCGACAATCTTGGTTTTCTAAATGATCCGTGACTTGGTCCAGTAGACTCATTATGAGACATCCTAGTTGAAATTATAAATTTAATTTTTATAATAACTGAAAATCAGATGGGTCTATGTGATCTAACTTTGCTAGGCATAAAGCACAATAAAGATATAGTCTTACTACTATCGTAGATAATTATAAACTTTGCTTAGGCGCGGATGGGTGCATGTAATGAATGAAGGTACCCGGGTATCCATACCGTCATTAGAAGGTGTTTTATTTGTCAGTCACATAAAGGTTAAATTATTTATTGTTTTGTCAAGTATAATGAATTGTAGTTCAACCAAAAAAACATTTAATCTCTCGACTTGACTATTCGAGACTAAATTACAAATTTAATTTTACAGGCTGCCCTCATGGACATTATCAAAGGCGAAGCGCTAATACATTTTCCTTACAAGTAAGATTATCATCATATATTATTTCCTATATTAAAAGACAAATGCCCGGTTTAACAACGCGTTAAATTTAACTACGTTTATTTAATTTAACGTTAAATTTAACTTTCCATTCGGATAAAACATTATTTTTTCTCCCAACGATCAAATTCCAAAACTTATTTTGAAATTTTAATTTAATTTAGTAGTATTTTATAAAAATAAACTAAAATAAGGTGACATGATTTATGCCCGATTTCTTCACCTTGAGATAGCTATCGGATAATGAATCCGGCCGAAAATTAATCAAGTAACCAATCAGACAACCGCAATTCAAATTCAAAATAACAAATATACAATTTGATTGGTTACTTGTTGTAGCTATCTCAAGGTGAAGAAATCGGGCATTAGTCTATCAACTATATAGTTTCAACAGAAGTGTGATTTACAACTATCAACTTCAATAAATTGTTACATTTAATAATTTAATACATTTTTATAGGTTAAAAGAACAAAATTATTGTCTTTATTGTATATTATTGTATTTTTTATTGTATATTTGGTTAAAATTAAAAATTATAGTTGGTAATATTTAAGGATTTTAGGTTATGAAAATACCAAAATCAATATTAACATTTTTAATTTTTAAATTACGATTAAAGAAATTAAAATAATTTTTACAAAATATAGATACCAAAATTAGTTAATTTTGGTATAGAAGACGAGTAAGCAACGTGTCTGCGACCTGTCTCTTCTATATGTTTTGCGTCGCGACGCTTCTATACATTTTGTATAAAAGGGACGCGGAAGAGACATATGTCCGCGCTCCGTCTACGTCTTTTCTGTGTGTCCAGCGCCTAACAGTGGTTCACTTTCGTTTAGTTTTTAACAGCTTCTTAAAAGTTGTATAAAACCGGATATGGTTTATAAAATGGATTTGCCGATACACGTCATTCACATTGACGACGTCGCATATTAGACCAATGTTGTCTAAATTTTAAATACCAACAATGATAAAGTGAGACATAAAAATAACTGTGCAATCATAATTCGCATATGTGATAAATTGGAATTTTATATTTAGGATTTAGGTGGTGGCAATGACAGACGTCATACCTCTGACGTGTATCGGTTTTGGATTTTCAAATACCATATTAAGTTTTTTTATATTTGGTTAAATTCCGGCTGTGTTAATCGAGAATTATAATATAAACAGGGGTGGGCAGAATTAAAATACATGTATTTGAAATACATTTTGTATTTCAAATACATTTTGAAAATGTATTTTGTATTTCAAATACAATTTTTTTTGTATATTGTATTTTGTATTTTTATTATGTATTTAAAATACAAAATACATTTTTAAATACAAAATACATTTTAAAATACAAAAATACATTTTAAGTATTATTTATTGCTGAAGGTTGTGCCAATGAAAATGCATATTAAGGGTCCTGTTAAAAATGTCTGTGCAAATTGTCTTTAAATGCTTTGCAAAGCATATTTTTGAAAATAAATTATTAAATACCTCAGAAATTTATAGATAGAATAATCTTTTCTGGACACTGTCACCTCTTTATAATTTTATTTATACTTTAAATTTTAAAATTTTAAATGTGCCATAAAGCACCAATTACAAAGTTCATTAGCCTTATCTTATAAGATTTTCATTGGCTGTTTAAATTTTAAAATTAAAATTTTGAAATATTAAATTTTTTATAAAATGTATTTTGTATTTTAAAATGGATCTTGTGTTTGAAATACTGTATTTTGTATTTGAAATTCTGTATTTTGTATTTGAAATACTGTATCTTGTATTTTGTATTTCAAATACATTACTCAATGAATTTTGTATTTTGTATTTCAAATACATTTTTACCTGTGTTTTGCCCACCCCTGAATATAAACAATCAATTAAAATTACATAATAGTTGAATTATTGACTTTATTGGAAATTTAACCAAACATTGACAATTACTTTAAATTTAACTATTTTCTTAATGTACATAGTTGGATGCCTGAGGCTAAGTATAACTTTTCCCACGTACGTTTTCCTCCAGTAGAAAGCACACCACGGTCGGCCTTAAAAGAAAAGATGATTGCAGAAATTTTATTTAATAAAGAGCAAGGATACCATAAAGGATGGTTCAAATGCAGCATACTGGTAAGCTGCATTATATTTTCCTTTAAATTGAATTTACTAGACGAATTACAAAAAATTGTGCAAAGTGCAACCCTTCCAAGTTTCGGAAGTACGCATCTCGTATCCTCTTTTCTTTGTTTAAATTGAATACAGAGCCTCACTCAAACGAGCATGCAGTCCTATGTTCACAATGTAAACTGTATATTTCGAAAGCCTTTCTTCCCTTATCAAAATCGCTTTTAAAGTTGCCATACATTATGCAGTGCAGAGAATTGCTTAGCTGCAGCCAAGACGCCGCGCCGTACTAGCGAATTTAATTAATGGGGTAGTTTCCCATTGGGCTTCTTAATAGGTCAGTAGGCTTTACGCCATACTGCTAGTCAATTTTCTTTAGTTTTACCAAAATTAATATTATTTAGTTATCACTTTTGGTAGAAAATTTATTTGTTTATGTTTTTCGCTGTAAGCTCGAAAATATTGATTTCTTATTAATGTTTAATTAACTTGTTATATTGAAGTTTTAATTTTTTATAATTTACAAGTTAAAAATTTATATATTAATTTATTGTTTCCGTTTCTTCTACTTAATATTATATTTCTCTTTATGATATGTGTTTTTTGAAAATGCAAAATGTTCAACTTTTCATAAGCAGGTATTGTGAAAGAAGTATATATCTTTCATAGATCATGCTACCAAAGTTGTTTAATTATATAAAAAAATATACATGAAATAAACAAACACTTAAATTAAAAAATAACGATAAGCACTATTTTTTTTCGAAATTCGTCAATTATTTTTAGAAAATTAATACATTGTGTGAATGAAATATATATTTTACATTTATTGTAGATGCTAAAATCCGAGTTTTGCCAGTTTGAATATTTGGATGCACAAAATATCATTGATTTCGGCTATATCCGCAATCTGCGCAAACTAAACATGAATCCTAAACTATCCATGGACATGTTACATGTTCACAAAATAATGATCCCGGAAAAAATCCGTGAATTGTAAGTTTGCATAACTGTAATTTAATATTTTAAATAAAACTGTAATTTTTATTTTAGTGCTAATTGCGAAAACGTTCATAGATCATTCAAAAATACTCTTAAATGTGCATTAGTCAATTATCATGCAGATCGTGGAGAGCTTGTTATTATTTCTCGTAATAAAGATGACATCTTATGTGCTAAATATCTTGAATCGACCCATTTAAAATCATTTTCAAATAAAAATTCCATCGTAAAACTTGCAGAAAAAGTAAACTGCAAAATACAAAAAACTAACCATGGCTTGTAAGTTGATTATTAATAAATATGCAACTTTCGATTTTTAGTGTTCTCGTGTGGGTTGAAGCTTAAAAGTTTTTTTTTAGGTTTACTACGGAATTTATAATTCCCAAATCTTATCTAGCACAGGCTATAGGGAAAAGAAAGGTACATCTCCGTGCGGCAAAAAATGTTAAAGGAGTTTGTATCGTACAATTAATAAGAAAATTGAACAAATTCATAATTCATGGAGAGGTAATAACATTGATAATAACAATAAGTATTTATTACGTTTTTGGTATTTTTTTTATGATTTTAAGACCGAAGAAGCAGTGCAAGAAGCTCGTAAATTGTTAGAAATCAAAATTGAGCTTTATCCTGTACTCGAAAAACATATGAGCCAATTAGTAGGAAGAGAATCTGCCAACATTCATAAAATTCTTCAAGCATCCGGAGCTGTAAGATTATTCAGATCAATTTATCTACAATCAAACTAATATTTTTAATTTTAGCTTGAGATCTACATTGATCATGTAAAAGATGGACAAGAACAAAACGTAAAAGATCTTCCTCTTTATATTATTGGTACTGCGCAGGCAATTGAGAATGCCGAACTTTTTATTAAGTTTCAAACTGATCACATATATGTAAGTTCTCTTACTTTCAATTTTGGAAAATTAATAAAAATATGTATTTTAGGAAGTGCAACGTTTGCGCGAAAGAAAACATGAAATAAGGAGGCAAATTAGAGAATTTGTAAAAACGGATACGACAACTAAGCGTGTGTTACCTAGACAAACCACATCAACACCTCGAAGGGCGTCTTTCATCAAATTATGCAATCACAGTATGGATGAAATTAAAGAATTTGAGAATCTAAATGAGTTACTTTTAGAGGATTATCAAGGTGCTGCCAATCTAGATGTTATTCCTGAAGAAGATATCGATCTTGGAGATAATACAACAGATGTTAATCTGGAAAATACTACAACAGAAGATATCAACCAAGAAGATCTTGATTTAGTAGATACCATATCTAATGGAATCGCGGTTTTAGATTTTAAATCAAAACCAGAAGCGCTTTCAAGCGGTATTGTTTATGACATTTCTAAAAAACACTCGATCGCTGATGAAGAAGATAATATCCAAACACGAACCATTGCTACACAAGTGCAACTAGACGATTTCATAAATTTGGACACAAGAACTGTTGCAACACAAACTGATATTGAAGGCGTAAAAGTGGAATCAACATCAGTTATTCAACATCATTTTAAAGGGACTACTGGAATTACAAAAGGTGGAGAAATTAATAAGGCTGAAACATTGTCTGATACAAATGGTATGATGGTAACATTGTGCCATACCTTAATCGAAGTAAAATCAAGATATATATCTAAGAAAACTTCTTCAAAAAGTGGAAGAAATGGTACAATGGAAACATTACCTCTTACGGCATCGGCATCTTCAGAAATTGGCCATGCCGTGATTGTAACTAAGAAACGTTTTGCAACACCCGAAAAAGGTCCAATCAAAACTAAAAAATTAAAAAGTATTTCTACAGAAACTACTACGGAAAATGTAGAAGAAAAGGCTACTCGAACATCTGAGGTGAGAAAATAAGTTTAAAAATAGCTCTAGTGGTGGAATTTAACATATTTTGTTAATTTCAGATGAAATGGAAAGATTCACCTTTACCTCAGCAGACCAATTAAACGATGTTTTGTGTTGGTATCTAATTTAGGTTGAAGTTAGTTCTTAGGTTCTTCATTTGTTAGTTTGTTAATATTTTAGTATATCACATACTTTTATTAATCATACTTGTGTAAATTCAATTTACTAGGTTAAGTTTGGGTTAATTGTTGATGTTTTCGTTATTTGAAGTTCACTGATTATATTTTTTTGTAGTTAAATAATTGAATAATGAAATTAATTCAGCAGATATTATAATAACAGTAACCTTTAAGTCAATTTCTAGGCAATTGCAGATTTTTGACTAAGTAATGGGTAAAATAAAAGGCAGGTTACTGTTGTAAGGATTTGGGTGATATTAGAACTAGTATTTTTTTGTATTTTTTAAAGTCAAATTTGATATTTGGGTTGCATTATCAGAACTGACAGTTTAAATCACTAATAAATGTTATAAAAGTAAAATTCGCATATTATTAAATGTACAATAGAATTCGCTTAATGTGATTACTTTGGGCCAAGAATATTGTGATAACATTAATCGACTGATAACAATAAACAAATTTTAGAAAAAAACGTATTTTAGAAACGAATAATTAGAGAATCTTAATTTACAGTGACTTTCGATAATTTCCACCTTCTGTTTTACCAAGAGATGTTTCGCTTTTTCGTCAACATCGTAAAGGCGAACGTCTACTAGCAAGTTTTCTTCTGCAAGTGACGTCTGCAAATCGCTTCCAGAAGTTATTGCTTGTGGAAACACAATCTGCAAGCTGACTCCATAGTAGTAGAAACACTTCTGCAAGTACTTGCAGAAATAACTTGCTAGTCGACATTCGCCTTAAGAAAAGCAAGAATAAACTAAACTTATAAATTAAAATGCCTAAAACAAAGTTCTCTTTTAGCAAAATAAAAATAGAAACACCCCATGAAACGAGAAACTTAATTAGTTTTTGTATAGAAATTAAAATGAGTGACGTGTTTTGTAAAAATATATAAAATTTCAATGACAAATCAGAAAAAGATAGTTAGAAAAAGAGATTATTGTGTTGGTAATTCCTTGAAAGTGATTATAATAAGCGGCTTTTTGATCACATTATCCGGTAGTTTTTGTATGTAAACTAATTAAAGCAGCCGGTTCCCAGTCAAAATGATCACAATAACCGAGTTATAACGTTATCCGTGATCACATTAAGCGTGTTCTACTGTATTTATTGTGGAAGATACCGACCCAGAACATATTTCACAATCGGACTATCCACTCATCATTTGCAGAAATATCATCACACCATCTGCCTCTATTTATCACCCCTGCCAACACGTCTACTCCTAGTCCATGTACCACGCATTATAATGCGATTTAGCAATACATACATTTACATCAAGTCCTGTATAGAATATTATTGATCTCCATCCGAGGGCCGCTACAGGGAATAGAGGCGACATCCATTTATAACCCATAAAGGCAATAACGGATGGCTGAACCTTTCTAAGTCGTTGGAAAGTAGCCGACATCGTGCTACGCAAACCTGGGAATAATCCGAGAAACCCTGTCTCGTTCAGACTCATCAGCCTGCTTCCCTCTCTCAGTAAACACAAACCTGTTATAGAGATGTAACAAAGTTTACCCGCCGGGAAGTGTGATGTTCTGATCTTATGCCCGACTTTTAAGGAGCAGTATAAGATGTCACATAGAACTTCCACTGCTATTAGAGCTCTTAGCAGAACATCTTTAAGAGGTAAGTGTAGGATATCACGTATCACGTATCACGACTTCCACCAATAACGTCACTGAAACTCGTATTTTCAACTTCCTGTAGAAGTTACAAAAAGGACAACTTTAAGAGGTTGGTGTAAAATCAACCAGAAACATCCACTAAAGCTCTTATTCACAACTTCTTGGAGAAGTTATAAAAAATCATCTCGAAGAGGTTAAAATTGTGATATCTCAAAGACCTCTTCATGTAACATCCTATGGAGGTTCTAATAATATCTTATTTGTGAGTGGATTTCATATACAGAAAAAATCTGTAACAATGAAGTTCAAGCTAAACTGCAGTTAAACGTTGAAATTGCTTGCACGCTTGTAAGCTATTTCAACGTTCAACTTCAGTTCATCTTGATCTTCGCAGTTACAAATTTTGGTTGCATATGAAATTCACAGTTTAATGGATTGCAACAATTAATGAAATCAGGTGAAATATTATATAATACTGTATAATATAAGCAAAATAGCTAAATACAAATAATTCGTTAAAAATTAACAATAAAGCTAGAAATACAAAAAAATTATTACAAATCCTCTCGATGCGGATATTGCTCCTTTGTGGCATTGCATACAATACAAGAATTTAAAATACTATAAACAGTAAATCAAAATACACTTAATAATATTAAAATTTCAAAGTAACAAGTTAATTAAACCAATGAAATACAATAATAATTATTTAAGCTTTCAGCGAAGGTTATCATTGTATTTCGTTGTTTTAATTAACTTGTTATTTAAAAATTTTAATATTACAGTTGAACCTCTCTATAAACGAGTCCCGTTATAACGAAAAATGTAACGAGTAAATCGTTTGGCCCCTTGCCGGTTTGTATATGTTTTTATGATTGTTTGTAGCGAAAAATCTGTTGTAACGAGTAAGTAGGCTTTTCCGTTGAGTTCTCGTTATAAAGGGGTTCTACTGTATTAATTTTCACAAGTTATGAATTTATATAACAAAATAATACAGTTACTCTTAAAAGAACTCAGACACTTTTAGCTAGCAATATAAATTGTACCATTTGCAAACTTTTTTGTCATATAAAAATAGATGTTACAGCAAACCTTATCCGACATTTTTTGTTGCAAATTTTGTTCTCTTCATTTTTGTTTATATAAAATTTTCTATTTTGTTACTATCGCTCAGAAATGCTCTGACAAAATAGAAAAATGTATATAAACAAAAATGAAGAGAATAAAATTTGCAATAAAAATGTCGGATAAGTTTTGCTGTAAAATCAATTTTTATATGACAAAGTAAGTCTTCAATTTAAGATACAATTTACTGTGCTAACATGGGAGTGTCCAAGTTCTGCTAATAACATTATTTTTAAATCACAATAATATATTTAAATGTTAACAAATGAAGAGTACATGGGAATAACGATCAGAGTCACAAACTGTATATTTTGCGTAAATTGAACTTCAAGATTTACGGACTCATAAGATCGTTAACAAATGATTTTAAAAATATGGTTTTTTGCACTGGACTTACATCATTTTTAACTTATATATTTTTACTAGAAGATACCTTTCATTACCATCTATCGAACGGCATTAATAGTTTATTTTCAGAAAAATTGCACCCTGATCGTTATTCCCGTGTACTCTTCAAATAATAAACAGTAAAACTTGAAATATAACAACAAAAATTATTTGGAATCCACCTGATGTGAACATTCTCTTATCGTTGCACACAATGTCTGAACCTTTCCCTGGCACACATTTCGTATTCCTTGCAGGCGTCTAAAACATAAATTGCTTTTAAGAAGTGGATATGAAGTACTTAAAGTCATTACTTAACATTGTTGTCTTAATTTTCAAATTTTTTAATAGATAATTATTCTTCTGGCCCGTCCAGGAGCAGCTCATTCCCAATTTATTTGAAAAAAACCGTTTAAGGCATCGATTAATAAAATCGTAAGGATTTTACACCCGCAATACCCAGAAACCAAATCTTCTAAAAAATAGATTTTCAATATACCTAGGTAACTATTATAGTACATAAAATATTTACAAAAAATGTAATACATTACAGTAGAACCCCGATTATCCAAATTCCACTTTCCGTGACTTTCACATACAATTAGTAGAAAACTCACGGAATTTAAAATGAGTTGTAAAATTCATTCAGTTTAAAAAAAAATCAAAACACGGTTAAACGTAGAAGACAAATAATAATAATTTATTTTAATATTAAACGAATAAACTGCACCTGCATAATCGAGGTTCTACGTGCTGTATATTGTGTAAATGTGCTTAAGAATCGGTGATTTCATAACTTACCATAATTCATCTTTTACAGCTTCCAAGTCCATTGTACTATTTTCGATACCTAGGAGGTCCTCTACACTTTATATTGAGGTCATGAGCAAATCGAAATGTAAAGTGTTTTTTTGTTTTGTCTTGATAATTTTCTGTTTTTCTTCTATGAGGATAACTTTTGACAACTGGAGCTTAAAATAAGTTTTAGTAACCTAGTAAAAAAATTTAACGAATACAAAAACAGTTACAGCATTATTTGGTATATTTACTTGATTCCGAAAACTTCCATTTTTTTCTTCATCTCCTGATGCAACGTCCTGATGTTCTTATCTCGAATATGTGTTTTTCGTGAGAATCTCCTGAAGTTCATACATATTGCTTCCTATTACTACATAAACATTATTATTTTATTGTATTATGCATTTTTAATTAAATTTTTAAGTAATCGCTTTACGATTTAGTACGCAAACATTATTTGTAAATTTGTCTTAAACAATACAAAAAATATAAAACGATAAATAAAAAACGACTTGCATTGCTGGCTTTGCATAAACAAGCGACAATACAATAGTAATTTAGTACTAGATAGTAATAATATTAATGATAAAGGCGTTGGAAGTAAATTTTATTGAATTTTAACAACTTAAATTCAAAAAAAAGTAACACACAAAAATAGCCACAATTTATTCAAAACTTCACTTGATAGAGAAATTTTTTCTCTGGGGTGTTAGTTAGCAGATCGTACACGCTAGTATGAAAAAAATTATAACAATTATTGTAACATTCGGTAACCTATCAAAATAATCTCTTTTTATAGCCAAAAAATAAAGTTAACGGTTGCGGATGAAAATTTTATTATAATAAAACATAAAACAAAAAGCCGAAAATAAACATGCCAAAAATAACGGATAGTTTCTACAATGATTGATAAATGGATTTCAACAAATATCTTTCGAAGAATTCTTCTTCGAGAGGATATAATGGTCGTATAACAACGTAGAAACCGATCGTTCCTAAAATAAAAAATTTATAAAAGTTCAGAATTTTACAAAGAAGTACAATAATAATTGTATTATAAATAAATAATTTATTTAGTGTGAATTGCAAACAAATTGTATGATCATCAATAAGGCCGAATACCGTTCAGCTTTAGTCAGCAGGATAACTACTAAGAAAATTCGTCGTATTTAGATCGCGAATTGCTTTTGTACCATGTACCTAAGCTATTGAAAATCAATCACTACGGATCACCCAACCTTAACCCCATAAAGCATTTGTGTATCCCAAAAATTAAAAGGGTCATTGCATTAATAAAAGAAAATAAAAACCAAAATTTTTAGAATGCTGAATTGTATTACGCCCATACGTCAGATACACAGGTTAAACTTATAACACACCCCTCTTTTTGCGTCGGTTATTAAAAACGACCTTACAATTTTTAGAAAATCAGTTTAAAAATTAATATCAGTTAATTTACGATATGTAAATTGCTAAAATATATTCGCTATATTCAGATTTTTAGATATTCTCTGAAATTTTATCACTAAATGAAGTTATTGGTAAATAACAATCTTCCCGGACTTTATTTACTCTCTTGGACGATATTCAATAAATAATATAAAACAACAAAGTAATTTTGTAATTAAAAAACTAACTTGGTAAATACAGACTTTTTCATCAAAAATGATCATCACCTTGTTATCGCATAATAATTACTTTATATTACAATAAAATAATTTTTTTTTAATTTCCATTTTTTTTAATCTGCTGTTTTTATTGCAATAAATAATCAACTGTGACTGCATCGAATGCAAATATAATAAAATAAATATAGCACAGGGTGGGCTAACTTCGACGAACTGATTTGAAATGCTTATAATATGTACTAATTATTATTTTTGTTTTTAAAGTTTGTTATTTTTACGTCAACAAACCACAAAACATACAAGAACTAAAGGAGGCTACTATTCGCACAGAAACTAAAATTTAATAATTATTTATACTTTCATTTGCAAAAGAAATAAAAAAAAAACTTCAAAAACAAAAAAATTATAAGCATTTCAAATCAGTTCGTCGAAGTTGGCACACCCTGTATAATAATATAAAAAAAAATCATTTACTTTTGTAACTTATACCAAATATTTATATGCTGAAAATTGATATTAAAATGCTTTGTATAAAGTAAGAAAAACAAAACTCAAAGTAGGCTATAAAATTCAGGGGAATTACACGGGGACGTCATACTCGTATGTCGCGTCAAGTAGACGCCGAAAAATATTCCATTGCAAGATACGCTGAACCACATTAATTAAAATAAAATTTGATTTATAAAGAGACGAATTATATATAATTCATGTAAATTATACTTACATAGATTTTTATTATAACTGAAGAATTATTAAACACGTTTTATAAAAAAAAATCTTCATAAAAATTTACTTTATTTTTAGTAAGTAAAAATTGCAAGTAGTTTGTGCACAACACAACAGTTAAAAGCACCACGTGGAAATGCACTGAATAAGAAATAAGTACAGTACATTATAATACCACCCCGCACCACATACAGGATTACATCTAATACACACGCGCATAAACACCCATTCAACATAAAACTTTATGGGATGTTTTGCGACATGTCATTTTGAATATGTTAAATAGAAGTTCCTAATGAAGAGCATTTTACAGTTGTTTAAAAATATGTGTTTTATATATATTTTAAAACAATATCCATCCCATAGAAGTTTTAATGCGACGTTCAAAACGCAACCTCTTAAGAATGTTTTATATACGTTACAAAATTATGTCTTTTTACGTACCCAAAGTAACATTCTATAGAAGTATAGACGATGTTGTATTATGTATGTTACAAACAGAACTTTCTTGAGATATCCTATGGATGATATAAAAGTATGCTTTATTATGTAACCTAATACAACATTGTAGCAAAACACACCCCTATCGTTGGGTTTTCTAAATTAATTCACAACCCCTTGTTTGCTTTTTAAATAATTATTAATATGTTGTTCCTTGAACGATGTCCCAAGTGAAGTTTTGAGATGCTTCATGGCTTAGAAACCCAATGCTGACAAAATTAGTTCTTGTAATTAAAAGAGAATATTTATTTTTTAAACTGCCACCACTCTTGAAATTACATGTGTAGAACTCACTTTAATCAACATTGTTAGAACATCCTGGTAGCTGTCCGAATTCTGGATTTAAGTCCCCAAATCCCGCCGGAAACAGGGCGCAGTGGCTCACGTTCGCCTTAAAAGACTGTCTGCACCGTTTAATCGTGTTGATGATTTATTGCTTATAATTGAAATACTTTGATAATATTTAAATCAATCTATTAAATTTTAATAAACATACAAAATTCCTAAAAATGAGAATTATGCACAAGGCACATAATTCTCTAAATAAAATTATAAAATAAAATACAAGTTCCCTAAGTGAGAATATAGAAATATTCGAACATCAAATACCTTTGACTTTTGTATACGTTAAATCTTACACCCATAGATTTAATTAATTCAATTTAGTTATAAAAAACATTTCTCTTACCAAAATTATTGTTCAGGATATTTGAACTCGTTACACATATCAATTTAACAACAAATTTAAAATCAATTTCAATTTCACAAATGGACCGCACATAGTCCCAAAATAATGGCCCCGAAATGGCCCGAAATTAAGATGGACCGACCACCGTGGTCGGTCCTTTTTGGACTCATATAAAACAAGGAACATATAAAAATCAATTTTATAGCAAAACTTTTTAGATATTTTTCGTTGAAAATTTCATTGGCTTCAATTTTGTATCTATACATTTTTCTATTATGTCCCACCGTTTTTGACTTATAGCGACATAAACAAGACCATGTAAAATACAAAAAATATTATCTTTTGTATATCAAAAACGGTGCAACAAAATAGAAAAATGTATAGGAATAAAATGTAGAGAATAAAATTTACAAAAAAATATTCTAATTCGTTTTTCAATTTTGTTGCACCGTTTTTGATATACAGAAGATAATATTTTTTGCATTTTACAGGGTCTTGTTTATGTCGCTGTAAGTAAGACACAGTGCGACAAAATAGAAAAATGTATAGATGCAAAATTGAAGCCAACGAAATTTTCAACAAAAAATGTTTAAAACGTTTTGCTGTAAAATCGATTTTTATATGGCAAAAAACGGCTTAAAAATGTTCAATTTGCATTGTTAACACCTTGACGTCCGGAAGCCTAATAATAGGCTTTTCGCGGACTGGTGCTAAAACGCCGGTAGCCTATTTTATAGGCTATTAATATAAAATCACACCTGAACGCTCCGTTCCGTTGGGATAAAAGACATTTTGGATTGAATATATTAATTTAATCAAACATGATTTTTTTTAAATGTTTAATATAAAACATCAGAACTCGCTAAACGCTCGTTCTGATAGCTTACGAAACCGCAATAGAACTTTCTGCGCGAGTCACTGTATTTAGCTTTACGTTCAAGACAGGTCCTTTCCAAAAAAAAACATAAATTATGCTTTAAAAAGTAACGTTTATATAATTTATAAAGGTTAATAGAAATGAGACGCGACATAACGGAAGTAAATAATACTCTTATCTATTAGCTTGTGATGCAAAATTGCACGTGCACTTCAGTAGGCAGTGAAAACGCAGACAGAGTAGCAGTGTATTATAAAAGTTACAATTTACATTTTAAAAATGAAAACTTAAAGTGGCCTTTGTAATTTTTATTTTTTAATAATTAAAAGTGTAGCGTTAGAATTTAAAAACAATAAAAAACGTAAGCAACCGCTGTCTTTTACTATTTATAATCTTGCAGGTGTGCCTTATCGCTTATCAACAACCGTCGGTCGTAGCCAGGAATTCACGATTTGAGTTAATTATAAGGGTATTGCATTACTTGATTGTATGAGTGCGGAAAGGTACTAAGCGTGCGGAAAGGAACTAAAAGCGAAGCATTCTCACTACATACAATAACTATAACCCACTATGTACGACACCATTGCTGCTTATGTGCAAAAATTTTCCGAACACCGCTGCAAAGTATCATTTTCGAGCGATAAAAACTACCTGATATGCTATCCTTTCTATAGTCAAGGTGTTAACATAGGAGTGTCCGAGAACTTTTCAGAGTAACTGATGTTGCGTTTTCAAGTAAAGTTGAAATTTTTTTATTTAAATGAATGATTATTTTATTGAAACCATTTTAACATTTAATTCAAAACGAAAAGTAAGAATTTATAAATAGTACATCACACATCAACGGTTTTCTGCCTTTTTGCAACTCTTCATTTTCAATCGGCGCCGTTTCGTCGCGTTGTTTTAAAAGTAATTATTAAGTTTACTTTAGTTTCAGTCGTTACAGTATAAAGCGGGGGGTCCCTCACTAGCCAAAAAATGTACATTGATTCTCTCATTTAGTGGAATACTCAATAATATTCATATATTCCCGTTATCCCCTTATATTCCCTCTATTTTACCGTATTCCGTGATGTATTCCACGTACTCCATCATAATTCCTCTAAATTCCATTGATATTCCTACATATTAATTTGAAATTTCAGTTACTAAAACAATAAAACTTAACATCACAGAAACAAATTAAGTTTTATTAATTTAAAGTGAATGTAAAAATCGTAATAATTATCATCAAGATAGTTTTCTCTCGAAATTTGTATACTCTTTTTGTAAAAGCTTTGGTTGAATTTAGATTATCTAGTATATAGAGCTCCGTCAATCTCACTATTATTAAATTCTTATGTAAATATTTCACTCTAAACATTGTACTTACAATTAGATTATTCGTTACTTTCAGTCATAGTTTAATTATCCGAGCAACTTTCACTGCTGGCATATTTATTTTGGTGTCTTTTCAACTTTTTAATTTTTTTTATGTTTCTTTTCGAAGATTCGTGTTTATTTTGTGTTCTTTTTTATCACAAGTGTAATTTGTTATTGTTGTTTTTTCTTGACCTTGACGTTTTGTCAATTGGTCAGACTTGTCAACACAAGTGCATCAACGATGCACACTGGAAGGCCGAGCTAAAAAATTCTGTCAAGTCCGAGATTCGAGGCCAGAATTTTCGCTCGGTAACTCAACCAGCGATCACACCAATCCACTGCCGTGGTTGTAATTTATTATTGACTCTTACTTATTATTCCTCTTATATAAAAGAATTTTTTCGTCCTGATGGAATCGAGCTGTTGAACGCCTGGACCCTTGTTCGATCGAATGCCGGTAGTTGCGCCATTGATTATGTATAAACACGCATTATGTGTGCCTACCTCTGTGCCCCCATTAGAAAACTTAAAAATAATTCCCGCGCAAATGTGAATTAATTACAATATTCATAATAAACCAGAAAATATATGTTAACAAACAGCCGAAAAAACAATTTTAAACTGACACTGCTACAAATTTTCTTGCGGCAAACTTTTATTATTTACATACACATTACTTGTGTATCGATATGTATAATGTAGTAATTTTTTAGGGTTCTAATTTTACCTATTACATATTTTAGATCAACCGGGGGTTACACGATTACTTTTACAATTTTACATTACTTTTATTTTCCTAATTTTCTTAATAAACACTCTTGAAAATCAAGATTCGGTCATCAATTTCCCCTAATTCCGCTAGTACTCCATGAAATTCCTACGTACTCCGCGTATTCCATGATATTCCTCTAATATTTCATGTATTCCAGCTATTCCCCTTGTATTCCAATCAAAATGTACATTGATTGTGTGAGGGACCCCCCGGTATAAAGTATTCTCTTAATAAAATTTGTGTTGTGCAAAATATTGTTTGCCAATCATTTTATTTTTAATAAAAATGTGCGATAAAACAATACAACAGTTATTGGAAGAGTGGGACATGGCCCAGCCTATCCCAATATTTGAAGATAAGTACATTTTATTTTAAAAAACACATTTTACCTGTAAATTATAGTTACTAATTGGGGAAGGCAAAATAGGGGCAACGTATAATTATAGTAGGTTGTAACAGTGCAAAATGTAATAATTTAATTATTATTATGTACATTCTTAAAGTAATTCTTAAAATGACGTCAAACTATCGTAATATATAATATAATGCAATTATTGCATTTTTTCCAAGTCAGAATAATTATTACACAGGTCTACAAAAAAAAGCATTTTTTTTTGTTGCCCTGATTTTTTCATTGAATTTTGAAGATTAAGAACGTAAAAGTTATGAATATAACGAAAATTGGGCAATATTGGCTCTAGTTTTTATGTTATTGTAATATACGAGGTATGTTCAAAATATATTGGAAATTTTTGCATTTCGCACGGTGTAAGTTACCAAATAAGTTAAAAATTTTTTTCTAAGTTGATACAACTATGAGTAATGCATATGTCAATTTTTAGCCATATTCGTTGTACAGTTTGTGTTTAGCAAATTATTGTTTATTATTATTATTATTAAAAAACATTAAGAGTTGAGGATGCATTCTATAAACTCTGTAAATTACAAAATGTAATGTTTGTTTTTTTGTTTTATGTTTATTGCATAATTTTGAAAATCCGCGATTTTCAGAATTCATTTTTGTTTCAAAAACGTTATTTGCATTAAATTCTGTGTTAAAAATTGATTTAAAAGTGTAATCAAGTATAAGAAATGTTGACTAAATTTTTGGTGTAGAAACTAGGACAAACTATACAAAAGTTTATAAACATTTTCAAGAAATCGGTGCAAATTTAAGTATATTATGAGCATGCAAACACATCAATTAGCGATAAAAACGTTAGAAAACCAAAGATACGTTTTTCTGTAAATCGCCGAAGCACTATTAGAGAGGTCGCAAAAGAAGCTGGAATCTCAATTGGGTCATGTGATGCAATTTTAGGCTTCTATACAACGTATAGGAAGAAGCCTTATGATCTAGCTCCGTGTCCGTCTGTCCGTCTGTCCGCATAATTCAAAACCAATCAGAACGCACGTTCTTAAAACAATTTTACTTCATATAGAATATTTTTAGATTGGTATTAATTATTCAGATTATTTACATATATATTTTTTAATCCGATATTCTTATTTTGTATTTTTAGAGTAGGTATTTTACGTGTTTCTAATACGGTATTCGGTACGTGTTTCGGGTATTTTAATATTTCATTATGAATTGTGTTTTATTTGTGGTTTGTAAATTGCAAATATTTACCTATAAAGGTCGAAATAAAAAAAATATATTAAAATGTTAGCGTTTTCCTTATATAGTAAAAAAATCTACCTAATTAAAAGATTAAGGCATTAAAAATTGGAATAAAATATAGCCCAAATAATTTAACCTACCGAAAAAGTAGATGTATAGAAGCCTAAGAACTGTCGCAAAAGCGAGTTCCACCTTGTTTAAGGCCAATTTGGATTTGAAACAAGTGGCAACCAAACATGTTAAATTTTCTACAAAAACTGAATTGCAAAATCATCTCAAGAATCGTTAACCAAAGTTCACGAAGATCCAAACTTTTTCAAACGCATCATAACCAGGGGCGGTCATATTTCTAGTTTTTGAGGGGGCCATTTCCGAAAAAATTTCCAAAATCTTGAAAAACATTTAGGTATTTAGTAAGAACATTAGTTTGAAACACGGTAATATGTTAGTTTGGAGGAGGCCATGGCCCCCATGCTCCCCCCTTATGACCGCCTTTGAACATAACATTTTTTCAATTTTTGTTAGTGCCATAAGGTAAAGGTAACCTACTTTTATATGAATAAGATGGTAGATTACTGCTGGACTCTACAAAGACATGATACTCAAAAATCTCATAAAAAAACAATTTTTCAAAAAAGTTTCTGAATTTTTTATATTTTTTAATTTTTTTTGACGTGAATACGTCTTTAAAATCAGTAACACGTTCAAAAATTTAAAAAAATATGTAACGAAAAATGTGTGTTTGTACAAGAAGTATTCCCTACATGTTTAAAAATTTAAAACAAATATGTAACGAAAAATGTGTGTGTGCACAAAAAGTACACCCTACATGATCAAAAATTAAAAAAATATATGTAACAAAAAAAGTGCTACTTACCATTTACTGCTAAATTTTATACAAAATTTTATACAAATTTTATACAAAATTATACAATAACGATGGATAAAGTTTAAGCAAATTTTTCAGAAAATTTTCGTGTGAAAAACACAAAAAATTAGACATCGTCTCAAATGGGCTTTATATAGAAATATTTCCGAATTGGCACACAAACTTATCGGATTATCTTCAGTTATAATTTTAAATTAGTAATCCTTCTCAATCATTTAATCAATTACAGAAACAATTACAAAATAGTATTATGCAAAATAAGAAATAGAAATTTCACAAAATATTGGGGTGGCGATAATTTATTATTAAATCTAATAAACTCGTAAATATTAATTTAAGAAAATTTATTACAGGTAAAAACAAGAAAAAAAGAAAATTTCATTAAAACGTCTCCTCATTATTAAGATCGTTTTTAAAAATTTCTATTTCTGCAGATTCTTCTTTAAATGTTTTTGCTGCCTCATCATTACAAATATCTTCTTTGCATTTCAAGCATAATTTCACTTCTGCAGCTTCTTTTTTAAATTCTTTTGCTTCTTTAGCGGTCAATTTCTCTTCCGCCTAACGCTTATTACTTGCGTACAAGCAGTTTCCCCTGGTGCCCGCTTGTTAACCGCGCTAACCATACACAAATCACAAGGTTGAACGTTTGATGAAGTTGTCTTTCACTATGATCGTTCGCAACAGACCCAATTGGTAGGTATATGTGGCGATGAGTCGAGTGACATCTTTGCAAGGACTCTACATAACCAACCCTACAGACGATTTCAAGTTCCATCACGGCTATGGTAGTGTAACACCCACTACCAAAGAGATACGAAACGAGTACGCAAGAATGTCCAATCATCGTTTGCAAACTGTTACTGAACGGGTTAAACGGAGATGTGGAAGACATTTGCATGGTAAGCGTTGAGTTCAAAAACCAGTTCAAGTTCTTACTTGGTTTTATATATATTCATCCGGGTGTGTCGCAGTCGTCTCTTCAGTACTTTATGTCGATGATGCTCAACCAGTACTCGGACCCAATAAAGAAGCATATCAGAACCACGTGATCCGACACCGAGACACCAATGATGCTATGCGGTGACTTCAACGTGGATGTGACGCAGAACAACAACTTTTCAAAATTCATGAAACGAGAGTTCAATATTAACTGCGTACAGAACTCTCCAAATACTCTCGGCAATACTTGCCTTGATGTTACATTTACCCGCAATATCCTGCATGCCGTTTGTCACCTATTTCTGTTACCACAGACCTATCATAAATAAAATTATCTTTGATATTTAACGACGACGACAACGATAGAGTTGTATTCGTTGCCTCAATGAGGAAGACCAGGGATACGCTAAGGGGTTCATTTCGGTTCATTTAGAAAATTTTTACTAATAATATATTGTATTAAAATTAATAATTATAATAATAAATAATAATTGCCAATATTCTGCAAAATCTTCATGTTTTCAAATCGATGTTATCCGATCGGTAGACGTGGGCAAAAGCGGGTATCCATGGACGACGTATTCACGTAAAACCTAACGGCTATGTCACCGAGCATAGCCTCGAAGCCTAGGCTTCCATTTTTTGAATAAATTGAGTATAACCAAAGCCATTAATAGTGTTTTATTGATAAACCTTTCATATTACAAAAACAAATCGAATTTTTCATTGAAATAATGCATTTTTGAGTCAAATATAAAAATATCAAAAAAATAAATAACTAGAGCCAATTTGGAAAAAATATTGCTACCCTGAGTGTTTTTTACATAAAATCTTTCAAAAATTAATCAAAATCCATGGCAACAAAACCACTGTCGACCAGTGTTATTAGCATCTTGACACCGCTATTTTTGTTTCAATTAATTAAATTAAGTATGTATATGCTAAAATTGCAATTTTATTAGATGCCCCACTTTTGCGATTAACTGTCTATGTAATTCCCCCACATCCGAAACCGACGACATTCTGACGCGTCTTATACATTTTACATACTGATGAACTTGGTAAATTTAAACTCGAAAATTAATTCTAATTAATCTTTATGAATAGGTACTAACTATTATACAGATAAATTTCTGGAATATGGATGACCCTGACCCTCCAATGCAGCAGCGCAGCAGCAACACTGTTCAAACCGTAATTATACCGGGTAACT
Source organism: Cantharis rufa (assembly GCA_947369205.1). Taxonomy (NCBI): domain Eukaryota; kingdom Metazoa; phylum Arthropoda; class Insecta; order Coleoptera; family Cantharidae; genus Cantharis; species Cantharis rufa. The sequence continues at coordinate 29,827,724 of OX376305.1, read as the reverse complement.
CTCGATCCTTGATTGATTACCTCTTTTATGACATTTCTCCCTCTTAGGGGGTTATTCTGTAACTCATAAGGGATCCCTTACGTAAAGGAAACCTTTACGTAAAGGACGAACCTATTCTGTAAGTACAAGGGATCCTTTACATAAAGACTGTCTTTATCTGACAGATCTTTATAAAGAGGATTCCTTTATGTAAAGGAATAGGTTATTCTGTAACATTTCCTTTGCATAAAGAATCCTTTGACAACGTGAAATCGGTCCTTTACGTAAGGGATGGTTCGATAGGTGTCATAAAGGAAAAGTTAGAGCGTTGATCATATAAAAAATATATAATTATAACGTATTTTAATTGACAATTTTAAAAATGAATATTATTTTGTATGAAATACAAGGAAGGTAAGAAAGTGCACTATTAAAAAGAAATTTGAGAAAGAAATTTGTCAGTGATCCATTGAAAATAGTTCAGATCATGGAACTATTTGAACAACTAGAGCCTCATTTACGAACTCCAAATAGTAGATGTATACTACATGTAGATGTAAACTATAGAACATATTGTTTCAACATTACATTTACTTATTGGGATAGGTATGGTTATCCTCTGCAACCCCTGACACCAATTCCAGACGCCGATCTAAATATTCCGCAAGGAAGATATTACAACGCTCATTGTGGAACGTTGAAGAGATTGTGGAAGATCATTGTGGAACGGGAGAAAGTGGAACGTTCTGAAGGGCACATGGCGATGTTTAAATAAGGATAGAACTTCAAATTACCACCTCAATTATTTTGGACAACACTTTCACGAGCCTGTCTATCTAAGTAATTGCAATAAATTGTTATTAACTTAGAAATTATTATATTCATTAAAATCTTCTGCAAAATTGTCATCAATTTCTCCCAGGAGGTTATGTGATCGCATGATATTATGCAATATTCCACAAGCATACACCATTTTTGCCACAAGAATGAGGTGGTAATTTAAAGTTTTGTCCTTATTTAAACATTGCCATGTGCCCTTCAGAACTTGTCAGAACACTCCACTTCCTCCCGTTGCACAATGATCTTCCACAATCCCTTCAACGTTCCACAATGAGCGTTGTTATAATCATCCTTATGGAATATTTGGATCGGCGTCTGTAATTGGTGTCAGGGGTCAATATTTTGAATTTATAGTTGAATTTTTTTATTTTATATAATCTAAATTACTCTTCGGTAGTTTTAATGCCGCGAATTCGTTTATTTGCAACTTTGTCTCTCATTTTGTACACTGCGTACATATTATGTAGATAATCAAATGACTTTCAATCAAATCTGGCAGACACTTCTGGAACACGATTATATGTTTTTTGCTTTGTTTGTGTCAAAACTCAAAAATAAATTTGAAATCTAACCAATGAAAACGCATCACGTCAATAATACTACACGTTTAAAAACATTAGTTGTTTCCTTTACGTAAAGATCAACCTTACGCTTAAGGGACGTCTTACGGACGAGTTAGAGAATAGCTTTTCATAGGTTTCCTTTCAGCTATCTTTGAGACGGTTGTCTTTACGTAAGGGATCCCTTACGTAAGGGAAGAGTTACAGAATAACCCCCTTAATCTTAATTTCCTATTTTGTCTATGTTATTCTAATATTAATTATACTATCGGTTATTTATTAAGTTCGATCAGCAGGGTAATGTCCATTTATTTTACATTTGCATAATCATCGATCACACCGAATATTAAATATATTTTGTTTATTAATTATAATTTTTGCTATATACAGTGTGACCGATATTAATGTAACAATATATTTTCCAGAAATCAATTATAATAAAAATAAAAATTATACAGTAATTTTTTGTTTTGTGGGCCATTTAGCACCCATTTGTGAGTAGCGCCCGGGGCATGATGACTTCCCCTTGCCCCCCTCGCTACGCCACTGATGCATATTAAAGGGTGAAATAAAATTTTAAATTTATGAGAGCATTAATTGTTAAATTAATTGTTTTTATTTTGTAGAACATGAAATCGATACATCGTGTTTACTTGACATCAGTAATGATAATATAAAGGAATTAATTCCTAAAATTGGAACAAGGACCATTTTCATGCGTCATTTAACAAAATACAGGAAAATGGATAAAAAATTCCATGCTAGAAAGTCATGATGTAAGATTACGCAGATTTTAGTTACGAAATAATTTTTAAATGATTACTTTTTAGGTATTAGATTCACCAATAATTAATAAAGACAATAGATCTTCAATCTTAAAAAATTCAAATATTTCATCAGAAGAAATAGAAACTGACACTTCCAGCGATAATACATTACTATATGGGTTTTCTTCTGTGTCTCGTTCTGCGTCTCCTTCTGTGTCTTCAATATCCACCGGGATGACAGCAATGAAAAAAGCTTATAAAAGGGCTACCTCAACTTCACAAAAATTTTATGGTATTGAAGAAATGAAAAAAGCCTGCAGAACTTCATACCATCTGAACTTGAAAGAGTTTTTAAATTTAAGTGGCACTGGAAATTATATTTTAAGAAATTTTGAGGTGGAGAAGCATTTAAACAGAAAAACTAGAAACATGCTTGTGGAACTACTTATCAATGCTATGCTCCCTGAAAAGTTTATACCAATTTGTTTTCTTTTGTATATGTAGGTTTGAGTATCTGAGTTTTAATGCAAAAAAAGTTAGTGAAGATCTAAATAAAATACTGCCCTTTGTCAATACAATGTTGTTTTCGAGAACTGGTGAATATTACAATAGTAATAGTATTTATAGAATATTAATTTTTTAAGAATTAATTTTTTTTCAATCATCAATCAATTAATTTCTATAGAATTTCAATTCTTACTTTTGGTTTAACTTGTCTTATATTTAATTTTAAAATAAATAATTCTTTTGTAGTGAACGAAGGTTCAACTAAGACGTGTATAAATCCAAAAGGAAAATTGGTAGATAAATATCGAAATTTACGATATTTATTTAAATGGTCTTCAGTACGTCCTTTATCCTCAGATGAGAATCAAGATGAGCTAAATGTTGAAACTGGTAATTGAATATTTTTATACAAGTGTTTTTCAAGTCTTACACATAGGCTCAAATAGAGGGGGTAGCTTAGTGGTTTAAAAGTAATTATTGATAAAAGATAAAATTTGAATGAAAAAAAATAATGATTTTCTACAAGAGCGTTATTTTTGCGCGCTTACTTGCGAAAAATATTAAACCTAGTTGCGCCTATGATGTCGTTATACTTAAGGATATTGTTAAATTATAAATTTTGCTTGATAGCCGAATTAAAAAATTGTGCCGAATGGTTGAAGAAATGGTCACAGCCAGAAGAAGTAGTTTGTGAAAACTGGGAAAAATCTTATAAACTGCGAAAATGTAATTCAGCAAATACTGTAGAAAAATATCTTAACGACTGGCCAATAATATTAAACAGCAGTTTTACCTCAAAATTAGTAAATATTATAATCCTCTATTATTTCATAAAAATAAAATATATTTTATGTATTTTATAGATAAATTTGGATTTTCGGAAGTTGTTTCCAAATTGTAAAATAAATTTAATACACCCTGATAATTTAAAATGGGAACAATTTATTAATAAGCTAAAATCTTTAAAATATGGTGGCAATGGACAAGAAAAACGTCATAAGGATGAATTAATTTTTTCCATTCAGGAATCGTCAACAGAAGGTCTACTTAACTAAAAATTATTATTCTGAACATTTTTATATTATTTCATTTTTAGATAGTAAGAATGCGATACAATTTGCAGCATTATCTTCATTAATTACTCCTAGAAGAATAATTCGCATCAATAAAAAAGCATTCAAGCCAACTATTTTTGAATGTCAGAATAGCTTAGTTATTATAGTTAAAGTTAGTAATTATTCTGTTTTAATTTTTATCATTAATTTAAAATTCAAACACATCTTTTAACATAATTTTCACATAATTCATCAGACACTATTTTTTCAAGTGAATATAATATCAAATTTCTTATAATTCTATAATGTTACAGGTTCCTGGCGATATTGAAAGTACTATTGGAAATAGAAAATTAAAACTGAAAAATTTGGGTTTATCAGTGCAACCGTATTTAATTGTTGTTGGTTCAAATTGGAACACGATCACGGACTTCTATTTGATAATAGATGATCACACAATCAAGTGCGAATTAAGTGCTAGGTGCTATTGATTTATTATTTAAAACTTTCCACGTTTTTAATGCCCGATATCCACTGGAGAGTGAACATATTTGGCTGGCAATCCAAAAATGGATCTATAATATTGATACAAAATGGGATAAGAACATTGCATATGTATCCACAGTGCTGCACGAAGTAGGTGGTTACGATTAAATATAAATATATTTTTATTTTTATAGTTTACATATAATTTGTTTGAATTATTAGATATAGTTTTACATTTAATGTTTGTTTTATATATAGTTTTTTATAAGATTTTAATTAGCGCATAACACTTAGTATAAGATATAATATTAAAATGATTGTTTGTCCACTTTGTACAACTGCTAAGTTTCATTGCTTAAAAGTTTTCTTCAAACACATTAGAGTTCGTCATAATTTTTCCAAAGAAATTTTGAAGTGTAAACAAAATGAGACATGTAGCAGATCATTTCAAAATTTATCTTCTTTTAAAAGACATATTTCAATTAAGCCATACTAATGATGTGCAAACAAACGAAAATTGTATAAACCTTGTTAACATTAATAATTGTGAAAGCGTTTCAAATCATTCAATGAATTTAAGTGATGTGGATTTTCCAGAAACAAATTCCCCAACTGAAGCTAACGTAACTTTTGAAAATTCCTCTAATCTAAAGAAACCATTCCCAACACAGCATTATTTGAAGAAACAAAACATCTGCTTTAAATTTCATAACTAAATTATATAGCGATTTTAATCTTTCTAGGAGTAACATTCAACTTATGGTAAATAATTTTACTGAAATGGTTAGCAAACCTGTTAATGTTTTAAAAGAATTTATTCGTAATAATATTAGCTTGAATGAGAATAATCAAGAAAAATTAGATCAAATTCAATACATGCTAAAAGCTATAGCCGGGTAAGCATGGGGAAATGGCCCTTACACCAATTTGGCTAATTTTTTTTTTAGATATTCCTTTCAAAACACTATTAAATTTTCCAAAATATTAGATCCTAAATGCTGGCCGGTGCATCTAGGTAAGAACTTTTATAAATATCAATATGTTATACCCTTCGTAAAATTTTGAAATTAATATATGTTATAAGGGCATATAAAAGGAATATTTGACAAAAATTTGGTGATTGTTGTACGGCCAAAATTTAATTTTTTTAATTTTTGAAAACTTTTTTCCCGTTTTTTTCCTATTTGATGTGGAGCTAATACCACAAAAAAAATACCACTTATAGGTCTTAAGTACCTATATAACATATTCCAAAATCATTCAATTTGCAATAATACTTTCTGAGAAAAAAATTCTTTTCTAAATTTTGAAAATAATTCTTTTCTAAGAAACTATCAACATTTAGGATCTAATATTTTGGGAAATGTAATGGTGCTTTGAAAGGAATATCTAAAAAAAAAATGAGCCAAATCGGTGTAAGGGCCATTTCCCCATTCTTACCCGGCTATAGCCTTTATTTTCTAATCCTTTTTCGGACTTAAAATCAGAATACCGAAGATTCAGGGTCCGTCAAGTTTTGATTTATTGAAAAGTGCTCGCGAAGTGCTGGCGAGTGCTGTAAATTTTTTTGAGAGTGCTGGGTTCGTTCGTTTTTTATTAGAAAAATGCCGTTTTCGGACCGAGAGGGGCCAACTTGACGCAGCCCTTCCACTTTGGATTAAAAAAATTTTTTTTTATTTTTTGGAAAGTGCTAGCGAAGTGCTGGCGAGTGCTGTAATTTTCTTTGAAAGTGCTGGGTCCGTTAGATTTTTATTAAGAAATGAAAATTTGGAGGGTCCAACTTGACGCAGCCCCTCCACTTTGGATTTTTTAATTTTTTTTTTAAATTTTTGGAAAGTGAATATAATATAGATCAATATAAATGAAACAGGGATATTTCTCTTAATTAATTAATTTCGATTTTAATTTAAATTTTAAATACGGAGAACATTAGAACACCGAAATCAATCTAGAATCCTTTGAACACACCAATCCTCATACAATGCTTCACTTGCCAATAGAAAAAACATTTAATAAAGCAAACGGAGGAATATAATATAATATAGTTAATAATTATAAAGTAAAGCTTTGTCATAAACTTTAATAAAACTATATATCACACTTTAGTGCCAAATCTGTGATAATCAACATATTCCTTCTTTTTACAGGACCGTACTTCGGCATCGTGTTTATTCAACAACCTGTGTTCAAATTAAAAGATTCTAAGTTTCGTTTATGTATTATCATCTATATTATTATTTATTATATTATCATATCATTATTCCCGGCCCGACGACATAGAGGGGGGTCGGGGGGAGGAGTGATTTCCACCCAGGCCAGGATTTATTATCTGACATGAAGTAATCATTTTCATCAAACAGAGGGGGGGCGTAGGGGCCGACTATATACAGGGTGACCCAGACCACCCGTATCAGTACTTTTTTTCAAAAACGGTAAGTCGTAGAGAGTTGGGCTAAAAAAATTTATTACAAAAGCCCTAATGACGAATCTAATGGTGATATTATTATTTCCGGGAAAAGTCGGCATCCAGAGTAGTTTGCTCCAGAAAGTCCAGAAATCCAGAATTTTAAATGGCACCATATGTCGAAAGTAATATCGTTGGAAAGCTCTTTAAAAAATAAGCAAGTTTTGTAGGTTAAACTTGCTTATTTTTTAAAGAGCTTTCCAACGATACCATTTTCGCCATATGGTGCCATTTAAAATTCTGGATTTCTGGACTTTCTGGAGCAAACTACTCTGGATGCCGACTTTTCCCGGAAATAATAATATCACCATTAAATTCGTCATTAGGGCTTTTGTAATAAATTTTTTTTGCTCAACTCTCTACGACTTACCGTTTTTGAAAAAAAGTACTGATACGGGTGGTCTGGGTCACCCTGTATATTGTAATGATATTTTTGACCAGCAGCCGATATTTTTGGATGAGTTTTGTCTTCTTGGTAGTTTTGATTCTGTTGGAGTCACTAATTTGCACCGCGATTCAAAGACTTGTTTTCATGTCGGCAAGTCGGTATTTAATTATTTAATGCCAATTACAAACAATGACTCAAAATTGTTACACAATACACTACTTATAACACAAATATTATTGTTTTTCTGTAATGAACTAAAGGTGTTGTGAAACCAGTGACAAATCTTGCGAACGTGAAGCTAAAATTAAGAGTGTTTAGAAGAAATTTGGTGCATACTGTATAATTTGAGACTTACGAGGGAATTTGTTGTTATAAGGTTGGAAGAAGGTTCGTTGAGCGGAGGACGTTGTGAGTCCACGTAAAATTTGTGCGTTTCCAATTTGTGATATTATAATTTGCATTAATTTGTCAGCCGATTAACTGATTAAGTCAGGGAGCATATCCTGATGATTGATAGTGCGATTGTATAAGAAAATATTGTTTGCGTTTTGTTTCAAGCTGAAATAAAGCAGAAAATTAAAATTTGGTATTTTGATGATAGGAAAATTTAGTAACGCCGACCGCCATTTGCATTTATACGACCATTATAATTTTAACAAAATTTACTTACCTCAAATGGAAATTGGATTGAATTTGTATGGAATAGAAGAATACACGTGTGTAATTAAGGCGATTATCGAAGAAATTTCACAAGAACAAAACTATCCGATCAACTCCGGTAGCCAAAGTTTAATAGTAAAAACACCTGTTGCATCCAGTGTGATACGGGAGCATTTGACCAACAACAACGAGGAAAGCAGTGGACCTCAAACGTTAATCAAGCTAAGAAATTATTGTTTATTTGAACTATTTTATTTCTCAGAATTCTTATAATTTTCATGTTTTTTAATACTAACATTATTACACTAACAGCGGAATTTGGTAAATGAATTTAGAAGTCATATTTGGTACAAAAGTAAATGTAATTCATTTATCAAGTGTCGCTACACGATACACAAAGAGTCAGGAAACAATATCATTAAGTTTCAAGTTATTGGCAATAAATAAACCATAATTTGCGTTAATATTAAGAATTTTGTTTTCTTGAATCATACGATTCGTGGGTTTCAAATTGAATTCGCTCCTGAGAGTCAAGTATCTCCGAAATTATCTGAGCTAGCTGGAGAAAAAGGTAAGAGTGTGTAGAGCTTTAAACTTTACATTACAATATATAGAACATTTTGGCAACTTGAAGCCGAAACACCACTTTCTACTACATTACCCTAGTTTATTGTCCCTAATAGGACCTCTAGCTAATGTTTCTTCCATGCGATTTGAAGGTGGTCACAGAAACTTCAAACAAACTGCAAATACTTCATGCAATAACACAAATATTCTATATACCTTGGCTATAAAAAATCAATTAAATTTTTGTCGTAGATTAATCAATAAGAAGGGTCTATTTAACAATATAGAATTTGGCATTGAAGATATAAGTTTTTCCAAATTAAGTTAAGAATATAGTACATTTAGTAAATTTGTTGGTTGTGTAGACGTTGACGATTACAGGGCAATTAATTACATGGCTGAAAATTAATGGTATTTTTTATAAACCTGCTCAAGTTCTACATATAAATAATGACGATTTTTTTTCAATATTTGGAACTATTTTATTTATAATTGTAAATAATGAAAAGGTTGTTTATTTCAGTGGCGTAGCCAGGAATTTAGTTCGGGGGGTTGGCACGAGCAAAGCGAGTCTCGTAATAGAAAACGTTTCTAAAACGTCAAACGTTTAATAGAAAGTTTGAAAATTACAATACAAAGAAAATTTCGGGGGGGGGGGCAAGGCCCTCCCTTTGAATACGCCACTGGTTTATTTTATTTTAAATCTTTGTGAGACTGTAGCTTACAGTAGGCATTACTGCGCCTATCAAATTTTGGAGGATTTTAAAATTGTATGTATGCAATATAATAATGTCGATAATTACCCCAAACAAAATTTTAAATATGTAAAATTAAATAATACCTATGTATCATTCAGTAATTTTTAGTTTTAAATATTTTTTAGATTTAGTTATGTCGTATTTTAAATTTTCTTATATTTCAAGTGATTTTTAGATATTTTAAGTTTTATAGTTGTATTCGTTTTAAATAAATAAATGCTATTTTAAATCAAAAAGTGTAGTTATTATTGGTAACTAGAAAATAAATCTTTCATTGAATTAAAAAATTCCAATGCATTCCAAGAAAACTTTATTTGTATTAATTGCTATTCCAGTTTTAATGCAAAACCTATAGTTTTTCAAATCAAAAATATAATAAGCATAGATTTAAAAAATTATTCATTTTAAATAATGATTTATAGTATACATCAATTTAAAATAATTTTAGTTTTGGTTTAAAATACAATAGTTCTTCATTGAAAATGCAATTTCATTTTCATTTTAAAATGATTGGGCATCTATTTAAACAATGTTTAGATTTGATTTAATATACAATAGTTCTTAACACCTTGACGTCCGGAAGCCTAATAATAGGCTTTTCGCCGACTGCTGCTAAAACGCCGGTAGCCTATTTTATAGGCTATTAATATAAAATCACACCTGAACGCTCCGTTCCGTTGGGATAAAAGACATTTTAGATTGAATATATTAATGTAATCAAACATGATTTTTTTTTAAATGTTTAATATAAAACTAATTCACTGTTGAAATTTGAAACAAAAATATTTGCTCAATAAATATTTGCTCAATTAGGACTCACAACGACTTCTTGAAACATAGTTGTAATTGTAGGTGTAATAAAGATATTAATTGCCTATGACACGGGTAAGTTTTAATATTACTTTGCCGTACGTCAAGGTGTTAATTGAAAATGTAATTTGATTTTCACTTAAAATTTCCCATGTTTTGAAAAAAAAACTGGAAAGTATTTATTTCAAATGCTAAATATCAAAAATATTCCAGTTTCGAATGAAATAGCTATTTACAGTCATGCTGCAGAAAGTTTAACATTGCGGTTGAGTAAGCGATATATCAGAACTCGCTAATCGCGAGTTCTGATAGCTTACGAAACCGCAATGGAACTTTCTGAGCGAGTTACTGTATTTAGGTTTACGTTCAAGACAGGTTCTTTCCAAAAAAAAACATAAATTATGCTTTAAAAAGTAATGTTTAAATATAAAGGTTAATAGAAATGAGACGCGACATAACGGAAGTAAATAATACTCTTATCTATTAGCTTGTGATGCAAAATTGCACGTGCACTTCAGTAGGCAGTGAAAACGCAGACAGAGTAGCAGTGTATTATATAAAACGTAAACAACCGCCGTCTTTACTATTTATAATCTTGCAGGTGTGCCTTATCGCTTATCAACAACCGCCGTAGCCAGGAAAGGTGGTCACGATTCGAGTTAATTATAAGGGTATTATTGCATTACTTGATTGTATGAGTGCGGAAAGGTACTAAAAGCGAAGCATTATCACTACATACAATAACTATAACCCACTATGAACGCCACCATTGCTGCTTATGTGCAAGAATTTTCCGAACACCGCTGCAAAGTATCATTTTCGAGCGATAAAAACTACCTGATATGCTATCCTTTCTATAGTTGTGTACGTATAGTATTTATCTTTTGAATATATAGTACAATGCCTGATTCGTTTTATATTAAAACTTTTTTTTTCTCAGTGTAGAATGATCTTATAGTTTCTGTTAGTTTTGTTTTTTCTGTTATTATATTACCTTGAACATCTTTCATTTTAGTAATGTTTGTTCTAGCATTCGACATTTTTGATCTTAGAACCTTCATATTGCAATTATCCTCAATAGTGTCTAGGATTACTTTCGTATTTTAGGCCCTTATATCTTTTCTTATTTACTTTTTAATGGTCTTATTCAATTTTACGTATTCATCTTAGTCCCGGTCTGTTTTTCTTCTTTTCTCCATAAGTTCAATTGTATTATCGCTTAATTTTCCCTACTGTTTATTCTTGTTTTGGGTACATATCTTTTTTGTAGTTGTTCGAATGGCTGTTATAATTTTTTCATTTATTTGGTTTATCTCTAGCTCTTTGAGATTCTGTATTGCTTGGAGTCTATTATTAAGTTCTTTCATAAATGCATCTCTGTTTCGGTTTATTTGGTCTGTTATGAAGTGATTGTTAGTTTTAGAGATAAACTTTTTCCTTTCCGTTGTCATGTCAACTCGGACGGTGGTTCTTACCAATCTATGATCGCTACCCGTATGAAACTTGTTTAATATTGACACGTCTGTTACTGTTTTCCGTTTGTTACACAGTACATCAAGGGGCCGCCAGCTATGGAATTAGTTATACAAATATGTGGAATTTAAATGGAATTATTGGAATTAACATGAAATTATTGGAATTTATGGGAATTATTGGAATTAACATGGAATTACTGGAATTACATTTGAAATTTATTATAACGTGTTTCATTTCAAAATTTTCTGCACTAGCGCCTATATCTTAAAATATCTCGCGACTTAAGTTACCAACATCTCCATTGCGATGTATTTTATTGTACGGCAAGGCGGTCAGCATCAGACAGCATTAACAATATCAAATACACTTACACCTTTGACAAGCATCATTTGTTTTGCACTGCACTGTTATATGGAATTATTAAGCGTCTGGGTCCATCCACGCAATTTTCAATAGTAATATAACAAGACCTCATTTTTAGATCGATAAGTTGAATTGTAAATACGAAGGCATCGTTGCATTAAGCAATTGCACTCAAAACAAGTTTTTCGTGCATTGCTATGCAACGATGCCTGAGTAAAATTTGCAAGCAACTCATTATCCGATTATAACCGGATAATTGTGGATCACTGCAGGGATTTTAATGTTGGCTGTCAGATTATATCATTATTATGAAAATGCGTTGCATTAAAACGTTGCATTTTAGCATTGCATAAAAAGCCTTATATTTTTATATTATAGAGTTGATATTGGATTCTAATCCAAACTAAAATCCAGACTTCTGATGTTAGTTTGGAATAAAATCAGAAAAACATGGAAGAAACACGAGAAATGGACTATGGTTTTTACAAAGTGGTCAAGGGAAGGTGTGGGGAGAAGCAAACAGATAAAGCCTACAACAATTTTTTTTAAATTATTTATTAAGTAAATTCACAATATTTGATAATCTACTTGATAAGGAACTATGGCCATTTCTTTATTTATTAATCCATATTTTCCATGTAACGCGCAAATCATGAATGAGTTATAAATCTTATATTGCTCATTAGACTCGAATGTGGGTCAAATATTTCGCGAAGTCGTAAAACTTCGTCATCCTGCAAATTAATAGGATACAAATGTGTGAAGGTGGGAACGGAATCAACAGTAAGTAAACTTTCTTTTGTAACCACATTGATAATTTTTGAAAATGCGATTCTGTCGCATGGGCATGTTTGCTTAACTTTTGCCCACTCCTCTATGCAAGCAAAGTGGAATTGGTGGGTGCATTTATCGAGGGTTGCTATAGTTTCATCATTATTCAATCTACGCAAACAAATACTACAAATGTCTTCTGCTACCTCATTACTTTCATTTTGACTTGCATTTGCATTCACATCCATATTTCTAATTTTGTTATTAATCGCGGTTTATTATAACAGATTTTCAATTTTTGTATTAATTTTCTTTTTAAGTATATTTTCTTTTTATTATATTAGTTTAGATATTATTATATTTTGTATTTTAGATTGGTATAATTTTTTTTGTAATACTGTGTGCAGGGGTGGGCAAAATACAAACAAATGGGTAATAAAGTAACCTTTGTGCAGAAAGCTCTTTGGCAAAAGAAACCTTTCCTTCGACCGACCGAACGGTTTTGTCCGCAACAACGATAATAAAGCTAACCATATGCCAAAATTCCCGAATTTTCATTCAGCTTCAACATCATAATAATCGACCACGACCAGACAAATTGGATCGCTACAGTGATCGTCTTAAACCAACCTCCTTCCCCAAAACCATCCCACTTCTTACCAAGAGATCACCTGAGTCGAGTAGTTAGAAGACTCAACAAATGGAAAGCCCCCGGCCCTGATGATAACACCACGAATCGGACAATAAAGGAAATAATACCAATCGTCTTCCTTACGAATGCCATCGTTTCCATTGGACACTCTTCAAGCCAATGAAAGTAGCCTATATCATCATGATTAGAAAGGCTTACTAAAATCCCAGAAACCCCACGTCCTACCGCCTCAACAAACAACTTCTTTCACCCTGTTGGCAAATTGGCAAAAATATTATTTTATCCCGACTGAATACAGTCCTGGTCAAAATCCAGATTATTTCGGAGGAAGAATTTAGATTCCGACCCGGCAATACACCAAATACACATAACCAAGAATACATTCTTGTCCGGCTCTCTTTAGAATCACGACTTCTCAGTCTCTCGCGAAGGGCAAACAAAGTGGGAATTTTACGCTGACGATACTACGTACTGCAACAATTCTTTCCACCTTTAATCCATCATAAACCGACTACAAATAGCTCTGAATGTCCTTGAGAAGTGGTTTCAAACATAGCTAATAGAGGTTAACCCCTCTAAAAGTATGACAATATACTTTTTAAGGACAAGCAATCCTTCCATAAACCGAAATTATCTCTAAAGACAGAACGACTCCAGACTCCTACTCCGAAGATGTTTGGAATCGAAATACCCAGGTCAGACACTCCAAATACTAGGTGCATTTCGCCAGTCCCCCCATTTCGAATTTTGCATCCAAAATAGTCCAAATCGTTTGTACTTTCCTTATTTTCGTTTTTCCCCCAATTTCTTTTTCAAATATTTATGAAAAATAAATGGGTATTTCGCCAGCCTCCTCCCTCATTACAAATTTTACTCTAGCCGTGTAGCAATAATAATAAAAAAGGTTCTTTTTTAATTTCTGGTCAGTCATTAGGTTTGTTCGTTTGTCCTCCACTAAGCTACACCCGCATCACGCTAGCGCCGCTACTTTTTCAAAACCTAAAAAAAATTATATGGGAATTTGTGGCTAATTAGTTGCCGCAATCGCGAATTTATCGCTCTTACCGTTCGCGAACTACAGCTGCTTGAGAGGTGGCGGCGCTAGCTTGACATCAAGCCATAAATTCGAGCGATAAATTCGCGATTGCGGCAACTAATTAGCCACAAACTCCCATATAATTTTTTTAGGTTAAAAACTTACTAAAACCAAAAATAATTATATGGGAATTTATGGCTAATTTGTGGACAATTAGTTGCCGCAATCGCGAATTTATCGCTCTTACCGTTCACGAATTACAGTCGTTTGAGTGGCGGCGCTGGCTTGATGTCAAGCTAGCGCCGCCACCACTAAAAACTTACTCAAACCAAAAAATATTTATATAGGAATTTGTGGCTAATTAGGTGCCGCAATCGCGAATTTGTTGCTATCACCGTTCGGGAATTACAGCCATTTAAGACGTGGCGGCGCTAGCTTGACATCAAGTCAGCATCGCCAGCACTAAAATCCTTATTAAAAATAAATAAAAGTATATAGGAATTTGTGGCTAGTTTGTGGCTAATTACGTGTAGTTAGCCACAGTTATTATTTAGCTTGTTTGGAATTAGCTACAATGACGCGGTAATTACTCTGAATGATAGCTTGCTGGCAGCTAATTTTATAACCTACTTTAGAGTTGTCTATACGAGTAGTTACTTTTTAAACTAATTATGTAAATATTGTGTTTTTATAAATTTTTTATATATAATCGGGACGTTCAAGTGTATCACGTAAACAAACTTTTAGTAATTTTAGATCCCTCTTCTCAAATAAAAAAATCCCCCCCATCTCGCCCACAAGACCAACACCATATCGGTGGCTTGATGTAATCGCTAGTTGAAGCGGAGATTCTGGGTTCAAACCCCGGACTCGGCAGAAATTCTTAGCTCAGCCTTCTGGTGAACATTAAGCTGTGGATTGAAATACTTATAGCTTGATTTAACAACTAAATGGAAAAACGGGGTACAATAGAGCTTTAGTGCAAAGTAGACCTTGAACTACTACCTATGCAGCGATAAGCTAAGAGCCCCCCCCTTCTCTCAAATGATAAGACGTAAGAATTTTTAAAGTAAGTAAAATTGTCTTGATTTAAGCAATGAATATGTTTTTGAAAACATTTTCATCCTTTTGTAGTTTTTTATCTTACGTAACATTTATAATCTCCCCCTTCCGCTCCCTTTGTCAGCAAAAGTATGAAAAAGTAATCCCCCCCCCCAAAGCTGTGTAGTAATTTTGTAACTTTTTGGTTATCATAACAATTTTTGTTTTTTCTAATTTTGTGGACAATTTTTGAACAAATTAAACAGGGTTTGCTTTTGTACCACGTTTTTAACAAAGGAATACAGAGTAGAACAAAATATATTTAATAAATCTTTAATTTTGATAAGCTTATGCGGCCTACGACTCGATTTAGGTTAAATCGAAAAAAAAAAAAAATTGCAATTTTAATTTTGTAAACGCATGAGAGGCGTGTTGAATGGCATAAGGTATAGAATGCCAATAACTGTATTTTTATTTGAGTTGAAGAGTTGAATAATAACAGAAAAGTAAAAGGTTTTTATCTCCCATAGTCCAATTCCCGATAAAGGTTTTTAATTTTATTCAAAACTAGCTGACCCGGCAGACGTTGTCCTGCCCAAATTTGAATAAATTTGTTTGATCCTTTTATAAATTTATGAGAAGACCGAACGTGTTTGTGATAATCGATTAACCCTCACGCCATCTGTCGATGGTAGCAGATATGAAGAACGTAGCAACCTCTATTATCAAATTATCCTGAGCTGTAGGCAGGGACGGCTGGAAAAGAAATTTTGTAAGGAGGACAGTCCTCAATTTGTCAACTGGCAAAGTTATTTTATTTCATCAATACAATTTAAAAAAAAAATTAAAAAAAGAACAAATACTTTTGAAACATCAATGAATCTCAAGGTGTTTCGATTGGTTTGCTGTTCGTTCATTGCAATGCTTTATGGTTTATGATACACGACATTTGTGGTTTTGTTGTCTGGCGCATAAACAAACAAAGCTGATGGTGTTCCAACACGGGAACAGGCTACGTATAATTGGCCATGGGAAAAGCATGAATTTTCAAGGTTAATGCCACAAACACTCAATGACTGCCCTTGTGATTTGTTTATTGTCATTGCGAATGCAAGCCGCACTGGAAATTGTAACCGTTTAAAGTCGAATGGCATGTCGTTCGGAATCATAGGGATGCGTGGAATCAAAACGTCTTCGCCTTTGTACTTCCCTTTCAAAATTGTGGCTTCGATGACGTTGTTCATTAATTTCTTCACCGCAAGCCGGGTGCCATTACAAAGGCGTGGCTGGTTTATGTTCCGCAACATAATGATTACCGATCCGACTTTTAATTGCAGATTATGAGGTGGTAATCCGGGGCAATTCCAGTGAATTTAAAAATTCCGTTGGATAGTTGACAACATCATCTTGGTTAGTAACGGAATCGACCGATTTATAAGTCATCAATTCGCCAGCTATCTTTATTTGAATCCGAAAATTGATTTCGTTGACATCAACGTTTTTTGCAGCCAATATAACACGTTCGCTCAACCAAACATGATTTTTGAAATTTTGAGCAATGTTTGGGAACACCATCTCGATGAGTTCGGTCTTTGATGCAGTAAAGTGACAAAAATTGGCAGGGAATGTTATATATCCAGACGACGGGTCAACAGGAATTTTGCCATTACCAATGTCGAGCAATTGTTTGGAAAAAACTTCTGCAGATTGTTCGTTCTGTAATTCGACTCGCATGTTTATATTTAATTTAAGTGGTTTGACGTATTTCCATAAAATGGACGACTTCAAACATGCATTAAGTTCGTCGGCTGGCGTTGATCGTGGAATCACAGGCAATGTTTGTCGAAAATCACCAGATAATAGAAGCATCGCACCACCAAACCGGTTTTGGTTGTTTCGTAAATCTTGCATTGTACGGTGTAATGCCTCTAAAGATTTTTTATGTGCCATCGTACATTCATCCCAAACGATCAATTTGCTTTGCTGCAACACTTTGGCCATCGCAGAGTTCCTCGAAAGGTTGCAAGTTGGAGTTTCATTAGTTTGCATGTTTAACGGCAACTTGAGTGCTGAATGAGCTGTTCGACCGCCTTCCAACAACGTAGCTGCAATACCCGATGAAGCAAGTGCAAGTGCAATTCCATTTTGTGATCGAATCGTTGACAAAATCAATGATATTAAAAAAGTTTTTCCAGTTCCACTAAAATTTGCAATAAAAAATATTTGAAAAGTTTTGCTGTAAAAGCGAGTTTTATATGTCAAAAAACGGTTACAGAATGTGCAATTTACATGGTTACCATAGAGGTGTATTAATAATTGTTTGAGTCACTGTATGTTTCGGCAAGTTCAACCTCGGCTTAATTACATGCAAGCAACGTCCCGTAGCCCCAAGTGAGTATATTTTTTATACTGAGTAAAATCCTATTACGTATCCTAGCGATATACTTTATATTAACATAATGTACAATAACATAAATAATTACAGGCAGTGACGCCAAAGAGCAGGAAAAGGCAACTGGGTGCAACGGGACAGATGTTGGAATCTTGCCAAAAAAGTATTGAAAAAATAGGTAATAATTTACAAGAAAAAATGATAAGAGAGCAGAGTTGCAAAAACAAATACTGGCGGAAATCAAAGTTTTTCGCGAAATGCACGAGCAAGCGATGAAAAAAATTACTGAACAATTGATAGTGGCCAATCAATTAAGAGAAGAGAGGAATCAAATTTTGAGAGAGATGTTTTTACAAATGCGTAACGGAAATAACCCTCAATAACATGTAACATGATAAATTACTTGACAGTGTTAATGGTCGAAGTTGAAGTTTTAAGCAAGAAGTTGCGAACCTGCGTCACTGACAAATCTGAATTGTAACTTCTTTTCAACACCTTTTTATTCACAAATAAATTCACTTAAGCTAATGAACATCAAATGAAAAACTATTTCAATCGAATTATTTACTTAATAATCGTTTTGGGTTCAACCATTAAATGGATTTTCTCCATAAATGGAGAAACATGTCAATGTCAAATATAAATAAACTTCATGATAACGACGAAACAATAAAAACATTATTAAAACAACAAATTTCAGTAGTCACCTCTACAATAGTATCTGTTTCAAGTGTTAATGAGTAGCGGCGAGGGTGAGAATATTTCGAACTAGTTAGATGTTTATAATGCAATCATCCGCAACAAATCTACGGCTTTACTAGCTAATAATTTGTTCTAAGGTAGCAATTATATTTATTTCACTAAGTTGAAAATTTCTAAATAATACAACAAATTACAAACAAATATAGTATATAAACACAAATTAATACTTAAAATTCTGCCTCTGCCAACTTGCACTTTTTTTTATTTCTTGATTTTTTTCTTTTTCCATTTCGGCCGCACATACTACTTTATATACGTATTTAGTAGTATTTATTTTAAATTTTTAGAAGCCATGATTTATATTTTATAGTATTATGGGTAGAGGCAGTATTGTAAGCACAGGGGGGTATCTAGGTTACATTTTGGATACAGGGGGTTACTTTTGGTGAGCTGGGTCACGTTGTGATCCTACTTCTGCAACAGTATCATTCAACAAATCAATCCATCGACTAAAAATAAATGAAGAAAAATTAAAGAATATACCTTGTTTCCTTGATTAGTGGACTGTATATTTTCTTTTGATGGTATTATTAATGAAACACACCTTTAAATTATGTTTCCAAAATTTTTATTTGTGCGGCCGCTAAGTCGACCGCTCGCCAACATTTCTTAGGTTGAACTCTCCACTTTTATAAAAACTACCCTTGCAGGTAAACAAAAACCAAAGGGGTGGGGAAACACCACCAAATACAAAACAATTCAAAAATTATCATTTTTACATTTGCACAATCCTCAACATGCCGCCTGCCTAAAAATACATTTTCAAATAGACATAAAATCAAGAAAATGTTACAATAATAAAAAATTTTAGGAACAGAAAGAATTTAAACACTATTAAAAAACACAATTACTTCTTGAATTAAAAGTCAAAATATAATATATACAATAAACGTCCTTTTTCGTAAGATAAAGCTATTCAATGGGAAAAACACACAACTGATTTACAGCTCTCTTTAAAATTCCGTCACGAACCCGCACTTCAACTACCCGAATAACACCGCCATTGCCCGGAAAAACATTTGTGACTCGGCCTAGACGCCACTCCTGCGTGTGAGCAGAGGATGAAACACATCCTTCAGTAATACCCTGGAATCAATTGATAACAGCTGCGATGAATGTTCCTTCCATTTCTTTCTCAATTGTAATTCAGCCAGATACTCCTTCTTCCATCTTTTTCAATAATGTTGTACCATTGCTTGTACTTGTTGGTATTTGTCTAGCCGATTTTCCTTTACCGTAGTTATATCAACTTCTGGGATGGCGGTAATCGTGCGTCCAATTAGAAAGTGACTCGGTGTTAAGGCTGTCAAATCGTTAGGATCGGAAGACAAAGGACATAAGGGGCGGGAATTAAGAATACCTTCAATTTGAACCAAAACTGTATTAAATAGTTCAAAGGTCATCGAATGATTTCCGATGACCCTTTTTAAATGATATTTAGTACTTTTTATGCCTGCTTCCCACAACCCGCCAAAGTGTGGCGACCGTGCAGGTATGAAGTGCCATTTAACTCCCTCTACAGATAATTGATTTTGAATATTTTCGGATTCCGTTTTGAGAAAATTGTAAATTTTATTAATTTCATTGTTGGCTCCAACAAAATTTGAACCATTATCCGAATAAATATTAGACGGTTTACCTCGTCGGTTTGTAAACCGTTTTAATGCTTCTAAGAATGCTTTGGTGGACAGATCCGAAACAAGTTCTAAATGTACCGCCTTTGTACACATGCATACAAATAAACATACGTAGGCTTTGATTAATTTAGCCCCCCTGGTTTTGCGATCTTTCAATAAAAATGGACCTCCATAATCAACACCGACATTTATAAAGGGAAAATTGTTAGAGACTCTGACGTCCGGCAAGTTTCCCATAATATATTGAAATTGACGCGGTTTTGCCTTTGTACAAATGACACAATTCCTTATAATGCCCTTACATTGCGTCCCGAAATTGGCCAGTACCGTTCTCTTATGGACGATAATAGGTGTTGAGCCCCGCAGTGCAATAATCGCTTGTGATCCCCTTCTAAAATTAATTTCGTTAATTTATTACCTTTAGGTAAAATTATAGGGTGCTTTTTGTCAAAGTCATATTTTGAATTTGAGAGTCTCCCTCCCACCCGTATCAATTCATTGTGAATAAAAGAATTAAGATTTAAAATTTTACTTGTTTTTGTAATTTCGCGATTTAAAATTAAATCCTTGTATTCACGTGAAAAGCTTTCAATTTGGGTATTTTTACCTCCAATCAATTTTAAAAAAAAATTGGAGGTATGGTAATCGAAAAAAAATTTCAACTTTTTTTTTTTGCATTTTCGAGATCACCGTGTTCAGAAACGTAAAGATCTGCAAAAAGTAAAATAAAAATTTCTGTGTCGGTCTGTCTGTCGGTCTGTCTGTCTGTCTGTCGTCAAATTTTGTCGATCGATTTGCTTCCGAGCCATCCAACTAATTACGACCAAATTTGGTATGGTGGTAGGGTTCACGGTGGAAAGGTGAAAATAAGGTTTTCGTCGCGATCTATCAATCAGGAGTGCCACCACAAGAAAATAATACGGGATTTTTAAAAAATATTTTGTCTTGCGATATGTTATTTTAAAGGCCTTAAAAGGCTTTATCCAGAATAGGTAAAATTAATCTTCTATCTGTCGTCTGTCAAAAATCACAAGTTGTCAAAGTTGAAACTTTAAGAGTGCATAATTCAAGAAATGCTGAAGGGATCTTACCCAAATTTGGTACGTAGGTACATTGATCCTAATGGATATGTGAGCATATGTAATCCTTCGATAGAAATCAGTAATGCAACATGAAAAAAATAAAATTAACTTTTTTGGCAAAAACATGAAAAAAGTTTTTGTCGATCGATTTTCTCCGGCATTTCTGCGTCGATTGCAATCAAACTTATTGGACGTATGCCTCGTGGGCTGGAATGGTGAAAATAAGGTTTTGCCAGAGAAATCTTCACCAGGGCCACCACAATAAAATAAATAAAAAAAAATGAAAATGTCGTATCTCCGGAAATGTTTAACCGATTCAGCTAAAATTTGGTGTGTCGATGGAGCTTTGAAAGTATAAGTATTGGTGAGAAAACAAACCGAGCCAATTGTAACAGGGCGGGGCAGGTCAGAAAAATTATAGAAAATATTAACTGAAATCTTAATTTATATATTTTTTGTGAGAATTTGTCAGATGGCTGGCAAAAATAAAACAATATATTCAAAATTTTAATAAACGTCATAATTTTGTGACATATGTGTCAAAATTAGGTTAATGTTGATTTGTATACCGAGTGCAGCATAAGAATTGAGTTTAGGGCTTGTAACAATTAATTTTAGAATACAAAAATAGGTGGTTCGGTGGAAAATATTTTATAATATCGTCGTACGGACTGACGGAACGTTACTTTATAAGTAAAAGGTTCTGCCACTAGGTAGCGACCAAGTTTAGGCTGTTTGTTAAATTTTCTAGGCTTCTATACAACGTATAGGAAGAAGCCTTATGATCTAGCTCCGTGTCCGTCTGTCCGTCTGTCCGTCTGTCCGCATAATTCAAAACCAATCAGAACGCACGTTCTTAAAACAATTTTACTTCATATAGAATATTTTTAGATTGGTATTAATTATTCAGATTATTTACATATATATTTTTTAATCCGATATTCTTATTTTGTATTTTTAGAGTAGGTATTTTACGTGTTTCTAATACGGTATTCGGTACGTGTTTCGGGTATTTTAATATTTCATTATGAATTGTGTTTTATTTGTAGTTTGTAAATTGCAAATATTTACCTATATTTACCTATCTGTGCAAAAACCTCTTCGTCTGTGGGTTAAGTTTGAAAATTCTAGAAGTGGAGAGAAACTTCGTTCTCGCAATATTGAACTTATTCGGCAACTTCAAATTGATTCGGAATGGACTCCGATCTCACCATGCACTGTTGTCATTCAACCACGGTCAAATTCAACATCAAAGATAACAAGAATTCAATTTCCACTTAATGCAGCCGAAGCTCAAACAATACATAAAGCGCAAGGGTCTACGTACGAGCTCGTTGTTGTCCACTTTAGTCCAGGAATTAAGCGTGACCTTTTATATGTTTCGTGTTCACGAGCAACAAAGGCCACTGGATTATTCCTTATTGGCCAAATTAAGAAAACCAGTACACCAAAAGAGACTGATCCGATATCCCTTGAATTTAAACGACATCAGGAGATGAAACTAATTCCTGTATATGATCATTTACGAATTCGGACCGATGATAAAATACAGATAGTTTTTCATAATGTGGAATCGCTTCATGCGCATTATGATCTCTATAAATCGGACGAGGTTTACAAAAATTCCGATATTATCCTTATGGCAGAAACATGGACGCTTACAAGTGACGATTTCCCAATAGGTAGTCATCTCCTTGCCGCATCAGTGGACAACGAAAACATGCGCCGAGCGACTGGGGTTCGAGTATATTGTTGTCCTTTAGTCCACGAACATATAACAGATGCAAATTCCGAAATTCAATACGACACACAAGGTTCCTGCAGTATGTCTTCCATTACTTTTGGGAACATTCGCATAATTGTGGTCTACAAGTCACCAGGCTGTAATTCGAACGTGATGATATCCTTAATCAAAAAAGTTATGTCCCGCTCATACGTGTCACGCACCTTCGTTGCTGGCGATTTTAATGAGAACTTTAACACAACAAAAAGTAATATCCTGCAACATTCACTTCGTGAACTAGGTCTCCAAATTCGGTCGCCACCAATACCAACAACTCGGAATGGCACGCAAATCGACGCAATATTTTCGAACTTTGACATATTATCTGCTGGAGTGTACACATCGATTTCTTCTTATCATGAACCACTTTGGGCAAGAATTGATTTAAATTAAACAACGTGTAGTGATTCACGTAATCACTTTTATTTTTTAAATCTTATTATGCAATAACGATAAATTAGTATATGAATCTAAACAATTATATTTAATCATTTAAAAAAAAAACAAAAAAACCCGACTGCGTAAAAAAATCAACTAAAAACCAAAAAAATTACAAACAAAAAATATCAACTGAAAAGCAAAAAACAAGCTTATTCTAATATACACATGAAATCACAAAAATAAGTAGTATCAAAGCACGATCTTAAGTAAGAAAAATGTTCCAGCTATATGTGGCTTTAATGGCTGGAATAAGCCATAAATTTAAATACAAAAATATTTAATTTTTTATCCTTTATTGTTTATTAAATAAAAAATAACAACACTTAAATCGTCTCGTCGTCATCGATTTGTTTTTTTAATATATCTAATATTTCTCTTACTTCTTCAGCTTCTTCTTGCTTAAATTTTTTTGCCCTGTTTGCGGACAATTCCTCTTCCGCCTTACGTTTGCTTGCATCTTTTCTTTTAAATGCCTCGGCACGCTTCAATTCCACCTGGCGCATAGGATGTTCGCGATAGTTCTTCATCGTTTCTTTAAACGATTTGAGCGTGAGCTCTCTTAAATAGCAGCTTCTGGGCCAATTTTCTGTTTTTGTCATTTTTATTAACAATCTCATTTCTGCTTCAATTTCTTTGGCAAATTTGTATTGGTCCATTTTGTATCTGTGAACTTTTTACCTGCTGCTCAATATATTTGTGTTTTTGTGTTGAAAAAAAACATTCAATTTTCTTCCGTTAGCGTTTTCCTTATATAGTAAAAAAATCTACCTAATTAAAAGATTAAGGCATTAAAAATTGGAATAAAATAAAGCCCAAATAATTTAACCTACCGAAAAAGTAGATGTATAGAAGCCTAAGAACTGTCGCAAAAGCGAGTTCCACCTTGTTTGAACCTGTTCTCACGTCGTATTGATGTTGTTTTATTCTATTAATTAGCCTTTGTTTGGTCTGGCCAATGTATTTGGCATTACAACTACATTCAACACAGTAGATTACGTTGTTTCTTTCTAAGGTAGGGATCCTATCTTTGGTTTTTGAGAAGAGTATGTTGTTAAACGAGAAACGATTGTAAAACGATAACATTACTCTACTATTGGTGAGTGCTTCCCTTAGAGTAGTATTTATTCTTTTGGCCAACCAAGGGTGGAACGTAATCTTGCAGTAGTTATTTATTGAGGTAGAACCATTCAACTGAGAGTCCGCCGAGGTAATCTTCTGTGCATTCTTTCTAAAGAGGATGTTGTCTACCAGTTTACCAGGAAAATCATTCTTTAAGAGTTTAATTTTTAGTTCGTGTAGTTTAATACCTATGTGGTTTTGAGGTACACAGTCCACGATCTTATTCTTTAAGGCCCTAATAACATTCATCTTTTGTTGAAGGGGGTGCGCAGAGTTGAAGTTAAGGAGGCGGTCCGTAGATGAAGGCTTCTGGTAAATGTCAGTGCTAAGACTGCCATTAGTATGTCTTGTAACCAAGAGGTCCAGATACGGGATAGAGCAATTGGATTCTAACTCATATGTAAACTCTAAACGCGTGTCATAAGAGTTGAGTATCGTAAGGCTGTTGGAAATCTCTCCAACGGGCACAGCAGTAAGCATGTCGTCAACATATAACATCAAGAAGGGCAATTCAAATGCCACCGTTCCAAAGAAATCACACAAAAGGTCGTTCATAACAAAAGCGGATAAGATGGGGCTACATGGATCGCCCATGGCCGAACCTATTAACTGGGAATAGAAATGACCATTATAGTTAAAGTAGCTATTGTCAAAAATAGTAGCCACTAATTCCATGAAGTCTTCAGGTGGAATGCAAGTGTGAGGAGAGATGAGGTCCCAATTGTTGTACAAAGATGAAATCACAGACTCTTTGGAAATGTTGGTAAATAGTGATTTTACATCAAAAGAGATCAAAACATATTCGTGTGGTATTCTGGCGGAAACAATCTTATCTCTCGCTTCTGTGGTGTTCCTGATGTTAAATGGGAATGATGGTAAAGCGTTTCTTAGAATATTATTAATAAACTTAGCCAGTGGGATAGAAGGAGAATCTACACAGCTAATGACCGGTCTCAAAGGAACTTCATTCTTGTGGGCTTTGGGTAGACCATAAGCGCGAGGGAATAAGGAGTTGTATTTATTTAGAGATTTCCTTGTGATGTCATCTATGTAGCCGTTTTTGTGTAATTTTCCAATAATTTTATTATATCTACTCTGGATAGAATTGGTAGGATTGCCAGGTAATCTCTTATAGGTTTCCGTGTTCTTAAATAAGTTATCCATTCTTTCCTTGTACTGACTGATGTGCATAATAACAGTAGAATTACCCTTATCAGCCTTAAGGACCAAAAGATCAGGGTTCTCTTGAAAAAACTTCTTGGCAGTCCATACTTGTTTCTCTATTATGGCTTGTTTTGGGGGTTTGTTACAAAAGTTGTGGGTAATATTAATAAGCTTACCTCTTAATATATTTCTTTCTCGTGATCAGGCAAAGTAAGGTAGCTCAATGTATGTTCTATCTCAGAGAGAAAGTTAAACATGGGAAAGGTTTTTAATGAAGGTAGAATGGAAAACTTGGGACCCAGAAACACCGCCTTCATCACAATCTCAGGAATATGAGTATCAGTTGAATTCAATACCCAATTTTCATCTCCCAAAACCTCCAAACGTTGTTGTTGATATTTAAGTGACTGAAACTTTTTACACTGATTGCCTCTAATGTCTTTAAACATGGTCTCGTAATGCCATCTCTGCAAATTCACAAATTTGTCTACCACTTTGTGTGGTAAAATTAGCTTAAGCATAGTAATATGGTTATCCAATTCTTTTTTAAGCAATTTAATAGTTGAAATAGCTATTTTAATATGGATATTTAAGATGGATTTTTTAAATTGCTTAAGGAACCCATCAGCTCTTCGTAAAATGTTCTTATCCGGAATTAACTCCTGTGACATACTTTTAACCTTCTTTTGGATAAACTCTGGGAAACAATCCGTGCTACGACACCTGTTACGCCTATGGTTAATTATTCGCCAGTTCACGTTCAGAAAAATTATAGGATAGAAACCTTGAGCATTTCCGTTTCAAAGAATTCAAAGATTGGTTACTGTCAGCACATTCTGCAGACGTGATAATTAAGTGCGGGGTAGAAAGGAATAAGTAAAGCAGTTCTGCGTTAATCACGACACGAGACGGACGCGACAACTCGGACTCGGGATTAATTTCATTCCAAATTTGGGAATGTTTTTAAGTTTCGACAAGTATTGTTAGTCGCGGCAAAGTTCGTAATTTAATTGTGTCAGGGTGATGTTAGTCACGTAATCAAGATACCAGAGATCAATTATAATTGGGAGTACGGAAGATTTATTGATGAATCGAGCAATTGGGTAGAGTAATCGACTCGTTTAGCTAATGGAAGTAGTGATTGGAATTAATGAAATGGGTCAGATTTGTAAAGTCACGAATAACACAATTTGTTAGGAAAAGGATTCCGAAAATATTATCCGCTTGGTTGTTGAACAAGGCTCAAATATGATGGCGACGGGTTCATCTTTAGCGTTTAGGCTGGCAGCAATTATTGGTAGCAGTCCACTTATTAATGTGAGTACATGTTAGAATTATTACCAGTGAAGTGCAATTTGATAGATTGGTTTCGGTTAGGTTAACAAATGTTGATGCAACTCGTATTGGGCATTGCAGTGAGACAATGCAATTATTGTAATAATATAGAATGTTGATTATAATGGTTATGACATAGTAATTTTGTTTGACCTAAATAAGTCACAAAACTGTTTATTCTATTTCACCCGTCAGGTGGAATAGAATTATTTGTATTGTTAGGGGATGTATACTTAAGTAGGTAGTAAGTTGTTTAATTCAGGGATTTAAAAAAATGGTGTGGTGACGACCACGGCCGAGTAACTTTGGGTTTAAATTTGAGATGATTAGTAATTTCAATTATTGGATTAGTTTGTTTAATTTTTTTTATGGTTAAGGTATATTTGGTAAAATTCCAAATGGTTGTAAATAGGATTTGATGAATTACCATAAATATCGTTATGTGTATTTTGTGTATTTTTTGACTTTCCTAACTGTTCAACCACGCCCGAGAGAGTCGTCAGGAGCCGGGGCAGTTTTTGTTTTTTTTGGGAGTAGTTTTTTTACAGAAAGAGCGTGTAACACACCGTAGCAGAAAAATTCTTCTGTTTCTAGATTTAGCAAGCTTCCTGAAATCACCTTTAATTGAGTTAAGAAGTATCACCGCCCGTGGACCATATGAAGTCTCCATCTCCGAAAAGAAACCCATTGAACTGATAATGGAAAAACAATCTCGTCCAAATGCAACTATATATTGAAAAAGGATAGCGGGATCGTGGAACGCTCAAGAAAAACAAACAGACCGTTGGTCAACGTTTCGGCTATATATTAAACCATCTTCAGGACTAAAACAAAAAGATTAGACATGATCTCAAATAACGGAGGGGGGGGGTTGTTTTACGCTCACCTCACAGTCAGGAATGAAGGGTGTTTTCAGCGTTAAAAATTCATTCGGAGAGAAGAACATAAGCACATCAGGTGACACAATAATTGCATTCTACAAACTTTCATTAAGTAATCCTGAAAAAGTCAGCTGGTTATTTAAAAGTGCAGTGTATATACTGCTATGTCCTCCCCTATTAAATTAGTCCTTCCTCGTCGTTAGACAAAATCAAAGAGAATGTTATGGGAACACAAATTTTTAATAACAAAAATAAAAATTGAACGAAAGCAACTTAAACAAATTAACAAAATTAACGTGTCGTGTAATGTTCGTGGTCGTGCGTGTACTTAATTCTAGGAATAACACACAACAAGTAAACAAAAACACAACTAATAATAAATAAATTGGGTGAGTCCGGGTTAATAAAACTTTAAAATATTTGTACGACCTTAATTGTTGTTTGTTCGTACTCGGTTTGGGCTTCTCGTCAAAACTCGCTCGAAACTTCCTGGATGATATCCACACAAACACAACTTTATGATTTCAGAAAAACTCCTTGTTAACTCTTGGGTCCTTTTATTTAAGAATGGCTGTCTTATTAGGGGGCAATTCGCACTTGCCTAATCTGCTTGCACTATTTCTTTAATTTATATTTTTAACGAATTTTTCGTCAACCGTTTCGCTCTGTGTATTTTCTCGACTGGCCTTCCTGGCCGTTATTATTCTCTTCATCCCCTTGGAGATGTTTAATTTTGGCACGCTTATTATATTAAAGTTTTTCATAATAATTTTCCAAAACTTTTATATTTCTTGATCTAGTTTATTTGTTTGTTTTAAAATATTTAAAAACCCAGAAAAATTTGTTAGTCATTAAAAACTTAAATTTAGGAACATGGCAACTTAAATTATTTATACAAAGATTAAAGTTAAGTTAACGATGGTAATTTGTTACTCGATTTCCAGTATCTTATGAAGAATTGTAGAATCATGGAAATCCCTCTCACCAAGAACTTTCTTTCTTGACCGCGGTGGACATCGCAATACGTACGTTCACAAACGCACACTCAAACCATACCATAACAACTTCAACAACCTAGGAAAGGTGAAGTTAAAAAATGTAAAAAAAAATGTATTTTAAACACAGAAAAAAAATAACACATGATGGTCCATTTTCTTTGTTTAATCTAAACAAATTAATATTAAAAAAACAGATATTTTGAAATAACAAATTCAGTGTGTTTGACAGAAATAATTTTTCATATTACCTGCATTAAAACAGTGTGTTTCAATGCCTGTCAAGACAGTCGAAATACAACAATTTCAGACCACTGCGAATATCGGTCAAAAATTAATATGTTTATCCACGACCACTATATTATGAAGGTTTAATACGTCCGTTTGCCGTGGATTAGAGGCCTCTTAATACACTAGTGTATTAGAACTCATAATACACTGGTTCATCTATTACTGATCAAAATAAATTTGTCAAATCTGACGTTTCTCAAAAACAGAATTTTTATTTGTGGTTTTTGCCGTGGTCGTGGATAAAACGTTGAATTACATTCGGGAATTAACAAGTCTCTAATCTCCTCGAGAAAATGTGACTCTCGGCTGCGCCTCGAGTGCTCATTTTTTTTCGTGGATTAGAGGCTTGTTAATCCCCTTATATAAATAATAACTATTATATTACACTGAATCATTATTTGTCTTTTATACCTTGACAACGAGATATATTAAATAGGCTATAACGCCCTAGGGCCTATAAATCATAATGCCAGCTTATTATGTCCTCTCATTCGCAATTATATAATATAATTCAAAAAATGTACCATTTTATTGTTTACAATTTTATTTAAAATTAAAAGTATACCTTTCAAATGAAGATCTACTAATTGAACGATTAAAAATTTAAAAAATAATTAAATTTAGCAATCATCAAATTCAAAATTTATGAAATTTTTAAATATTGACAAATTCAAATGTAATGAAATATAAAACGTTGTATGCATCACGAGCATTACTCGATGTTTATGCTCTCGAGCAACTTAAAAACTCTCGGACCTGGCGGCCCTCGCCCTTTTAAATTGGTTGCCCTCGACATAAACATCGTCATAATGCCCTAGATACATAAATAACTATTCTGCTCGAAAAACAGTCAAGTTTCTTACCGCCAGCTCAGTTTCCAATTTCATTTTACCCTGTGAAAATTAAAATAATTTTTCAAAACTTCAAATAAAACTTTATTAATATGACAGCTGTCAGATTAATTGGAAATTGTTGTTTATGAGTAATTTTTTATGCGCGCGATCGATCTAAATTTTTGCATATGGTTTCCTACCGTTAATTCACGGGAGGGGGTAAGTATAAGACGAGGGAGAGGGAGAAATTTTTTCTCAGTTTTTCGATATCTAACGCCGTTGTTAAGTTATTGCTAATTCAAAAAATTTTTGAATTTAAAATATTTATTTTAAAAGTTTCAATGCAGAAAAAATTTTCTGTTTCAATGCAGGTAATATGAAAAATAGTATGTGTGGCGCGAGGTGAAACGCGATTTCAGACGAGGGTGATGCCAGCGATTTCTTTCTATTGAATAAAATTATTCAAACAACATTATTTAATAATAATAATAATAATACTACACCAGCAGTTGGCTTTAAAAGTAGGTTTAAAAATGAATGTCGAGCCTTACTATAAGTATACCCCGGATCCTGTTCTTGAAGACGATTCCTTTATTTTATATTGGGACAGAATAATCTTGACAGACCGGGAAGTTTGTCATAATAGACCAGATATTATTTTAATTAATAAACAGGATAAAGTTACAATTATGATAGATGTTGCAGTAAATCTATCAAAGAATATTTTGATTACGGAATTAGAAAAAATCAGAAAATATGAGGCACTGATAACTGAAAGGTTCAGAACCTGACGGTACATCTAAGTAGCACTTGAATTTTTTCGGAAAGGACATTTTGAAAAATTAGAAAAAAATGTCGTCACTCTCTGCCGCAATACCTCCAATCACCAGCACACCAAATTTTGTCCGGAGGTACGATGACATAATATTCATTTTTGTTTTCTATTGTGGTAGCCTTAACAAAGATATCGGTAGCCCTGGCAAAGATATCTATGTGTATCACCCCCTACCCTAAATCTATCTATAAAAGTTTTTTTAACAAAATCCGCAATGGAAATAATTTTTTATTTGTACGCCACTGAATTTTTTCCAAAATTTTTATATACGTCACATAATACCGTAAGAAGTCACAAATAAAATTTCTCCAAAATTGGTACAACAAATTTTTTCGGTCATCTAGCGGATTTTTCGAAAATAAATTTTTGTAAATTACTGACTGTCAATTTACTGATTCTGAAAAGATTTTCGAAAAAATTTAACAAACAGCCTAAACTTGGTCGCTACCTAGTGGCAGAACTTTTTACTTATAAAGTAACGTTCCGTCAGTCCGTACGACGATATTATAAAATATTTCCCACCGAACCACCTATTTTTGTATTTTAAAATTAATTGTTACAAGCCCTAAACTCAATTCTTATGCTGCACTCGGTATACAAATCAACATTAACCTAATTTTGACACATATGTCACAAAATTATGACGTTTATTAAAATTTTGAATAATATATTGTTTTATTTTTGCAAGCCATCTGACAAATTCTCACAAAAAATATATAAATTAAGATTTCAGTTAATATTTTATGTAATTTTTCTGACCTGCCCGCCCTGTTACAATTGGCTCGGTTTGTTTTCTCACCAATACTTATACTTTCAAAGCTCCATCGACACACCAAATTTTAGCTGAATCGGTTAAACATTTCCGGAGATACGACGACATTTTAATTTTTTTAAATTTATTTTATTGTGGTGGCCCTGGTGAAGATTTCACTGGCAAAACCTTATTTTCACCATTCCAGCCCACGAGGCATACGTCCAATAAGTTTGATTGCAATCGACGCAGAAATGCCGAAGAAAATCGATCGACAAAAACTTTTTTCATGTTTTTGCCAAAAAAGTTAATTTTATTTTTTCATGTTGCATTACTGATTTCTATCGAAGGATTACATATGCTCTCATATGCATGAGGATCAATATGTACCTACGTACCAAATTTGGGTAAGATCCCTTCAGCACTTCTTGAGTTATTCACTCTTAAAGTTTCAACTTTGACAACTTGTGATTTTTGACAGACGACAGATAGAAGATTAATTTTACCTATTCTGGATAAAGCCTTTTAAGGCCTTTAAAATAACATATCACAAGACAAAGTATTTTTTTAAAATCCCGTATTATTTTCTTGTGGTGGCACTCCTGATTGATAGATCGCGACGAAAACCTTATTTTCAACTTTCCACCGTGAACCCTACCACCATACCAGATTTGGTCGTAATTGGTTGGATGGTTTGGAAGCAAATCGATCAACAAAATCCAACGACAGACAGACAGACCAACAGACAGACCGACAGACAGACCGACACAGAAATTTTTATTTTCCTTTTTGCAGATCTTTACGTTTCTGAACACGGTGATCTCGAAAATGCAAAAAAAAAGTTGAAATTTTTTTCGATTACCATACCTCCAATTTTTTTTTAAAATTGATTGGAGGTAAAAATAGGACGCTTATATTTAAGTCATAATAGAGCTTATATCATTAAAAAAATTAATATTTTTGTCTATTTCAACAGTCCGGCAACTAAGGGTTAATGCAGGTAATGTGGTAATAAATTTTATGTTATATTTTAATGTTACGACAATTTATAGGTAATCAATTTAGGGTATTTAGATTATTTATTAAAATATTTTTAAGGGGCTTTTAATTCTCTATAATGCTTTTTTACATAGCTTGCAACTTTTTGTGGTATTCTTTTACATCCGCTCTTTGCAAAGTTGCGATTCGAATTCCATTCGATTGAGTTTAAAAAGTAACTAAAAAATACAAAATTATTACACATTGGACGTAAGTTAGATCGAAGCAATAAAAACTGTAAGTTGTGCACAAACAAACTTTAATAGACACCTGAATGCTAGAATACACCCTATATTTCAGGATTTATCGCAACTATTAAATATTTCATAATCAATATAGTTATTTATGTATCTAGGGCATTATGTCGATGTTTATGTCCAGGGCAACCAATTTATAAAGGCGAGGGCCGCCAGGCCCGAGAGTTTTTAAGTTGCTCGAGAGCATAAACATCAAGTAATGCTCGTGATGCATACAACGTTTTCTATTTCACTGCATTTGAATTTGTCAATATTTAAAAATTTTATAAATTTTGAATTTGATGATTGCTAAAT
This sequence comes from Cantharis rufa, assembly GCA_947369205.1. Taxonomy (NCBI): domain Eukaryota; kingdom Metazoa; phylum Arthropoda; class Insecta; order Coleoptera; family Cantharidae; genus Cantharis; species Cantharis rufa. Next base: position 29,794,654 of record OX376305.1, on the reverse strand, counting down.
TTAATTTTTTTTTTAATTTTTAATTGTTCAGTTAGTGGATCTTCATTTGAAAGTTATATTTTTAATTTTAAATGAAATTGTAAACAATAAACTGGTACATTTTTGAATTATATTATATAATTTCAAATGAGAGGGCATAATGAGCGGCCATTCTGATTTATAGGCCCTAGGGCGTTACAGATTATTTAATATATCTCGTTGTCAATGTATAATGTATAAAAGACAAATAATGATTCAGTGTAATATAAAATCAATTTCTGACACAGTACATATTGACTGGTCGATGTTATTTTAAAAATTTTGTTTACTGATTGGTTAAATTTACAATAGATGAATATGAGAAAGTCAGAAAGGCAAAATAAGGTGTATCCTAAAAATTTTTTCAAAACTGGAGTTTTTAAATTTTGCAATTTTCCGATCTAGTGATAGTGCAGTTGTTACGTAGTTTTCTGAAGTTGACAGTAAAATCACTGCTGGCACCAGTAAATGGTAAAACTTGCGAATCTAAAACAACGCTGTCAACATCACTTCTAATAAAGTAACCAGTTACATATTTTTAAAGTAATAAAGGAATCTTGAAGGTGCTCTTTTTTGAACAGTAACAGATATACTTACTTAATATCTTCTTTTGTGGGTTTTAAAACATTACGTTTCTTAAACTCTTGCAAAATACACTGTTTTACATGGACTGCTTGTAATGGCATAAAGGGTACAAAAAAATCGATCATACTGCCTCTTATTGTATCGGAATGATGGAAACCGCCTAAAATAAAAGTTAAAATTTATAGTAATAAAATTTTTTACGTGATGTTTCCAAATGTGTACATACCATCTTCATTAAAAGCTTCCTTTGTAATTTGATTTTCATAATCTTCGATCCTTATGTTTTCCCTTTTAATTCCCATTTTCCACAAATCGTTGGTGATTTTATTTATCGAATATTGGGCAGTACTTGAGATGAAAATAAAAATACTTTGCTCGCTTTGTCGAAAATCAATTAGGGGTTTAATGGAATTTAAAACCCCTGGCGGCATCTTATCAACTTCATCGAATATAAATAATTGCTTAGGGCACAGGGTCAGGTTTCCTACGATCCAATTGTAAATTGGATGTTGCTAAAAAATATAAATTAAATCGTGAAAAAGGTTGTAGGTAGTAATAAGTACCTTGTGCTGCAGGAAAGAACCCTCCAATCCGAAGTCTCTTCTACCGACAAAGTAATGAACGAAATTACTTTCCAAACCATTCTTGTATAGGCCTTCTGCTACAAAATTAGCCACGTAATTTTTTCCACTACCAGGTAAGCCGTGAAACGAAAGCGTTAGGGCCTTTTTAACTTTGGTTTCTTCGTCTAAATGAGCTCTCAGTGCACTAATTACAGCATCTATTGCTATATGCTGGCCAAACACATTTTCATTAAGCATCAGCTCCAATCCTAAAAAGAAAATCATTAGATTTGTACTTTTTTATCTAAACTTTTTCTTTTACTTACTATCCACATAGCCAGGAATTTCGTATTCGATGCAGCATTCCTTAAAATGGCAAACCGTATTTTCGTACACGAATGACCGAGCATCTGTCAAGGTTAGCTTTGCGGAAGCATGCGGTAGGCTAATAACACCCAAAGAAAGAATAAATAATATTATCTTGAAATTTCTCATTTTCGATTTCACTATTTCACTATTATATATTTGATTTGCCAATATTATTTTTTCGCTATTCTATATTTGACTTTGAACTTAAAACTTTTGTGTATATAGTATATATGAAACTATATCAACATACCAATTAAAATATGTCAAAATTTTAGTTTATAAGCTTTGTACTACTTCTGCCACTATTTGAATATTTTTCGGACTTCCTGAAAAATTCTTCTTTTTCCACTTTTTTTCCCCTGCTTACTCTGCACTACTTAAATGAAATTTGCGCCGTGAGCGTGAAAAACTTTGCCAAACTGTGACGTCAGGCATAACGGTGCAGTATTACCAGAAATACCAAATCTAACGCTGAAATTGTATGACCTGATGTAGTTAGTATGCATATTAGCCTTGTTTCTTAACTTTTGACGGCACTGGCCGACTAAATATTTTGTACCACTCTGGATGCCTGTGTTAAAAACGTGATACAAAAGCGAACCTTCTTTACAACGTTCAAAAATTGTCCACAAAATTATTAAATTACAAAAAACAAAAATTGTTATGAGAACAAGAGCACAGCGGTGGCTTGATGTGATCGCTAGTTGAAGTTATGAGTGGAAATTCTGGGTTAAAATCCCGGACTCGGCAAAATTTTTTAGCTCGACTCTCTGGGGAACATTACGCTGAGGATCGAAATACTTATAACTTTCCTTAACAACTCAATGGAAACGGGGTACAATAAGCCTAGGGCTTCAGTACAAAGCGGACTTGAACTACTACCCGTGTAGCAATAATAATAATAATATGAGAACAAAGAAGTTACAAAATTATTACAAAGCTTTGGGGGGGGGGGGTACTTTTTTATTCGTTTTCTGCCTAAGAGGGCGGGGGGGGATTATAAATCGTACGTAAGATAAAAAAGAATATTTAAATATAAATTATTAACTTGTGAGAATAATAATAAGATAAAACTTTAAAATAGAACAAGTTAAATAAACTTCAATAATTGGTAATTATTTTATGTCACTAATAAACATTCTGACGAAGGCGATTACCATCGCTGAAAGCTCAATTGAATTACCAATTATTGAAGTTTATTTAACTTGTTCTATTTTAAAGTTTTATCTTATTATTAAAAAAAAATACAAAAGGATGAAAGTGTTTTCAAAAAAATATTAATTGTTTAAATTAGAACAATTACTTACTTTAAAAATCTTACGTCTTATCATTTGAGAAGAGGGGGAAGGTTACAATTTTTTTATTTGAGAACGGGGGATCTAAAATTACTAAAAGTATCCCAACTAGCACAACAAGGTAGATTTTACGTAAATTTTACGTAAAATTTAGAAATTGGAGAAAAAATTTACGAAAAATGTGGGTAGAATTTACGTGATCTTAAGTAAATTTGGCCAATAAGTAAATAACCTATTAGTTAATATAACATTCAGTAAGTAAACTTTACGTAAAGTTAAGGTAATCCTTACCAAAAATGACCAGCATTTTACCTGCATTTCGTAGTTCATATGCAGAACTTAAAAGTTGTAAAATTACTTCCCAGGTTAAATTTTTGTATCTCTATCTCGTTTCCCTTTGTTTCATAAGTATAATCTTTCTATACCGTTCTACTTAAAAAATGGTCAACTAAGTATAAGTTTATGTTTTCAACCAGTACAAACCAAAAAATGATTAATATTTATGTACATACATTACATTTTTAAATCGTAATATTATAAACTGGATGCGGAAAATTCAAAACACAACTAAGTTTACTGATAAAGGTAACAGTTTTACTTCGAAAAATTAGAATGCCCCTCGAATTTTTAAATAATGTTCTTATTTCGGTTACGCTTGAATATAATAAAAGCTAATAACTTGAATATATATTTTATTTTACTTAATTTTACAATTTACGTTTAGAAAAACAACATTTTTACAATTTTTGAATATTTTGTATGAGATAAAAGAATTTTTATCAAATAATTAATGGCGGATTTTAAATTATTAACTAAATAGTAAAATTTTCATCGCTTTACGACCAAAAAAGTAAAATTGACTTATAAGGTTTATTTATTGGCAATTTTAACTTAGGAATTGGTTAAATTATTTACAAGTAAAATTATTGGTAAAACAGACGTAAATTATACCTATACAGGGTGACCCAAAAAAAATGATAACAAAACTTTTTATCATAATAACTTTATTAAACTGAAGAAAAACTTTTTCACAACAAATAATAATAACTAACATTATTGTTGAAAAAAATAATTAACTAGTTTCGAAATTGCCGCCCTCTACTGTTATACACAACGTCAAACGCTTCTGAAAATTTCCGATCCCAATCACGGCACAACGACTGCTTTAACGCCTCCGAACTTTTGTGAGGTGTCTCACAGGCTTTGGCCTTCAAAATTTACCACACGCTGTAATCCATCGGATTGAGATCTGCCGAGTAGGGGGAACCATTCCGTGGGTGTGATGATATCCGGGAAATGAGATTTGCACCAATTTTGAGTGGCTTTTTGCCCTATGCGCGTTGGTTCGTTGACCAATCTGGTTGAAACGTCCAATTCGCATCGTCGAAATGTTGATGAGCCCATGGAAGGACGTAAACCTCTTGGTTAAATTTCACACCCTGATCCACAAAAACCAGAGGGTTTTTCCAGTTGAGCAAATTCCGGCCCAAACTATCACAGACTGTAGATATTCACGGTGCTATACGGCAGCAGAAGTACCTAGAGCATTAACAGACCAAATCCGGGTTGTGCGCTTGCTCGACGGTGAAAGCTTCTCATCTGTGAACACAATCCGATTCCACGATAGAGAAGCGGCGCGACAAAGGAGCTGACGATATCTTTGAAGTAGCACGAGCTTGTTACCATCGGTCAACAGTTGAACTTTTTGAATATTATTGGGCTTGATCTTAAGGTGCTTCTTAGCTATTCAGCGAGCCGATTCACGTGAAACACCGATCTCGCGGGCAATTTTTCTCATTGAGACGCGAGAGAGTTCGCTTTCTTCCGCTCTCTGGATGACGTCCGTTTTGACCGCGCTTCTCAATTTGTTTGATTATTCGGCTGACATTTGATGCCGCTATGCCGAGCCTTCGCGCGATGTCACAATTGCGCATTCCATGTTGATGTAACTCTAAAATTTTCTCTCTTTGATTAGATATCTATAAAATAAGCAATAAAACACATAGCAAAATTTGACAGTTTACCATACATGTAGCATTTTTAACTGGCAATCTCAGTGTGCTAAAATAAATAAAATCTTTTCTTTCGCCGTTTACGAGTTACAGCGACTTAAAGAAAACTTAGTAAAAAAGTTATTAAAATTAACATTGCTCTTATGGGAGTTTTTTACAGAGTTTTCTTCAAGTCGCTGTAACTCGTAAACGGCGAAAGAAAATAAAAAAATGTATAGAAACAAAACTTGTTACTACGGTACCTACGGGGGGTCCCTCACTAGCCAAAAAATGTACATTGATTCCCTCATTTAGTGGAATACTCAATAATATTCATATTATATTCCCGTTATCCCCTTATATTCCCTCTATTTTACCGTATTCCAAGTATTCCGTGATGTATTCCACGTACTCCATCATAATTTCTTTAAATTCCATTGATATTCCTACATATTAATTTGAAATTTCAGTTACTAAAACAATAAAACTTAACATCACAGAAACAAATTAAGTTTTATTAATTTAAAGTGGATATAAAAATCGTAATAATTATCATCAAGATAGTTTTCTCTGGAAATTTGTATACTCCTTTTGTAAAAGCTTTGATTGAATTTAGATTATCTATATAGAGCTCTCCGTCAATCTCACTATTATTAAATTCTTATGTAAATATTTCACTGTAAACATTGTACTTACAATTAGACTATTCGTTACTTTCAGTCATAGTAGAATTATCCGAGCAACTTTCACTGCTGGCATATTTATTTTGGTGTCTTTTCAACTTTTTAATTTTTTTTATGTTTCTTTTCGAAGATTCGTTTTTATTTTGTGTTCTTTTTTATCACAAGTGTAATTTGTTATTGTTGTTTTTTTTTGACTTTGACGTTTTGTCAATTGGTCAGACTTGTGTTGTTGCACACTGGAAGGCCGAGCTAAAAAATTCTGTCAAGTCCGAGATTCGAGCCCAGAATTTTCGCTCGGTAACTCAACCAGCGATCACACCAATCCACTGCCGTGGTTGTAATTTGTTATTGACATATTCATTCCTCTTACACAAAAGAATTTTTTTGTCCTGATGGAATCGACCTGTTGAACGCCTGAACCCTTGTTCGTTCGAACGCCGGTAGTTGCGCCACTGATTATGTATAAACACGCATTATGTGTGCCTACCCCGGTGCCCACCATTAGAAAACTTAGAAATAATTCCCGCGCAAATGTGAATTAATTACAACATTCATAATAAACCAGAAAATATATGTTAACAAACAGCCGAAAAAACAATTTTAAACTGACACTGCTACAAATTTTCTTGCGGCAAACTTTTATTATTTACATACACATTACTTGTGTATCGATATGTATAATATAGTAATTTTTTTAAGGTTCTAATTTTACCTATTACATATTTTAGATCAACCGGGGGTTACACGATTACTTTTACAATTTTACATTACTTTTATTTACCTAATTTTGTTAATAAACACTCTTGAAAATCAAGATTCGGTCATCAATTTCTCCTAATTCCGCTAGTACTCCATGAAATTCCTACGTACTCCGCGTATTCCATGATATTCCTCTAATATTTCATGTATTCCAGCTATTCCCCTTGTATTCCAATCAAAATGTACATTGATTCCCCTAAGTGAGGGACCCCCCGGTACCTACCTATAACTTTTTTGTTGCCGACGGCTGGCTCAGTGGATCTAATATTGGGGCGTGGTCTACTCTGGGATGGTAACACAATTAAAACACACATAAATAATAGATCATTTAATTTCTCCCTTATTACGTGAAATCCACAAAACTCATAATTAGACAACAAAATTCTTACTTTCCTAAACATAAGTCAACACAAACGATAATGATTGGCAACAGTGCCCGTAAATACAAGTAAATATTAATGATGACTACATCACTACAACACCGACTTTAATAGTTGTACACATGACATATTAAAGTCTACAGGTACGGCTCCAGCCTGACCGGAATAATTGAAGATCCTCTGGACCGCTTCCAAATTAATCCAAATTAATCAAAAACAATTCTCGTGTAATATGGCTCATTATACACGAATTGAATACCATTCTTTATCTACGACTGTTAAACAATAATTAAGACTGCATTATCTAATTATTTAAGTTTTAAATTGTATTGTGTTTATTAATTTTCAACTATCGAATCAAGTTGCCATTTGTCATTTATAAAGAAAATAAATAAAAAATGCCAACAGCCGTGGATAATGAACAGGAGCCGTGGATAATGAATCCATTATCCACTGTAGAATATGAACAAAATTATGTATTCATATTCATAGTTACACATATAATGACACTATTGTTTGACAGTCGTAGATAAAAAAATTTTTTTGGAGGTAAGGTAATCGAAAAAAAATTTCAAATTTTTGTTTTTACATTTTCGAGATCTCCATCTTGTTCAGAAACGTAAAGATATGCAAAAAATAAAAGAACTGTTTCTGTGTCGGTCTGTCGGCCGTCAAATTTTGTTTCTGTACTGATTTTGTATGTAGGAACATTGCCTCCACAGAACTTCACAGCATATAGAACCATTTGATGAAATTCAAGAATTCAACATTAAGGCGCCACTATTGCAGCATTTAACACAGTGTTTTGGAAAAGTTCTATTTATTCCGTTAATAATAAATATTTTTAAATGATTCAAAAAATATTAATTAGGTAAATCATTAAACTGTTTCGATAAAAGATTAAAATTTTAAAAATACAACGGCTTTTTATGCAATAACGTCTTTAAATATGTACAACATTCAGCGCTTATGTATTATAATTAATATAAGTTATCAACAAAAAAATTACTTATCGAAATAGAATAAACCTTTACCTGTTGCTATAAAAAAAATTAAAATTTTTTGGTCATTAATCGAGCAGTAAATTGCACGACGAAATGTACTGTTTTATAATTTTTCTCCATACAATTGCATATATTGTAGGGGTAAAGCAAGTTTTATTTCAAATGCACATCGTTCAGACCAGTTGGAAAAAGTAAACATGGTATTGAGTTACTGGCGTGTTGATTACATTTATAATAACACACGATTAGGTATCTTACAACAAAATGCTAGAACGTAATTTCTTGAAATTTACACAAACCAATTTGAATGTTTGTCAAAAACGACCTGGGCCAAAGATGGTAACATTTTACTAAAAGATAACTTTTTAAAAATCTTTAAAAAAATAAAAGATGGGTACATACGTATACATCTTTTTACGTCGATTTTTACATAATTTTAGAAAAAATTTGCATTTTAAATTAGGTTAATTAACAGGCACGGAACTAGCCCTGTTAGACTAAGTGGGCCGAAGCCGGGCCCAGTTATTTTTAAGGAGGCCAAGAAAAAAAAGGTAATGTACGTGACCAATAACAAAAAATAATGCAATAATGCGATTATCTTAAAAAAGCGTATGTAAAACATTTTAAACTTAATTAGTCAGAAATAAATCACGAAATTATTGGAACGAAAATCTTCATTTGCCAGGGTGGGCACAAGAGTGGGCCAGCACAACTTTTAGATGGGCCATGGCCCACCCTGCCCCCCCCCCCCCCCCGTAGTTACGTGCCTGCTAATTATAGTAAAATTTATTGTATTCTTACGCAGTTTGTTTATTTTTGAGTCGCCATTAAAATTCACAAAATAATCTTGTTATTAAAAAATCTAGCTTTTGATCCAAATCCAACTAGATCCAGTTTAATTTTGCAGCCAATACTCATACTCTTTCTGTACTTATTAGTCAATTATTTTATTTTAACTAATTACTAATACATAAAATTGTACTGTATTTACACACTAAAAACTCAACTGATATACATACGTCATAATTAATACACTAATAACTACATTACTACTTCGTTTAAAGATTGTATTTACTATACAGTAGAATCCGGTTATAGCGACGGCCAAGGGACCGGCGATATTACGTCGTTCTAACCGGACGACGCACAAAACGGTTTGAAATTTTCACGGCGAATCCGGGCAGCTAGTTGAATAATATGCGTGTAAAATAAAAAAAAAACAAAAATTTAAACTTTAATTATAATTAAATCTAATAGGTAAAGTTACAAGCTAATAAACAATTTAAAATATAAAAACATGATTGTAATGTACATACATAATAATGTAGGTACATGTAGATAAGTATATAAAAAACCTACTGGTTTAGAAAAAAAAAGTTATAACACAGCTAAAGGTAACAAAATACGAAGTGATTTACTCTGGAATCTTAATACATAAAATCCCAGCCCGCTGCTGCTGCTCCAGCGTATCATTTTTTACCAACCAAAAAATATTAAAGTACCGACGACGGTACTCCCCCTGGGACGAGTTGCACATCAATCGAGTTTCCAACCAATCGGGTCTAGAGGCCCGTCCGTGGACGGGCTTTCCAGCTAGTAATAATTATAAAGTGCATAGAAGGCATTTTACTTGTGTAAGGCATTTGTGGGGGCGGAAATATAATGCAAAGTATGCATTTGCGCTTGAAATTTTGAATTATTTTGAGACGAGCGTCGTTTTAATCGGACGATTTTTAATAAATACGTGGCTTAAAGCGGTTGGTCGCTTTAACGGGAATCGTACTAAACGGATATACTTTCGCAGGATGTTATATGAAAACCAAACTTGAGGTTGCACTTACGTCGTTAAAAGCGGTCGGTCGTTATAAACGAAGTCGTACTATTCGGATTCTACTGTATGTATAAAGTATTTACTCAGTTTATTCGGTACAATCAATCAGTAACCGTAGATTGGTTACTAGGTTTAATTCTCAAATCCTTAATTTTTAATTTTTTCGGATGTTGTGGATCAATTAATTCGGGTAGTACGCACTTAAAATAAAAATGTTTTTAATGAAACGACCATTTTTTCCCAAAAGTTTTCATCTTTACAGTGGCAACAATTATTATTAATACACCCCTATGTTAACCATGTAAATTGCACATTTTGAAACCGTTTTTTGACATATAATACTCGCTTTTACAGCAAAACTTTTCAGATATTTTTTATTGAAAATTTTAATCTCTTCAGTTTTGTTTCTATACATTTTTTTATTTTATTTTGCCGTTTACGAGTTACAGCGACTTAAAGAAAACTAAGTAAAAAAGTTAATAAAATTAACATTGCTCTTATGGGAGTATTTTACAGAGTTTTCTTCAAGTCGCTGTAACTCGTAAACGGCAAAAGAAAATAAAAAAATGTATAGAAACAAAACTGAAGAGATTAAAATTTGCAATAAAAAATATCTGAAAAGTTTTGCTGTAAAAGTGAGTTTTATATGTCAAAAAACGGTTTCAAAATGTGCAATTTACATGGTTAACATAGGGGTGTATTAATAATTGTTGGAGCCACTGTATATAATATAATATCCCGTTCCAATCCATAAGGAGTCCAGATTACAAACGCGCAATATTCACGATTTCTAATATTAAGTTGTCCCTGTACTTGATAATAATATGGATGGTTTTTGTTTAATTTTACATTGTCATGTATAATTTTAGCAAATTTAATTTTTTTATTAATAATAATAACTCAAACTTGAAAAAGTTGATTTACATGCTGTAGTTGCTATGTAAATTTAGTTAGTACCATTAGTCATCTTAAACGCACCAATTCTTTGTCAATTTTATGTTATATTTTTGTAACAATTATAGTGTTTACTTTTTCTGATTACATTTAATAATTCTTCCTCTGCATTTTGATTCCAATTAATAACTGGACCATCAAATTTTCAATAGTATTAAACCTTATTGTAACACCTATTTTATAATATAGAAATGAAGTTGAGTTTATACAAAAATGATACCTCAGCATAGAATCTGATATGTTGTTTATAAACTTAGGCGAGATATAGAACAAATCTCTATCCACAAGAAATTTCTTCTATTACACGTCAATATAATTGTACAACACATCATCAATTACCTTTATATACATCTATCTTTTCTTGAACTTTACGGTTTTCACCAACAATATTTTACAGAATAGGAATAGCAGCGCCTTAAAAGAAAAGATTACTTTTTTTGCGAAAACTTGAAGAAGTCATTGTCCCTCCATTTTCTTCGGCATTTCTGCATCGATGGCAGTCAAACTTTTTGGACGTATGTCTGGTGGGCTCTAGTGGTGAAAATAAGGTTTTGGCAGAGAAATCTTTGCCAGGGCAACCAAAATAAATTTAAAAAAATGAAAATGTCTCCGCATCTCCGGAAATATTGAACCGATTGTGATAAAATTTTGTGTGCTAATAGATCTTAGATCTTTTAAAATACAAGCATTGGTGGGGAAACAATTGAGCCAAAGGTAAAAGCAAGAAAATTATAAAAAATATTAACTGCAATCTTACTTTATCTATTTTTTTTCAAAATGTATTAGATGACTGGTCATATTATGACATGACATTCATTTCGCAAGTTTGTATTCTAAGTCATTTTTGACAGTTCACAATTTAATACATAATTATTTTTGAACAATTAAAAATTTGTGTGATTTTTAAAAATGGTAATTTTAAATTAATAAGGTATATCTTTTCTTGTTTATTTATTCTTTATTTTTAAATAACTCTTCTTTAAAACAAACATTTTTGTGGTGTGTGATGGTGATAAACTGTACTTTAGCATTAGAAAGTATGTGGAAAAAGCCTTCGGCCAAATGGCCACTTCATAAGTGACCACTAATATAGTATACACCAAATAAATCTCCGGATATGTTTCCATAAAATTTGGTGTACGGATGATTGGAGGTATTGCGACAGAATTGACGATATTTTTTATTAATAGATATAAGGCATTTTCAAGTTCCCGAGGTGCTAAAGGCCCAAATTGTCTCAATTTTTTTGTTTCTAAGAATATCCAAATTAAATGGTACACCTGTGACTACTTGAGGTTTGAGAGCTTCGTGTGTTATAGGAAGAACAGTTCGCGTTCTCCTGCTCATTAATCGTTGATTCGGTGATCCCATAGATTCATTTCTGGGAGTATTCCTAAAATTAAGTAAAGCTAGTTCTGGTTCAGTGTTGTCCATGGAACACTTTCGCAGTAAATTTTTGACTAGCTGAACACTTCTTTCAACCAACCCGTTACCTCTAGGATGATGTGGAGAAGACGTTTGATGCTTAAAATTCCATTTTTGCAAAATTCTTTAAATTCCTTCGAAGAAAATTGAGGACCATTGTCCGACTCCAAAACTTCTGGTATACCATGAACGGAAAACCAATGTTTAAGAATATTTATTACTTCTCTACTTGTTTGTGTTTTGAGTTTCTTATAATCAATAAAGCCAGGAGTAACTAGCGGTGATCACAACGTACTCACGACCTTTAAAATTAAATAAATCAGTTCCAACAATTTGCCAAGGTAGCATTGGGATCGGTTTTGATTGTATTGTTTCTTTGTCCTTGCTTCTTAGTGTTTTTTGACATATGGAACATTTTTGCACAAAATTTTCAATGTCCTTGTACTGACCTTTCCAATATAGGCATTGTCTTGCTCGTTTTAAACAGCTCTGTATACCAAAATGTCCTTGATGCATAGTTTCCAACATTTTGTTGATTTCCTGTTTTGGTACTACTACTTTATCTCCTTTAAAAATTATACCATCGAAGTACGATAATTCATCTCTGAAATTAAAATAATGTTTTATTAAATCAGGAAGTTCATTTACTTTTACGGTTTCTGGAAAACCATCACGAATTATCTTCTGCAGGGTTTGTAATTCTACATCAATTTTTGTGGCTTTTTGAAGTTCTTCTTTTGCATTATCTGACATAGACAATATGACTAGTACTTCGAATTCTTCTAATCCAGTCTCGTTATCAACTTGTTTACAATCTCGACTTAAAGAATCGGCTAATGGAATTTCAGTTCCTTTTTTGTATACGACCTTAGGAGAGTATTGCAAAACATCAAAGAGTATTCTTTGAAGTCTAGCTGGTGCTGTATTGATTTGCTTTTTAAATATTATTTCTAATGGGTTATGGTCTGTTTCTATAGTTAAATTTTATCCATAAAAATATTCGTGAAATTTATTACATGCGAATCGTATGGCACATGCTTCTTTTTCTATTTGTGGATAATTTTGCTGACTAATCGTAAGTACTTTCGTGGCGTATGCCACCGGTTGTTGATCTTGAAGCAATACTGCGCCAAGGCTTTTTGAACTTGCATCTACCGAAAGCGTTACATCTTTGCTAACATCAAAATATTTCAACACTGGGGGTGTTGTCAATATTTCTTTAATTTTCTCAAAATTATTTTGTTGCTCGTAGTCCCATATCCATTCTGAATCTTTCTTCAGTAAATTTCTAAAGGGTATCGTTAACTCCGATAGATTAGGAATAAATTTGTTTAAATATGTTAGTGTTCCCATTAATCGTTGCAATTGCTTTTTGTTTACTGGTGAAACTAAATTTTTTACAACTTTTACTTTGTCTGGATCAACTTCTAAACCATTTTGAGTTAATACATGTCCCAAAAATTTGATTTTTTGTACCTTGAATATGCATTTGTCTTTGTTTAGTTTTAATCCTGACTTTTTAATAATTTCTAAGACTTTTTCTGTTATTATTTCCAGCTCTTCTTTAGTCTTTGCAAATAACAGCATATCATCCACCGAACATTCAACATTCTCAACATTTTTTAACAAATCTTTCATTATCTTGTGAAACAATTCGGGAGCTGGCGATAATCCAAAATTTCTCAATTACACGAATTCTATTCAATAATATTGTACGAGCTCGAAGCCATCAACTTTGCCAAACTTGAAGTATTACATCCTTCGATTCTTGGACCAGAAGATCTTCTAGAGCAACTTCGACTTATCCCTAATCACATTTCTAAAGTTCTTTAGAAGCCTTTAAAATCAATTAAAGAAAATCTTTACCATTTTTAAAAATTTGCCAAAGTTTCTGCTTTCTAATTAGAGAGCAAAATTATGTTTGTTGTCCAGATACCATTAATCGATTTAAAATCATATTCATATTATCACATGTATTATCAACCTGCAAAAACTAATATTCTGCACATATTCTCCATGATTATTCCTACCTCATCTTTATTTAGCTTTATCGGAAGACAATATGCAATATATGATTCCATAGAAATGTACTAGCATAATTATTAACCAATTTCTATGCGATCTAGCTACTATACATACAATAAATTCAGATTCGCCCTGTGAAGTACAACAGCTGTTGCGTACTAATAATAATTATAACAGGTGCAAAGAAGATAATATTATTTTGAAGATTCAAGAAAATAAAATTCAAAAACTACCATTTGGACGTTGACTCCTGTTTATTGTGAAACCAGTCGACATCATCGAATCGTGTGCTAATCACCGCACAACTTATACAAGTGTAGAGGAATCCTTTACGCATAGGTAGTGTAAAACTTTCCGAGCGAGGCACCGTATCTAGCTTTACGTTCAAGACAGGTCCTTTCCAAAATAAAAACAAACTGATGTAGCATTACCTTTGCTAATGGCGGCATGCCTCCAACCTATTTTAAGAGAAGGCGCTGACTAAACGTCAATTAATTAATGATAAAAATAATAAAAGAATCGTGAACCTACGCGAACGAGTTGTTGTTGTATTTTTGCAATTTGTTAAAAGAAAAACGTTTTTGATATTGGCTAAAGTCCAATTAGTATTTACATATATGGAATAGTTGTGAACCATTTGATGATAATAATAATTCTAAAAAGTGAAAGATTACAAAATTATTTATATTTGGAACATTATATTTTTTTATAATGTTGAAGATTTTTTTGGAAAATTATAATATCTAAAATTTTGGTTGTCTGGTGCTGGGAAGATTGGTGGTCTAGGTGCGACAGTTTAGTTTGGAGCCCAAGATTTTGTTAAAATCGCAAGAGTCCAAGATTTTTTGTTTTATAAGGTTAACAACAATTCACAAAGCTGCAGTCTGCCTGCAATTTTGTTGCATTTCAATCGTTAGAGGCTGGGTAGTAGTTGGTATCCAATTTATCAAGTGTATTTCGGTTTGCTTAATGTTTTCAGATCTCTCCATATAGTTAGCAGCAGAATCGAAAGCACTAAGTCTATCCAAAGGAAATCTGGTAGCTGCTGGTTTACCGGACGAAGGCGTTCTGCGTGTAGATATTGTTGGGTACGATTGTGGAGGGGTAGGTTACGTTATCTTATCGAAATTCCGTTTGATATTTTGTATATTATGAAGTTGCTACTTGCGTATTGAAAAATATTCAAGTAGTACATACCTTTGTGTCTTTCCTTGATTTGCAGCATTTTTGCTGGTAGATTTGGCTATACGGTTTTGTGAATTAAGTTTTTAACCAACTGAGTCTTCAACTCTTTTCTTTGTTAGTTTTTTTTGTAGAATCCCCTCAGGGTTTTTGTTTGATTATTTTTATTTGTTACTGTTATTTTTATACGTTACGTGTTGTTTCTATTTTTTCTATTCTTTCTATGTCAATTAAATAAGATTTCTTTTCTTGTACTCGTTGGGTTTTATTTAGTTGACTGGCGTCCAGCGGCAACTCCATTTTCGTTTTCAGGTGGTTGTCATACAGTGGCTCCTAAGAATCCACGATACGTGCAAACGTGCCCTGCTCTCGATCTGTGGATCGAAAAGATCAAAGTATAGCTGTGGGGTTTACCATCTACCGACGTAAAAGGGCATCTGAGCACCGAAGGGTGTTACACTGATAACAAAAATTACACTTTTAAAATACACATTAACTTTTTTAGAACGGGTTGGAATATAATATAAGTCCCGGCATCTTATCTTAATCAACAACCATGGAATAAAGATTACAAGGTATGATCTTGCGCATCGAGTGACGTTTAATAATTCAATATGGCGGACCGTATGAGACATCCGAATTCAAATTAAAGTTTTAAAATTAAATTTTTTTTTCAATTTTACTTTAAAAATTAGATATTTTCACAATTTATATTTGAAAAATTATTACTTTTCAAAATTTAGTCTTTGTGAACTTTTTTAAATAGGAATTCAATCATTTTCATTATATTTATATATATAGAGTTTCTTTATTAGTTTGTTCACGGATTATATTATTTATATTTTATATAAAAATAAGGTGACAAGAGTGCATTTATATTATTTATTTGAAGGTAAAATAAACATTTTAAGAAGTAATCTTTATTACTTTTCGTTTTCTATTACTACTTAAATCAACAAGTAATTTATTAAGCATCTTCAGTCTAAAATACATTCTGGATCTAAAAAACAACGTTTTTACTGATTCATCACAATCGATATGTGCAGAACTTTCTAAATGTAAGTGAAGAAACCCTTTCGTAAATATAACGTACTGGATCGGTATGGATCTGATACACTATTAAAATATTGCGAACTAAAGTTTGTCACATTATCCAAATCTGGTGTATCATCGACGCTTGTATTACCTTCAAACAAAATATTGCCCTCATTTCGGCCTAAAATGTATGCACGAAGCCTGTACAAAAATTGAAGTTGATCGGGGTGATCATGTAGGCCCCCTCTTGATCTGATCACTCCAAAAAAGTTTTCCAGAACGTCTTGATTAAGGCGCTATGTTAACAAATACGAAACATTGTACCGGTCTTTAAGATCATTAAAAAGTAGTTTCGATGCATTATTCGACATGATGATACCTAAGTCAAAATTTAAATATTATTAATTTCTCTATATATAATAACATAATTCAAGAATTGTTACCTTTCTGGAAAGGCATCATTGAAGATTTTGATTGGACTAGCATGTTTTGCATTGTTTCAGACATTTTGTTTATAACTTGCAACTGAACATCTAATTGTATACCAAAGCCATGAGTTCGTTCACGACTGTCCTGATGAGGAAGTCGGATGTTTAGGCAATCAAACCAATCATTAACCTGTAATAAAATAAAATGTTGTTAGTATCTTCCAATAGCGACAAATTTAGCGACAAATAAATACAATAACAATATTCTTTGATAACCAAATAAAAATAATAATATATTATTTACCTTTCATTTTCTGATTGTTGTACTATTTCAGCTTCATTATATGATTCCAAAATATCGATATTTTGGATTAACGATGGCTCAACTCTGTAAGAAATGCATTATTAATTAATAATTCAAGTATTTAACTTAAATTATTTACCCTTGATTTTCTATTGAAGAAGTAGAAGCCGATGCATGTATTTCGATGTCATTAGTTTCTGTAATGTTCATTACGGAGGACTCGGGCTCTGACTCTGTTGTGGTTTTGTTCGCATTTCTCTTTCGAAGACGATCACATCGCACTGAACTTTCACTTGTCGTTTGTTGTCGAGACAAATGTTGTGTTGGTACCGCTCCAATGTTTAATTTTTTAAACCTTCTATTGCTACCATAAGATGCAAAAAGAGTATCTAATTGATAATCTCCTTCAACAAAATGAACTGAACAAATTCGAGCAGTGTTTGGATTAATTTTATCACTGCGTCCACATAAATGCAGCCACCGTTTCATTACTGTTGAATCTTTAGGAAATGAGTGGTAGTATATCAATGTAGTAGCATTTTCACCTTGATTGGTATTATTGCAACCCAAAACAGAACACCTCATTTTTGTAATATATTCACGAATATTCACACTTGTACGATTGTTTACTTCACTTTCCACTTACTTGCTTTTATTCTACTCAATACAAATATTACACTATTTATGTAGTACATTACAGTAAATTGTTTACCAACCGCAATACAAGATAGGCATGATCAACTGTAAAATGTGAAACGTTTTAGTTTAAAATACATTTTAAATTATTTAAAATAATTCAGAATTCTAAAATAAACAATAGGAAACGTCAAAATATGTCACACCAGGTCAGCCATCTTTGAATGCGCAGTAGGGGACGAGTTTTCGTTCACGTATAGATCATACCTTGTAATCTTTATACCATGATCAACAACATTGACAGCCAGACAGCCGAACGAACAACACGTGGTGACATAACCTCAATTGCGATTTTCCAGGCTTCAGTTCGACTTTGAAGCCAATTAAAATCAGCAATCAGCAACCGATAAGTATAGTTTAAGGTTAAGTTTTTAAACAATTGTTTTGATTTTTAATAATTTTTGCATTGTAATTTGAATTTTTATTCGTTCCAACCCTTAAATTTTTGGAAATCATTAAATTAAACACTTAAGTGTGGACACAAAAATTTATTTTGTGGACACCACGGGTTAATTTAGATTCATAACCTCACTCTTTTACACATTTTTATCGACCTACCGGGCGAAAGCCAATACATTAACCCGCTCTCTCCCATTAAACCTAGCTAGCAAAATGTCACGATGACATTCCAACAAGAAGAAGAGATCCCCACAACAAAGAAAGATTAACCGTGAACGCATCATCACGGCCGCCACATCGGAATTGGAAGAGAAAGTAGATATTGTGCAGACATTGTCCAGCCAACTGCAGAAAGGATTGGAAATCCTCCAACTGTTGGAATCCGCGGAGAGTGAAGCTGAGAAATGTAAGCTCATCGAACTTTGCAAGAAATTCCAGATTGAAATCGACCATACTACGACCGTTACTCCAACGACTACCACAACGCCAACAAACCCCGATCACACTCCTGTGCTAGTGTCGTTGCCTGAACCCACACCTCAGATAGTCCAAGCAACAGTGAACCCTGAACCAGCTCAATCTCCAGTCCCTGTCACCAAGAAGTTCAGCCAATAAAGGGGGATCATGGACGGATCCAGTCCACACCACCCCCCTCTGAATCCCATTCCAGCGCTAGCAATTAGCCCAACACCAGCTCCGAGAAGCAAAATAGTTCGTACCCTTCAAGATGATTTTAGACCGATACCGGCCCCGAGAGGCAAATTGGTCAGCCCAATACTAGCCCCGAGAATTCGCACCACACAACAGGTGGGGGTCAAGGAAATTTCCATTCCTCCCCCCCCTCCTCCGAAGCCTATCCCAGCTCTAATGAAGAGCCCAATACCAGCCCCGAGTGGCTTAACAGATCGCCGCATTCCTCCTATTACCCTAACGGATCCCAGGAGATGGGACATGATTGAAATCCAGCTCCAAAAACTTAAGGTTCGATACACCAATGTTCGACCGGTCACAGGTGGATTAACCATCACGCCGGCCTCGCCAAACTATTATCACTGCCTCAAAAACTTCCTCGAAAATAACGGCAACAGTTTCATATTTAGGAAACTCAACCCAGACACTCCCCTGAAAGTGGTCATCAGGGGACTGCCATTCAACACGCCAGCCATTGCTATCGCCAATAGCCTACTAGCCAAAGGTTTTATCGTCAACGAAGTCACCCAGATGCGTAGGAATCTGGACAACAGGCTGCTCCCGTTATTCAAGTTAACCCTACCCTACACGAAATTCAACACGACGATATACAAGGTCCAGCAAATAGGCAGATTCGGAGTGAATATCAAAGATCCGTATAAGAAGAAAAGGACTGAACAATGCCACCGTTGCCAAGACTTCGGACACTCGCAAAAGTACTGCCGAGCCAGTCCTAGATGTGCCAAATGTGCCGGCCACCACCTAACGGTCCACTGTCACAAGCCACACGTGCCCCCCCCCCCAGATGTATCAATTGTTGGGGACCACACGCAGCCAGTTATCAAGGCTGCCCTAGATACCCCAAGCACAAGTGCCACAGTAATCCCGGTCAAGAAGTATTTAACGATGACCATCTCCGATCAAGATTCCAGGATTACAGATCGTCAACGTGGTTCACCAGATCGTCATCTCTGCCAACGATATCAACGGATGCTCAGGGCAGGAGCATCAAATAGACAATGTCATCTCCGCCACCCTTAGACAGACAGGTCCAATGATTTGATTCGAGCTTATCGGTCAAATCAGGACTCACGGGGGGCACGCAGCCCCCCCCCCCCAATGACCTAAGTATAACGCCTTTTCCTGTCATCTTATTAACATCTTATTTTTCAGACCCAAATCGATTGGGCAAGGTTCGCCAAAATTCCAAAATTGCCCACGTCATTTTTCCATTCACCAGATGTAGGAGATTAGGGCAGCATTCGCATGCTACCGCATGCTCCAAATTGTCACTTTTTCAGTTTCAGTTTAATCAACATCAGTGATAGCCCGGATTCGTCGGTTTAAAAAGGTTAACGCCATCTTTCAGTATGGTTTTCGTTAATTTTTAAGTTAAATTGTGACACATGTGTAGTCGGATTACGAATTACAAAATTCAGTAAACATTTCATCAACACGTTATAGACTTGAAGTCCGTTACGCCTCTCGATTATTTTTGGTAATTTATTAATTTAATATATAAAAGTGATTATTGCAGGTATAAAACGAAAAAATCGGTGATGTATTAATAATTGTAACATGTATAATTTTTTTGTAGACTTGAAGTTCGTTACGTCACTCCATTGTTTTTGGTAAACTATTAATTTAATATATAAGTGACTTAACATACAAAAAACGGTGGGCAAGTGTACACTAGTGCAGAATACCAAACACCTAGTGTAAGTAACAGTAAAAAAAAGCAAAAAATACGGTGATTTATTAGTTAATAAGACGTATAATTTTTTGTAGAAAAACATGGAAACCAAAAACCGTGTCAAGAAACGCTAGCACTAATTGCTAGCGTTGAAGTTTACAAAGATCATTTAAACCACGTTACCAAACGTCGCACAGTGAGGTATTTGACCCTAAAACTGGCCAAAACTCAAAATTATTAATTACACAATAGGACCACTGCAATAATTTTTTGGAATAGTACAATAGTTGGGGCATCAAATGGTAGTCATTTTAAGATGAAATTTTTAGTAGTTTGGTTACAACGAACGGCACTCGGAATTTTGGCTTCGGTTACGTTGTACATTACAGTTCTCGGCGCTTTGAAAAACACCTACTTTTAAACCCCCTAAAAGGCAGTGATACTTTGATTGAGAAGAAGATTTTGATATGGACAATAAAAATGAAGCTATGTAGTCTATATGTACCTAAATACATTAATTTATGACAAAATTTTAAGGCCTCTGTGACGTATAGAAATTGACAATAAAATTTTATTGTTTTTTAAATTTTTTTTTTATAAATTAGTAAATTAGTTATGTTTCCGGTTTCGTCCGGGTGAAAACTTAAATAGGATATTAATTCTGACTATCTTAGGAAGTAATCTAGAAAAAAAAAAGTTGCGGAAGTTGAGCGTTTTAGTTACTATGATTTTTTTTGTACCTACCGTCAGAAAGTGTTATCATGTTAGTGTTCATGAGTGTTAGTTATCAACTAGTTAGTTTATAACTAACTAGATATTACGCCTATCATATCAATACATGTTTTTAATATTAAATTTTTATACAAATATCAGCAATCGATTGCGATTAACAATTTGGGACTATTTAAAAAAATTCAAAATGCAATATGCCATTTTGGTGTTTATGAAATCGAATTTTATAAATAAAATATTATTACATGTGATTAGGGTAAAACCATAAGCATACCATAAAACATCTTAAATGTATAGCTATATTAAAATTTGTAATATTATTTTCTGTCTACTACGTGCTTATGCCTTTTTAGATAAAAAACTTATTTTTCAGTTTTGAATTTTAGTATTATTTGTGAATTTCTGAGAGTGCAGTAAAATATGGATTACTTAATGCAAATCCACAACACAGAATTCCATTGTTCCTCTGCCCAATTCTTGTGAATTAGTGCCCAGCAGGTTAGAGATTGGCCATGGAGGGGGGGGGGTAGAATTAACAACAAAGTTGGTATTGTAAATAGGCACCGTATTTTGATACATAACATTTGGCGACGAGAATGAAAAGAAAAAAAGTGGGAAGAAAGGAAGCGTAATACGTAATAGAATTGAGGGGTAACGTACAAGTTTTATTTGAATGTCGATTTGATCGTAGGATTTCAAGAGATTGTGGGATTAAGTGCCGTTATCATTCTTTGACGTAGAAGGGAAATTCCTTAATGTGATTGCAAACCGAAACTCGATGTAAATTGAAATTTGGTGGAAAACGTGCTAATTAGAGGTTAAGGTACAAGTTTTGGAAAGTCGATCGTAATCGTAGGATTTCTAAATAACGTACGAGTAAGAACTCGAAAAGGAAAAATCACGTGGATGAAAATTTTCTTTACATACAAGTAGTAAGAACTCGTTAGAATGACAGAAGGGGACAATGTGGCTACGGTAGGAACAATAGGGCGAATGGACGAGTACAAGCTAGGAGACAACTGGGGAATTTATTTTGAAAGACTACAGCTGTATTTCGAGGTTAACGGAGTCCCAGAGGCAAGAAGGGTGCCATCGCTACTAACATTAATCGGGACCGATGCATATACGACGCTTCGAGATTTGTGCGATCCGGAGTTACCACAAACGAAATCACTGGAATGTTTATCGGCATTATTGGGTCGACAGTTTACTCCAAAGGTATCAGCATTTCGTAAGCGGATTGAATTTTTAAGGTTGGAACAAGAAAGCGAAGGAGTACACGATTGGTTCGTTCGAGTTAAAAAGGTGGCTAAAGAATGTGAATTCGGAGCGATGTTGGACGAATGGGTGAAAAATAGATTTGTAACAGGATTGAAGCCAGGTCACATATTAGATAGGTTGTGTGAAGAAAGACCAACGCAAAAGCTGGAGCAATTGTTAGAAATAGCTTCAAGTAGGGAAGCATCAAATAGGCAAGAGACTCCCACGATTAATAAAGTGGTCGGTTATACGAATAAGAGGTTACCAACCGACAGTAGGTCAAAAATGGAGGACACATCAAATGCATTCATTGCGGTAGGGGAAACCATACTTTTGGGAAGTGCAAGTACAAAGGATACGTGTGTAGAAACTGTAAAGTAAAGGGCCATTTAGCAGTGATGTGTCCAAAGAAAGAACAGGACAACAATATGTTAGAGTTAGAAGGAGGACCAGAACTTTTTAGCATGGAACGGGGTACCTCGGACTGCAATTACGTAGAACCAATGTGGATCGAAGGCAAGATAAATGGGCGAATGGTGAAGTTCGAAGTAGATACGGGGGCCGGAGTATCGTGCATGCCAGAGGACATGTACTTGGGAAGGTTTAAAGAAGTTCCACTGGCTCCTGCGATGGTTCGATTAAAGACGTACAATAATGGGGTCATAACAACTTTGGGTACGATCAATGTAGACGTAACGGTAAACGGGAACAAGGTGAAGGCCAAATTAATGATTGTTCGAGGAGGCAACCGATTATTATTAGGGCGAGATTTGTTTACTAATTTGAAGTTCAGGATGATGGGTCCAAGCAGTTTCAAAGAAAGGTTAGTAAAAAACCAAATGCATGGCGGTAGAGCAGTTGACATTAACAATAGGCTACAACTATTGTTAAGTAACTTTGAAAATCTGTTTAAGCCGGAATTGGGAACGTACAAGGGAAATCCTATTCGATTGGAGTTGAAGGAAGAAACAAAACCAATTTTTCATAAACCGAGACCTATCCCGTATGCATTTAAGAATAAGGTTGAAGCGGAATTAGAGAAGCTAGAAGCCGAAGGCATAATCGTTAAGGTGGAATCAGCAGACTGGGGCACAACATTGGTGCCGGTGTTAAAACCTAATGGTAAAGACTTGCGGTTGTGCGCCAATTACAAAATTACGTTAAATAAATTCCTAAAAGATTGTAACCACCCATTACCCCGAATAGAGGATATTTTTGCGGCACTACAAGGAGGTGAAAAGTACTCGAAATTGGACTTTTTAAATGCATATAACCAATTAACAGTGGATGAAGAGACCAGCAGGATGCTGGCGTGGAGCACGCATAAAGGCATTTACATTGTTAAGAGGTTAACGTATGGCACTAAGCCCGCTTGTTCAATCTTTCAGGCGACCGTCGAAAAAGTTTTGTTAGGGTTAAAAGGAGTGGTGAATTTTCTGGACGATATTGTGGTAACTGGCCCTTCAGATGAAGAGCATATGGAAAACCTACAAAAGGTTTTGGAAAAATTACAAGAAGCAGGATTCAGGTTGAATCGCAAGAAGTGTGTTTTCTTCCAGGATCGAATAAGCTATCTAGGGCATACAATATCGAAGGAAGGGTTAAGCAGAGATGAAGCCAAGGTAAAAGCGATTACAGATGCACCGAGGCCAAACAATATCACAGAAATTAGGGCATTTGTAGGTATGTGCAATTATTATGCTAAATTTGTTCCAAGGTTGTCGGAAGTTTTAAAACCGTTGTACGATTTGGTGAAGAAAAATACAGTTTTTCGGTGGACAAAGGAGACTGAAGAATCGATGAAACTGGCAAAAGAGAAATTGGCGTCATCTGAAGTTCTGGTACATTACGATCCCGAAAAGCAGGTCAGGTTAGTGTGCGACGCCTCGCAGAAGGGTATTGGAGCAGTACTTATGCATGTTTTAACTGACGGACGTGAAAGACCAATTGCTTATGGTTCGCGAATATTGACAAAAGCAGAATCAAATTATTCAATGATACACAAGGAAGCGTTAGCAATTTATTGGGGAGTGAATAAGTTTTATCAGTATTTGGCAGGAAGAAAATTTGAGTTGATGACTGACCATAAACCCCTTTTAGCATTGTTCGGGGAGGACAAAACACTACCTCAAATGGCAGCAGGAAGAATACAAAGGTGGTCTTCGTTTCTATCAAACTTCGATTATACAATTAAGTACGTAAAAGGTGCAGAAAACGTACATGCGGATGCTCTGTCAAGATTGCCACTACAAGTGAAGGAAGTGGAACAGGAAGAAGTTTGCCATCTGAATTTTGTGGAAGAGTCTATAGCAGTCGATTTAAATGCACTGAGGGTGCAGACGCGAAAAGATGCAGTTACAGGACAAGTCATGAATTTCATCAGGTATGGATTTCCAAACTCATCCAACAATGATCTGTTAACGCCGTTCTTGTCAAGAAAGAACGAGTTATACATAGAGGATGGAGTGATAATGTGGGGGTATCGGGTAATCATTCCAGCAAAGTTTCAGTACAAATTGTTAGAGGAGCTGCATGGGTCTCATATGGGAATGGCTAAAATGAAATCCACAGCTCGGTCGTATTTTTGGTGGCCTAAACTGGATAAGGACATAGAAGAATATGTACACAACTGCAAAATTTGTGCATGTAGTAGGCCCGAACCGCAGAAGGCACCGCTAAAACCATGGAGTAAGGCAGGGAAAGCGTACGAGAGGGTACACGCAGATTTCTTAGGGCCATTCGCGCAGAAGATGATGCTGGTGATTACGGACGCGTATTCTAAATGGCCAGAAGTGTTTATAATGAATAGCACGGAGGCAGAGTCGACAGTAAAAAAATTTAGGGAGTGTTTCGCAAGATTTGGTATCCCGAATAGCATCGTAACGGATAATGGACCACAATTTACATCCCAGGTTTTTAGCGAGTTCTGTAGTATGAATGGAATAAAACATATTACATCACCCCCATTCCATCCCGCAACAAACGGGGCCGCTGAGAATTGCGTGAAATCGGTGAAAAGAGGAATAGGAAAGGCGTTAAGCGATCCAAAGAATAAAGGGGTGGCTTTGGAAACATTGCTGCAACGGTATTTGTTTGTTTATCGTAACGCAGAGCATTCAACAACTGGAATGACACCGTCGCAATTGTTATTTAATTTCAAACCCAAAACAAGATGGGATTTGTTAAAATACAAGAAAGAGAAGCCGGCAGAAGAGAAGGGGAGGAAAAAGGAAAGCACACAGTTTGAAGAACAGGAAAGGGTGTACTGCAGGGATTACAGGAATCCAAATAAAAAGCAGTGGAAGGAATGTGTGGTGGAGGAAGTGCTAGGCGAGCAAACATACCTGTGCAGGGTGCTAGACGAGGAGCTGGTGTGGAAGAGACACACAAACCAGATACTCAAAGGGGCAAGTAAAGGTGAGAAAAAGGTGGCCCAGTCGATCCCAGTAGAAGTAACACAAGAGGGGCTGTTTAGTAGAACGGGGGTCGATCAGCCGGGGGAAGAAGAAACCCGAACAGAGGCGGTAAACCAAACACCGGAGAAAGGGATTGAAAGAGTTCTTAATTATACTCTGTAAGAAATCGAATGTAAATAAATATTGTAAATAGGCACCGTATTTTGATACATAACAGTTGGCATATGTCCGCATTTTAAATTAATTCTTGTAATCGGCTAATATACATATTGAAAGTTTTATAACTTTATTCTGTTATTTTAATTTGCACCCCCAGAAAACCACCCTACTTATCAATGTAATTTTTATCATTATTTTTTCATTAATTTGTAGGTCAAATTCTCAACATATCAAAAGTTTCTTAACTTTATTTTGTTATTTTGATTTGCACCCCCAGAAATCACCCCTATTTATCAATGCAATTTTTTAAATTATTTTTCCATGAATTTGTAGGTCAAATTCTCGACATATTGAAAGTTTCGTAACTTTATTCTGTTATTTTAATTTGCACCCCCAGAAAACTACCCTATTTATCAATGAAATTTTTTTCATTATTTTTTATAATATCTGAAAAGCATATTTTGAACTCATTTGGTGAGTTTCAGAGTTTTGGCCAGGTTTTAGGGTCAAATACCCCACTGTGCGTCGCCGAGTTTGGAGTAACGTTAGCAACGACAATGCTTAGTCAGGAATATGTTTTTTCGAGCGAAAGTTGCAAAAAAAGTGGCCAAATTTGGTCAGAACATACAAATCATGCAAAGATATAAAAGGAAAAACGAGTAGGGGGCCCACTCGTTTCGTTTTTCTTTTTTTTTTTTTTAAATGGACGACATACTTGGTATGGAACCAAATTTCTCTTCGCCACATTCAATTAATGTTGGCGATATAGACATCTTTTGTGATAGCCTCATCATGTTCAATAGACGAGGAGGCGATGTTATCGTCACCATCTGCTAACGAGAAAAATATAGGAATAGAAAATGTTTTAGAAGACGAACCGCCGCCGCCGGTTCTTTGCTAGAAGAATACAATATCGCAAACGTTTTCACCATACTATGGCATTATCGTATTGTATACTTACAGTGTATTTTATTTGTGATAACTTCTAGTTCTAAAATATATTATTTTAAATATTTTCTAAAATATTGAAAAAGTTAATATCGAGTTACACTACTTAAACCATGTATCAATCGATTAATTATTTGTTGACTCTACTCATTGAAAATTATACAATAAATGTAATCTGTCTGAAGTGAAAGCACCATCAAAAGATCTAAACAATGGAATTGAAGAAACTGAAGTTGAAAAGTACTTGCAAGGTTTTCATGCGGTGCGATGAACCTCATGCCAAGAAGCTCATCCGGAACCATTAGATAGACACTGGATTTCAATTCAACGGAACTTGAATAACAAAGAGCATCTGGATTTTGGCAAGAATTCAAACTCCATCCGATTTGAAAATTATTCCTGGTTTGATAGAGAAGATGTTGAATGTCGTCGGAAGTGAAAGTCAGAAAGTCAAATGGGCTATTTTCCAAAAAAGTCGCCTCTGCTATCAGATTTCTCGGCTCTAAGGGACTGTTCTCTGATGATGCTTTTTGGAAAGAGACAGCAGACTTTGTTGAATTAGTGAACGATTGGTTCGACGTTTGCAACGCTAGTCGCAAATGTGGCCGTCACCCAGGAGATTTGACAAAGCGAGCCCTATCACCTTTTCAAAAGCGTTATTCATTTTGAATAACATGGCCCTGAAATAATTTCTGCCGTATTTACAGATTTTAAGTTACAAAAACATTAGGGGAATTCATCTCACCACGTACTTGTTATAGATTGCAATTTTAATAAATTTCTTAGAAATTCTTAGAAATAATGCTACCTTTTCTTCGCCAAATAAATTATCAGTTCCTACCTCCTCTGCTACACAACTAAATTTATCGATATCAATCTTCCTTTCTGATGAGTCTATGATAATGGATTGGGATATCGAAGAAAGTGATTCCGAAGAAAGTATGCCTAAATTATCGTCGTTACCTAATGAACACCCGCCAATGGATATGGAATCCTTAAAAATTATATTATAATTATTATAAACATATTATGTAGTATTATGATAAGTGCAAAATAAAACCGATGTTAAAACATCGTTTCTACTGTTTAATTAAAAAGTGTAAGTTACATCAGATGAAAAGCGCACTCACGCCAACTAAAAATTCCTTCAACCTCATACGTAATTTAAGGCCTACCCGCGGTACTATCTCCTTGATGTCGTCTTCCGATAAATTTTTAAACGATTCAATATCAATTGCATTTTCTAAATAAATAATAATATATGTATATATGTAAATAAATATGGCATCAGTTATCTAAATAATTATAAGTAGAGTCCGGATTAGTAGCCAAAATGCTTTTCCTGAAAATTCGAAGCAGCTCAAAAATTTTAAATAATCTAAGCGATTTATCAAAAAGGGATCTATTTGGCACCATGTTTTATATGCTTTTTTGGGTTTTTCGTTTTTGTGCTTTAATTTGAATTTTTATGCTTTTTGAGTTTTTTTCTTAATTCTTTTGAAAACTTTTGAAGACAAATTGTTGCAAGGTATTGATTTACAAATTATTTTCGTTTGCAATAAGCCGATCTACAGTAGGTCTACCTACATAATTTAATTGCCTACCTGAAACAGGCAAGCACGAACAATATAATTTTTGGGGTTTTCCAAAATTTGCCGGCTTTTAAAATTTGTAAAGATAACGGTTTTGAATACAATAGAATTTGATTTTACCGAAATTTACAAATTATTTTAATTTTGATTTACGGAAGCAAGTGGCCTAGATATTTATTTATTTATTTAGATAATATAAGAAGGAGGACATTTTTCTGAGCATTTTGAGACCGCACTTCGATGCGGATTATCCAGTAGTTTTCGAGAAAACTGCATTTGAAAATCAAAATTTTACATGCATTTTACATAGGGAATTGATCCGCTCCCGAGTTCTATTGTGAGCCGATTGGATTGTGAGCCGGTTGGATAGACATCGAGCGTTGCTAACGAGTTTCACCCCTTACAAGTTTCACCCCTTTCGAGTTGCACCTTTGGCGAATTTGAGCGACCTAGAGGGATGACCGGAGCGGAGGGTAGCGGAGCGTCGGTTTTGACGAACGCAACCAAGGCAATCGAGATTCTAACCTAAAAACGAGTTCTGCGTTTATTTTTTAAATTATTGCATAATGTTGCGTAATACACCAGATGTACACCCGGCTATGTCACAATCGCGTCTGCCTGCCAACACTAAGACTATATCAGAACGCACGCACCGTCAATAGAACTACATATCTAAATTGTGGTTAATTTTTGGCATTTTGAAATCTAGGCTAACTACGCCCCTGCTTACGGCAGGGCTAATTTTTAATTTAATTTAAATTTTTGTTAAATATATCTAAAGCTATATTCACATAGGATTAGTGCAGAAGTATGGTATTTGTACTGCAGTGGTAAGAACCGTTTTAAGTTCAGACCATTCACATAAGCGGTAAGAACAAGAGAAATTTCGTATTATTATCTCTTGATAAAGATTGTAGAAGTCCCCTTGCCGCTTTTTCCTTCTATTAATTGGGCGCACCCACCATCTTCGAGGTCTACTTCGCCTCTTTTGCTTTTGTTTCATTTTTTTTCTTATCACATACGTACCTGCCAGTAAAAGCAATAAGCACAATTGCGTTCTTAAATTATTACGGTGTAACTCATTAGCATCCATCATTAATAACACGATTAATACTCAATTTTCAATTTTAAGGTTAAATTTCAAAAATATTATGTAATTAAGGGCCAGTTGTATAACAGAAGATCAACCTCGGATCAGAGTTAAACCAGGATCAACTTACTGTTGATCCAATCGGAGTGCTCGAAATCAAAGTTAACTCTGATCCAAGGTTGATCTTATGTTATACAACTGGCCCTAAATGTCAAACTAGTAAACAATCCCAATGCGCATACGCGTTTCTTACCACTCGTCGTCTGATTGGTTGCTTGTAACGGTGTAGTGCAGAAGTTAAAAAGCTTGTAGCTTCTGCACTACCACTACCATACCAATCTTACCGCTTAAGTCAATGTGAACGCTGTCATAAGAAACCGTTGGCAAAGCTTTCTTACCTTACCACTAATCCTGCACTAAGCCTATGTGAATGTAGCTTAAGTGTAGGTTAATTTTTGGGATTTTGGAATCTAGGCTAACTACGGCCCTGCTTACGGCAGGGCTAATTTTTGATTTTATTTAAATTTTTGTTTATAGTTAAGGATTACGACGGGTGCGGCTTACGCACCTCGACACTACCTGCTAATTAAAATTTTTCTGATTAAAATTTAATAAATTTCTCTGTTTTGCTCGGAG
This sequence comes from Cantharis rufa, assembly GCA_947369205.1. Lineage (NCBI taxonomy): Eukaryota > Metazoa > Arthropoda > Insecta > Coleoptera > Cantharidae > Cantharis > Cantharis rufa. The sequence continues at coordinate 29,764,512 of OX376305.1, read as the reverse complement.
TGCAGTTTACCATTTTGTTTTACCGTTACTTTAAGTCGTTCGTGCAGTTTACCGTCACCCATTTACAACTTACTATTTACGCTGTTAATTTGAATATAATATCTGGGGAAACGATTCCAAATTTGGAAATGGATCTATCGGTTATAGCAAAATTCAAGTTTGCTCCAATCATAATAAAATTAATAATTAAATTGATGTTTTTTTATAATATTAAGGCTTTTTTATCCGAACTCTAATCATTAGTAATGTATGGAGCTTAAAATAGCGCGACTGACGGACGCTTAAATATAAATTTAGCTTAAACTCGATTTGTTTTCCTTTCGTGAAATTGAACCTAAAGCATATTAAAGAAACTTACCTCTAAACACAGGAATTAATTCTTCCAGGCCCCATTGATTTAAATATTCTTCCATTTCTATCAGCACTTTTAACTCACTTAAAATTTTTAGCGTAAAACTGAAAATTACTCGTAATTGCACTGGCACTGTAAAATTGCACAAATAGTAGGGGAGTGTCGGGTGGTTTAATGAACCATGGGGTGCATATGGGGTGTTTTCAGCAATCGCAATTTTTCGGTCGCTTGACAGTGACATCTTTTGGTGAATTGTTTTATAAATTAAAATAACATGTTACATATTTTTGTAATGAAGTTTAACGTAAGAGAGTTACCCAGTTTAGTTTCAACAAGAACACGTGTAACAAATTTTATTGAATTTGTTTTTAAGGGTACGCCTATGTATTCCTTTTGCATTTCACAACGAGGCGCTCCTGTTATCTGGGCGGATAAGACTGCGTTGCGCGCGGTGGTATGGAAAATTGGAGTCGAGTTAGGGACTCGAGCTTGAAAAGATGGAAGTGAGTGTTTCGTGGTTGAAGAAGAGTTTTGAGTAAGTATTGGTCCAGTGGACTGATTTTTAGGAGACATCTTTTCTTATTTATTTTCGCTTTGTTAAATACTCGCAGCAGTTAAAAAGAATTATTTGCAATAATTCAATTCGCATAATATATTTTATTTTCCATCGACTGGCCGTACTATCAAGCGCTTCAACGATAGCATTTTTATCTTGCTGGCAAACATTTCCAACGTGATCCTTTAAATTAATTTAATAAAGTAAATTATTTTTACTTTTAATTATTACTTGGGATTAAATTTTGTTTTCGCAGTGGGCGTAGACTACCTGTTTTCTGTGTGTTTCTCCATTACGGATAATATAGAGACAAGTATCTACAATTTTTTTTCCCATCTACGTGCTGGACTTCCTGTGTTGGTGAATTTTTCCTGCAGTGGTTGATTAATACCTTTAAAACCACCCCCTCGCTACCGGCACAAATCAGCTAGTCGTAACATCTTGGGCTTCTACACTATATTTTAAAGCTGGTTCTTCTTCCAGCGTGTAGAGAAAAATTCTGTTTGCCCGCAAAGGCAGGTAGCAATTTTTTATTACACACGGTGTTCTTCAGCTTCAGTAAAATAATTTTGTAATTTTGTATTTTGTAACTTCTTTGTTATCATAACAATTTGCGTCAAGATTAGTTTCGTAAACAACTCTTATAAACTAAATTCGTTAAGAACGGTCTTCTGTAACTACATACTAACAAATTTGTAACAGGGGTCGTTCGTACCATGCTTTTAGCAAAAAAAGCAAAAGAATACAGAGTGGCGTAAATATAATATTCAGGATTCAGTAAAATGGTTGGCTCAAGATCACATAGTGGCGCAAAATCTTTTAAATAGGGGAGCCTTTAATTTGGAACACATTCATTTCAAAAGGCAAAATTTGAATTAAAAATATTCGGTCGAAAAAATCTTTTTATTCTTCAATTTTTAAAGTTTATCAGCAAAAATAATAATAGGGATTCATTGTTGGCTCCTTTTATAACATTTTTATTTTTTGCGTTAAAACATGCACAGGAATGAAAATAGTACATTGTCTTATTCGGATTAAAAGTGAAACTTTGTTTGACAAGCAATTTTTGCATTTGCGAAGCGGAGCGCTAGCGAAGCCGAGGATAATCCAATAATCAAGACTACCTATAAACAAAAAATAAATTATGAAGATAAATTCTTAACACTTGCTACTAACAAACTTACCTTTAAAGCTAAATATATTTGGTTATCAGCATTTAATATAAAATTATTGAAATCTTTTGTCAGTACTTTTGATTTTTTAGGACGATATCTTTCCGCTTGCCTCTTCATAAAGGCAATTAGATTTGTAACTTTGCTAATATCAACATTATTTTTCATTGAAATTGTCGTTCTTAACATTGAATACGTACTCCACAAAGTGGAAGGTTTATAAACCTTTGCTTTGTTTGCAAAATAAGCAAGAAGTACCTTTTCCACTACTGTTTTGACGTTTTTTGAATCACACCATGTTTTGAAGCGTTTATATGCAAATTCGTATACTTGCTTAGATTTGTCTGGCAATAAAGTTAAAATTGCGAAATTGGCATCATTTTCAATATCAGAATCTTCAGAACCACTCATTTTATTACCATTACCTCGTGCAAAACTATTTACCCGAAATAAAAAATTGCTTGTTGTTTATACATATTGTTGTAGCAACTGATGTTTTAAAACTTCTAGATTAATATAATTTATTTTGTGCAGGTATTTGAACTGTCAACGTAAACTTGATATTATTAGTAGGGTAAATAATTTTACGCGCGTTCGATCTGAATTTTTGCATATGCTTTCCAACCGATAATTCACAAGGAGGTGATTACGTGGCGAGGGGGGAAAAGTTTTTTGCTCAGTTTTTCGATATCTAGCTCCGTTGTCGAGTTATTGCTAATTCAAAAAATTTTGTTTTAAGAAAGCCCATTTTGCACAGAATTAGAAAAAATCTTGTATGCAACACGACGTAAAAGTGTCTTTTTATAAAACGGCGCGTTGTCCATCTCGGCTGCGCCTCGATGGACAATTTTTACGCCTAGTTATAAAAAGTATCACTTTTACATCTAGGTTGCATAAATAGCTATTTTAGTGCACGTAAAAAAAGTGTTGCTTAGCAATTTTCGCATTTTTATATTAATAACGAAAACGTCAACTTTTAGTTGAGGTAATGCTACTAAAAATGTACTGCTTTTAATACGGTTGGAGAAAAACTATATTATGAATATCTACGTTGTACAAATAACAAACTGATCATTGTATATGTCAATTTACTACTCGCTAAAGACGGTTCTGTAGAAAGTTTGGCAACTTTAAATACCACGTGCGTCTATAAATTTTTTTAAATAGATATTATATTATGCTCTCGGCTCTCGCACACTCTTTTGTGGAAAATTTAATTTCCTAAATTTTGCTTAGTTTTCAGGAAAGAATTTTATAGAATATAGATTATTTAACGGTATTTGCAATACAGTGTATGCTCCTCGAATTACAATGATTGCACTTAAACCACATAAGCAATAGATAACTGCCCGCGCGCAAGCGCTTGGGCAGTTTTCGCGCAACAAACACTTGTTTGACAGCTTGAACAAATTATCGGAAATATGCCCAGCTCTTGGCTTTGTCTTTAACGAACAAGCGACGCGTTTTGTGTTGGACAGGAGCCGTCGCCTCTACTGTCCGCTGATGTTTTTTTCGTTGAAATTACATGGCGATGAACATTTCTTGGCGTTCGTGCCAAATCGAGCATGGTACCAGCAGGCTCCCGCGGTTCCCCAGGTTCTTGGGCGGCTTCTGCTCCTATTGCGGCTTTGACTACGGATTTGACTGCGCTCTCGTTTCAACATGGTCTTAATTTCTTCGATTTCTGTCGCTAATTGTTGTAAATCGATTGTCGTTGGTTCTCTTGCTCTCTTCGGCGAATGGTTTTTACTTAAGCTGGGCACCATTGGTGTGTTCGGTGTTAACTCGATCATCTGATCTGCTGTGTCAGCGAGTTGGGTCAGATTTAAAGCTGCTAATCCTACCAAAATGGGCTTTAGTTGTGCTGGCATTTGTTGGAGGAACAACTCTTTCAGCATGGTTTCGTCTGTTCCTGTTGATCCTGAAGCTAGATGTTTAAGCTTACGGAGGAGTTGGCTTGGCTTCTGGTCACCGAGTGTTTCTTTTTGGAGCAGTTTCCTTACGCGTTGTGCTCCGGACATGGTGGTTTCCTTTAGTAAGGCCTCTTTTAGTTTGGTGTAAGGTTCTTCTGGATCCGGGTTAAGGATTTCGTCTTCCACGAGGTCGGACACTTCTGGTGGAATTACCGTGACCAAATATTGATATTTGGTTTCTTCGCTAGTAATCTTTGGATGGTGTAGCGCAAATTTACATTCCACGATTTTTAACCAACGTTCGGTTCTGCCTGGCATGTATGGCGGTAAACTGACTGCAGATGTTTCCGGTGCGGCGAAAACGATTTGTCTTTGCACGTGGTCTGGATCGCCTGTTTTTGGTAAAACGTCTTCTTTTTTCGGGGTCACCATTTTTAGCGTTTGCTGCTAATAAAATAATAATGCACAAAAACAGTTCACAAGACTTTATTCACGTTTGATTTGTAATTAGCGTGGCGAGCGATCTATGTAGATGTGCTCGAGCCAACAGCGTAGATAAGACTGATGAGTTTTTTGTGGTTGCTTCCTGTTGACGCCATCATCTCAATTTTGCATCATTTTGAGTTTGCGCCATCTGTTGAGTGGTACTATAGAATAATGGTCGCCACAACTTATTTACATTTTTAAGTTGCTAAAGCACAATTTAGTTTTGTCCTTGGACAATTCCGTCCATGAATAAATAACTCTCTATTAAATAATTCTTCAACTAGCATGTATGCTACTCGCTTTCCATCATATCTCCAATTATTATGCATCCCTTTGAAATGTGTGCCAAAGTTTTCTCTTCCTGTCAATTAATCAAAAATCAATTAATGATTTTATGACAGATTTCTGGTATAAACGACTTGATGCCGAATTTAAAAATTTAAAGTAGACTCGCTACCAACTTTTCTTAAATCCATCCAATTTACTACTTTCAGGTGGAAAATCTTCTCGTTCGATACCCAGCTTTCTGGAACTGTTGTCAAAAAAACTTTTCCATCTTCCACTCTTTTTACTATTTTAAAATTAAACGACATTTTGAGCGTAAATAACAAGAACTTAACCAAAACAAATTCGCGAAACTAATAAGCAAAGCAGTTCCTTTTCGATAACGATAACGACAAAATATTATAAATTATAAAAAAAAATATAAAAAATTATATTGTCATAGTAATTTACATGCCATTTAACAAATTTTGGATTGATGAGTTTTACATGTCAGTGCCTTTTTTTCCTTCCTTTCCAGCTTCCTGGATGAGGCTGATGTCAGGTTTTATTTGGGTGATTAGGAGGTGGAGTTCGTGAACTCGGTTGAAAACCATGCACTTAACGCATCTGGGGACAATGCTGCAGTTGCTGCTTCCGTGGCCGTAGTTTTGACATCCGTGGCATTGTGCCCTCATGGTCCTCTTGACGTAATGTTGCCATCTCACGATCGGATGACTGGATCGCCTTTGATTTGGGTCTCCGCTGGCAACTGTAGCAGATATGAATCTGAATTAGTACCCAGTCTTGTTTTTAGGTTGAGGATTGAGGTGGGGGAGAGTTTAAATTCCGCGAGCGCTTCGCGGATCATTTTGTCTTCCAAGTAGGGAGATCCTTTGAGGACAATCTTCGCCGTCCTTTCTTCCTGTGGGGTAAAGGTGTACCCCGGTGCGCCGTTCTGAAACAGGTCCGCCTTGAGTTTATTGAAGTCCTCAAGGTGTGTCCTCATTTTTGTGTGAAAATCCGCGTTTGGCCTCTCACTGCTTGAAATTGGACATTTCAAATGTTATTAAATTAATTTTTTTTTATTTTGCTTATTTAGAATTTTCAAATATTGAAATTGTCCAGGAAAAGACAAATTGGCTAAAACACAACTGGACTCCTTGGGTTAAAGTGGAAGAATATTGGAGGGAAACAACGCAATATAGAATTCAAGAATTTCAGAATGAAAATATTGAAATACATAAATACTATAAATTGTATCTTGCTCTTTCGTTACCCGAAGGACATTCACTGGTAAATAATTTGAGTTTCACTTTATGTAGGTCAGTAGCGTAGCGTAAGGGGGGGGGTAAGGGGTAAATGCCCAGGGCGGCACTTCTGTAAAAGAATGGTAGGGAACGGCCAATAAGCTGACTAATACACGCAGAATAAAATTATAATTTAAGGGGGCGGTAAATTTAGGGTTTGCCCCGGGTACCAGAAATCCACGCTACGCCACTGATGCAGGTACATGTTTTTTTAAAAATCATAAACTGGGCGGATTTATAAAGATTTCATTGCCACTAAATTACCTGCATTATTATTGTAACATTTAATTTAATACGCATAATTTTGGATTTTGTTTATAGATAACAATTGATTTTGACATACTGTATCCTAACAAGGAAGCCGTATTATTTAATAAGTGGCCTTTGCTATATAAAGCCATAATAAATGTTGCTAAGAAGAAATCATCTAGTATCATTCAAGATAGCATTAGGAAATATACAGACTGACATGGAAATTTTATTTGTAGTGGTGTTATTTATACGCAGTTTTTGCAAATTAAATTTAATATTTTGAAAATTTTAGATCTTGAGGAAACCATAGCACTTTTGCTTTTTCCGCTATTGTTTCCAAACACTTTTCGAGCTAAGAAGGGAACAAATAAGTATTCAAAAATCGAAATGCAAGCTTCATTTGTAACTCATGTTGATGTAAGTTGGTGTATAAATATGATGGTTTGTTTAGTTTTAATATTGAATATTGAATTTGAAATTCAAATTTTTGAAAATAGACAGGGGGCGCGGGGGGGGGGAGCAGTATATTTCAACTATTCTTTTCATATTGTTAGTGTTGTAGAGGCAAATAAAAAAAAGCCAAAAAAAATTTCAGTCATTATTTTTTGTACATTTTTTTTATTTAGTTGAAATATTTTTACTTAGGTAATAATTAGAGAGCGGATTTCCTTCCATTATGCTTATCGTCAATATTAAAGCAGAAATAAGATATTTAAAATGTGTACGATTTATAAAGAATATTATCATTTGACACAAAATTTTTTGTGCTTATTTTTGTCTTTTTTGTCTTTTTGAGCATTTTGTGCTTATTTTCAATTTTTATGCTTATTTTAGCTTTTTTCTGCAAAAAGCAATTTTTACTTCCCGAGACGCCCCTGAACAGAATTTGAATTCTTTATCTGAATTGAATTTTGAAATTTGAATTTTTTATATGGTACCAACCTAAGCATAAATTTAATGCCTTTTTATCCGCTCTCTAGTAATAATATTAATATATTATTTTTTTTTAATATTTTTAATTCTAACCTATCAAGCGGTAATTGATCATAAATATTAGTTTAAAATTTTATTTTAAGGGCGAAGAAAATTTAAAAAGAATATTCGAAGAAAGGGAAGAAAGATTGCGAATTTTGAAAGAAGCTGAACAGCGTGCGGTTTTTGTGATAAGCAACGGAACGCAATTTCCTCGTGCAGTAGTTAAAATCAACGAGAACATATTCGATTTGGTGACACCGTTGAGAGCGTTCGATATGTGTCTTAAAACATTTTTTACATTAAACGCTAATTCCCCATACCAAAGCGAATTGTGTTGGATGTTTTTGCAAAAGAAGATATACGAAATTGAAGATACCTGCAGCACCTCAAAATTTGTAAGTGTGTCTTCGATTAATAGTTTGTATTCTGATATCAATAACGAGAAAAACAGACTACTGGAAGAGAGTGAAGTGCTTTAAATAATTATTTCAAAATATTGATTCCTGAACTCTTAAATTAAAATTTTTTTTCTATTTCTTATTATTCTATTTTTTTCTTATAATGGAGTGCATAATATGTAAGCGGTTGTTTTCGCCTAAGAGATACTTTGTCCATTTTAAAATATACCACAGTGGTATTACTTCTTTTCCATGTGGAGTTACACAGAGTTTTAGAAACTTTTCTTCTATAAATTAAAAAGCACAGACCACTGTTTTGAATATTTCAAAAAATTCGGAATTTTGACCCTGCCTGGTCTATTTATATTGAAATCAGTTTGTCTGCTTTTCAAGCATATATCGGAACTTCCCCCAGGTCCTCAACACGGCTACAATACTAGGAGACCCGACTCCATATATTTACAGATTCCTTCCTCGGAACTCACCAAACACTCTATATTTTATAACGCTAAAAAGCTTTATAATAATCTACCACCTGACATCAAGTCTGAAACCACAATTTGCAAATTCCGGAAAGCAATCAAGGCTTATCAAGGCTTACCTGATAAAAAAGCCTCTGTATTCGGTTGGCGAGTTTTATACTTAACTAGCTGACCCGGCGAACTTCGTATCGCCTCAGAACTTGAACCATATAAATTATTTGTAAAATTCTAGAACATCGTACCGCCTCAGAATTAATATACCAAGTGACTCGGCGAACGTTCTGCCATATAAATTATAGCTGGATACCCGGCTTCGCCCGGGGTCTCATTATAAATATAATGCTTTGCTTTAGTCTGAGTACTCCAATGATTTCCAGTCTTGCTTTCCGCTGCTGATTTATTTGTGAAGCTCAAAATACCTTTTTAGGTGCATTTCGCCCCCCCCCCATTTCGAATTTTGGATCCAAAATAGTCTAAATCGTTTGTACCTTCCTTATTTTCGTTTGTACCAGTTTTGATTTTGAAATATTTCAAATTTTCTAATAATGACATTCTGCTAAATGTCCTTAGCCCCTCCTCCCGGATTTTAAATTGAAATAAAACAAAAGTATTTGTCTGAAAAACAAAATGGGTACAAACAAAAATAATGAAGGTACAAACAGGTACAAACGATTTAGACTATTTTGGATCCAAAATTCGAAATTTGGGGGTAGGCTGGCGAAATCCATTTTTATATATATAGATTAAATTCAACCTAAAATGAATTTTAATCTGCAGTTTACTATAGATAATTATTTGCTGTAAAACTTGTTTGTATCTATATTTATATCTATGTATAACTTGTTTATTTGTAAAATATTTACTTTTGTATTTTGTTATGCTTTGTCCATGAATTTGTTTGTATTTTCAGTGACAATAAAGCCTTATTATTATTATTATTATAATTAATGATGAAGTTTTTTCAAGTTTTTTGTCTAATGACAACGACGCATCGTTGCAAATGGAATAACAATTACTGTCAATGGTGAAGTAAAACATGTTTATTTTGAATTGGGACTAGTGTTAGGTGACAATCTCGGCCAAAATTCGTTACTCGGCTTCATCGAAAATTTTAACGGCTATTCGTGTCGACACTGTAAAACTACAAAAGAAATTAGATATAATCTTTGTGATGCAGATAATATCAATAGTATGTTACTAAGAAATAAAGAAAATTATGAGGAAGATTTATCTCTCAATATTTTCTCACAGACTGGCATCAAAGAAAAATGCATTTTTAATTCGGTGCCAGGTTTCCATGTGACGACCAATTATGCTTGTGACGTAATGCACGATATATTAGAAGGAATATGTAAGTACGACTTCATTGTCATTTTAATGAATTTTATAGTTTATGACAAACTTTTTACCATCGATACATTAAATCTATATATATAAAAATGGATGTATGTATGTATGTATGTATGTATGTTCCTTATAGACTCCTAGACCGCTTGACCAATCTTTATGAAATTTGGTGTATAAGCTAATTACGATGCTGCGAAGAAGATAGGCTACTTTAAAACGGCTTTCAACAAACTTTAATAAAATATGTGGCAAATAGTGCCTATTCATCGGATCAACAGATCGACGGATCAACGGATCGACGGATCAACGGATAATTGGATTAACTTCCCTATATAGGACATTACCCTTTCAGTACAAATGTAAAAGTTTCTGTGAAAATAGAGACTACTTTGTTAGATTGTTAAACTCATCTTAGATAAAATACATTCAATGCCACCAAAAAAAGCAGCTGTTGGAAATAAATCATCAAAAGCTAAGAAACTCAGGGAAAAAAGAGCTGCTGAAACGGAGGAAGAATGTGAAGCTCGGCTTTCACAAAACCGCAATAGAGCTTCAACGTCTAGAGCTGCTGAAATGGAGGAAGAACGTGAAGCTCGGCTTTCACAAAACCGCAATAGAGCTTCAACGTCTAGAGCTGCTGAAACGGAGGAAGAACGTGAAGCTCGGCTTTCACAAAACCGCAATAGAGCTTCAACATCTAAAGCTGCTGAAACAGAGGAAGAACGTGAAGCTCGGCTTTCACAAAACCGCAATAGAGCTTCAACGTCTAGAGCTGCTGAAACGGAGGAAGAACGTGAAGCTCGGCTTTCACAAAACCGTAATAGAGCTTCAACGTCTAGAGCTGCTGAAACGGAGGAAGAACGTGAAGCTCGGCTTTCACAAAACCGCAAAAGAGCTTCCACATCTAGAGCTGCTGAAACGGAGGGAGAACGTGCAGCTCGGCTTGAACAAAACCGCGACAGAGCTTCTGCGTCTAGAGCTGCTGAAATGCCCCAACAACGTATCGGACGACTTGATGCCAACCGCTTACGGTTGGCTCGATTAAGACAAACATTGGATTTAACCTTGGAAGCATTTCATTACGACAAAGATTAAGATTACAGAAATCACAGGGATGTAGTAATAGGACCAATGAATTTAGTTTGCTTGCATTGTCGTGTTTTGAAGTTCGCTAAGGAATCACCAGGAATGTGTTGTTCGAACGGCAAAGTTGTTTTGCCACCGCTGATTGATCCACCTGAGCCATTTCTGAGTTACCTTACTGGCACCACTCCAATTTCAAAACACTTCCTGCAAAACATTCGCAAGTACAATTCATGCTTTCAAATGACTTCATTCGGGGCAACAAACATTGTTTACACACCGGTTACATGCCCACATTCAAAGTGCAAGGCCAAATATATCACCAAATCGGTTCGTTCCTCCCAGTACCGCAACAAAATCCAAAGTTTCTGCAAATATATTTCACTGGTCAAACGAGTAACGGAAAGCAAGATTGGAAATCGTTCGAGTACGTAGACTAATGCAAAGTATTTTATTTTTAAAGAGACCCCGGGCGAAGCCGGGTATCCAGCTATAATTTATATGGCAGAACGTTCGCCGAGTCACTTGGTATATTAATTCTGAGGCGGTACGATGTTCTAGAGTTTTACAAATAATTTATATGGTTCAAGTTCTGAGGCGATACGAAGTTCGCCGGGTCAGCTAGTTATCGAATAAAATTGTTTACGAATAACCAAAATAAGGTTAATTTACCACCCACAATTTATTTAGATGATTTAAAGGCTAATAAGTTGCGTTTGTCTGCACCTGAAATGCTATTCTTAACTAGATATTTTTCGGTTTTGGTGGAAGATCTAGTTCCAAAAGATAACATTGTATGGACATTTTACATTTGTTTAAAAAAGCTTGTTAGTATTATTACAGCCAAAAGGCTGCAAAAGGAATTCTCTCAGGTAATCAAAGATTTAATAACCGAACACCATAGATTATATTTGTTAATTTCAAAAAAAAACCTAAGCTTTAAAGCCCACATGCTTACGCATTATCCAAAAATTTTTGAAATGTGTGGTCCCTTGGAATTATCGAACACTTTGATGCATATAGTGTTACTAAGAGTAACAACTTAAAACTCGTTGACGTATCACAACTATTTTCTCACGTTCCGTGTTCTTTTATACAAGTCAATTCAAAACATTATGTTGCAACTCCATGTCATATTTAATTAATTATTTAAATCGTTGTTATTTTTTACTTTGTTATTGTAAAATATATTATGTTTTTAATTATTATATGAATGTATTGTGTGTGTATATGATTGTATTATTATGTATGATTTCTGTACTTATGTAAATAATAGAGATTGTATTTTAGTATTTTTATTTTACTATAATATACTTTTTGAATATAGGATTTCATAATATTTGTATTTCAAATTCATAGTATTTGTAGTACTAAATACTGAAACAGTATAGTATTTGTACTACTGAATACATAGTACTACAACGAATTACTACTACTACAACGTAGTACTAAATTGATACACACCTATTATTAAGTATAAGTGATCAGTTCTTATTAATATTATCCATACTGTAGTACTAAATACATACTACTACAGCGGTTAATATATAGCTTATTATATGGGTACCTAAAACACCTATTAGTATTAAAATATAGCTCAACATTAAGTATTAAATAGTAAAAGTAAATAGAGCACCGTATTACTAATAGATAAGAGAGCTATGAGTTGTCACATATTTAACCAGTACAAATACTAACTGATACGCGTTTTCTTCTATCAATAAGTAAATTTTTCTTTCAGTGGAGACTTCTTCATAACAACAGCGTGGCTTACAACCAAAACAGTTGGAACACAACGAAAATTTCAAGCTCTCGCCAGCGAATATACAAAGAGCACTAAACAAAACGCACGAAAGTGATGTCAACTCAGACTTAACTGATGAGCTTTATTTTTTTTGTGATTTGTTAAAAACCTATAAGTTGAAGTCAACTAATCCCCTAGATATTTGTAAATTAATAATAGAAAAAAAATTGCTGGACTCTTTTCCAAACATTTACATTATTTTAAAAATATATTTATGCATACCTATCGCTTACTGTGAATCAGAAAGATCATTTTCAAAATTATCTTTTATTAAAAATAAATTAAGAAGTAGTGTTACACAAACACGTTTAAGTTCGCTAACGTAATGAAACAAATTTTGAAGATTTGATAACTGAATTTGTGCATCTTAAAGTAGGAAAAAGTTGTTTTTTTTGAAAAAAAAATGTGTATATGTACCTCCTGTGTTTTATAATAAAAAACTATAATCGATTATGTATAATAATTCTTATCTTTTCAAAAATTTGACATTTGATCTAAGCGCAGTTGACTTTGAATAATCAAAAACTCTCGCCTGCGAGGCATTTCGTTAAAACATAAAAGACCACGAGGCCTCCAAAAAAAGTTTCCGGCTTTCCGGCTCTGTAACGAAATCGCAAAATGGGTTAAAATTGTGGCCGAAGAATTAGGTTTAGACGTTAAAAACAAAAAATATCCAACCGCTCCATTAGGTCTAATGTTGTATCGACTTTGGCAAAAGTTTGTGTTGGAGAGCAGCAACTGATGAAAATCACAAGGCACAGAAATACTGAATCAATTAAATCTTACTTACAATTGGGCGGTTAGCATCACCAAACAATAATTGAAAAGATGCGATCCAACCATTCACTTCAGACCGAAACTTTGCCAATTCCTTCTTCAAGTGAAAAGGGACTTTGAAACAATTGTAGCTTTTCGTAAGCTACAAGTAAGTTTTTCAAATTGTACCATCAATTATGTTTTAAAATAATTCTTCACTTAATAGAAATGCATAATATTGTTACGAAATAGAGCTAATTCTATGTGATGACTAATGTATGATGTCATGTAATGATGAGTCATACATAATAACATTGTTTGTCATCCAAATATTGCTTATTCTGCAGTCTAGATACTTCCAGAAGTATATAGAAATTAATAAGTCCCTGGAAGTTTATGGAAGTTTCTAGTAAGATGCATTTAGATATAAATACAGAATCATTTCCTGCGACGAACAATTCGAGTTTAGACTTGCAAGTGTCAACATAAATAAAGTGTAGTAGTGATACCGAGTGTTACATAAATATAGTGCTATAGTTTAAATAAATATTGACTAATTGTTAATTATTTGTATTAGTGTAATTTAGTACTAGTGTAGTGTTTGTTTTGTTATCATTAACTTTACCTGTAAATACATTTTTAGCTCTTTTGAAATTAAATAAAAGTTTTAATTTTCGTTACAATATGCAAATGAGTGTTTCATTTCACATTGTTTGCATTGCATTTGCACTTACATGTATTGTAAATATTACTAGTTTTTAGAATTTTGTTAGTAGTAAAAATTAAATGTAAATAATTAGTGGTTTAATATGTAGTGGTGTAATATTGTATAATAGTTTGTCTGAGTAAATCAAGAAATGCATTCCCGATCCGACTTTCGAGCGAGAAGGAACCCATGAGTGAACAGAGCGATCGTCTTGGTTTAGCCACTAAATCTAAAGATAAAAACTCAGTGCACTCAGCAAAAACCACCACCACGGTAAAAAGTGGAATTACCAAATCCAAATATAAATTGGCAGCTGCGTCCGAGGACGCCGCATTTCAAAAACGACTGGAAGAAATTCTGGTCAAGACGAACCTTCCAACCAGGACGAAATCATCAACCAGCCAACCGGCAAACAATAATCAACCTCAACCGGACACCATGACGGACAGTAATATGGAGGTTACTGAGACGACTCAAGGCCTAGCAGACCTAAACTTCACTCCAACCACGGTGTTCAACAAATATGGACTCCTAGCCACCCTCCCGGAGAACGAAACCAACCAATGGACGGAAGTAAGAAGGAAACCAAGGCACCCTCCGACAGTAAAACCCCCCGCAGCCAAAGTATCGGTGGCTGCGAGGAGACCAGTCCCAGACAAATAACCACCTCCCATCATCCTAACCCGACCCATCACTGACATACCTAAATTTCAAGCTCAGTGCAAAAGGATCACCACCCAAGCGGTCCAATTTCGGACAGTTCGCGAGCAAACCTGGATCTACGCCCAAAACCTTCAAGATTTCAACAAGTTGAAGGCTGACTTGCTCTAGAACGGCGCGCCAGGATTCACCTTTACACCCCAGGAAGAAAAGACGGTCTAGATCGTCCTCAAAGGCTCCCCATACCTTGACGACAAGATGATCCGCGAAGAGCTCGCGGAAGTTAACCTAACCCCATCTTCAATCCTCAACTTAAAAACCAGGCTTGGAACTAATTCAGGATCTTTTCTGTTGCAGTTTCCGGCGGACACCCAAATTCAAGAAATCGCCAAAGTCAAGGCGATCTAATCCTCAATCGTGCGGTGGCAACAATACGTAAAGAGGAATACGCGAACTCAATGCCATCGATGCCAGAACTACGGCCATGGAAGCAGCAACTGCAACATGGTCCCCAGATGCGTCAAGTGCATGGAAAAGCACTTGACTACCGAATGCCCAAGAACCACCAAGGACGACCAGGTCAGATGCTGCAGTTGCGGGGGCAATCATGCAGCCAACTTCCGGGACTGTCCCGCATACAAGTCATACGCGGAAAGGGTAAGCACAAAAACCCAGCAAACCAATAGAAGAGTAAGCCTTCAGCAAAACAACGCTTTTCAAAATTCAACTCCTCTGCCAACATTCAATATCCAAGCTCAAAACTTTCCCTCTCTACCTACGTGACTAAGTGCACCGGCACCACCAGTAACGAGCGCGCATAACTACACGCGCAATATAACTCCGCCAACCGAACGGCCAATCCCGACGCGCGAACCAACAACTAACGTAAATGCCAATCCAAACGCGAACGACCTTAAAACCTTATTCGCGGAAATCCGCCAACTAAATGAAACATTCAACATATCCTTAATGATCACAATCGTGCGGGAAGTGAGCAGTCTTCAACTGCCACTTTTCCCACCCCACCCAAAATTTCAAACCGACTGACTGGAAGCAATTCGGCCGCGACGCGCAAGAGATTCCGCTAAACGCGAACATCGTCACAAACGAAGACATCGACCGCGCATTTCAAACTTTCACGGACAACATCACGCGAATTCACTCGCGAAACACCAAAGAAACCCCACCCACCTGCAAACTCACCCTCCCACCCGAACTCAAAAATAAAATCAAAAATAAAAACAAACTCCGCCAAATTTACCAACGAACCAATTTCCCATCCATCAAATCCCAAATCACCAAACTAACCAACGACATCCAATCCGCAATCCGTAAGATAAAAGAAGCGAAATGGGATAAAACCCTTTCCGCCATCACTCCGCAAGACCCCAGTAAACTTCGGCAAATCGCCAAATCCTTAAAAAATAAAAATTCCAAACCCCCAATCCCACCCCTCCAAACCCCGAACGGTACCATATCCCTCAACCTCGACAAGGCCAACGCTATCGCCGAAACCTACGTCGCCAACCACAACCTCACCAAACACCTCTCCGACCCCCAAACCATCTCCATAGTCCAATTATCCACCCAAAAATTCCACCAAACCTCACACCCCACACCCGACGAAGCCCTCACCTCCCCGTCCGAAATAAAATCCTTCATAAAATTCCTAAAAAATAAAAAATCACCCGGCCAAGATAACATCACCGCCGAACTCTCAATACTCTCTCTCTCTCGCTCAAAAACCAATACTTTCCATCCGCCTGGAAAAACGCCATCGTCATCCCCATTCCAAAACCAGGAAAACCCGCCAGCATCCCATCCAACTACCGGCCAATCAGCCTCCTCCCAATTCTATCCAAAATCCTTGAACGCATCATCCTCACCCGCCTTCAGCAACACGAATCGGAATCCCAATCCATCCTCGCAGAACAGTTCGGGTTCAGAGCGAATCCCACCTCAACGCGCTTGAGGCGTATTACAACAAGTGGAAAATCAAAATAAACGCAGATAAAACCACGCTAACCGTCTTTTCGCAACGCAAAGACAAAATCACACGCAAAGTTAAAATCAATAATACCGACATCACGCAAACACCGACCGTGAAATACCTCGGCGTCACTTTAGATCAAAAACTCACGTTCAAGAAGCACTGCACAATCACCCGCCGGAACGCGATGTACCACACCCTCTACCCTATCCTTCACCACAAAGCCGCTATCCTAACCTCAATGAAAATCCATCTCTATAAAACTGTCATCCGTCCCATAATCCTTTACGCCGCTCCAATTTGGAGTAAAACCGCTAGATCCAACATTCAAACCCTACAAACCCTTCAAAACACCTTCAAACGTACACGGAATTGTACGACCTACACCAACTAGCAAGAACACTCACACTACGGGCAAAAGTGAACCAGACGCCGCGAAATTCTTTCTCAAATCGACCGCGAAAAACCCGACGACCGCGAATATCACCACCCTCCGTAAATCCAACACCCCATTCCGCATCAAGCACAAATTAATCCACGACATCCTCCTCTAACCAATCACTCCAACTTTTGTAACCCGGCCACGCCCACCGCGACCCGCCGAAAGGCGTGCCGTGATTGGCCAACCGGGGCCGTATTTATTTGTTAACTAGTTATAAGCGTTTTAATTGAATTGTTTAAACACACCGCTGGGTTTTTGTACTCGTTTTTTCCCCAGTTAAAATCATATTTTTATTTTTTACTACCAAGAAACTGTATTCACCTTCATTTCTGTCTGATAAATTGTAATTAGAAGCAATAGGCACTGACATGTTAAAACTCAATCACCAAAAATTGTAAACACAATGTAAAAATTATTTTGTTAATATAGAGTTCTTGATTGATTGATCAAGAAATGCAATTATAGAACGTTTAAAAGTTTGTATGCGTTACATATTTCAGGAGGCGAGGCTGCCGTTTTTGTTAATTAATTTTTGTTAATTTTGTTAATAATTATCTAAACTTGTAAATTATTGTAAGCGGGCATTAGCGTAATTTACTAGCATTTTGATAAAAAAATATTATTACTATTTTATTTATTCGTAGAAATTCAGGAAGAATTCTTAATTTGTTTCATTTGACCGCAACCTCAACTATTTTCCCAATATTTAATTATGGAAGGTCAACCAACATCACACTATTTTAATTCTTAAGAATTTCAAACATTTCCGAAAGACATTTGATTAATCGAAAGTTTCTGACCAACTTTTGGAAATTTGTCAAAAATGAATACAAAAATAAAAATAAAAACAAAACAAACGATTTTAAGACTTTGATGGAATCCTGAAATTTCCAAAATATTTCAATAAAAATTAAAGAAAATTTCTACATATTTATGGTAATTTTAAATTAATAATATGGTACTTACGGGGTCACGGTTAGCATTCACCGGCCCTGTTGATTTACTTGGCATGTTTGGTTGTTTAACCTCAAATACCACGTGGTCCTCGATTTCGGTTTCGATGAAAAATATTCACATTACACGAACTTATACGTACTTTCAATTGTGCAACGTTATGTATTGCAGATATTTGTAATAATAAAATAAAAAACACAAAAACTGACACTTGTTTCACACGAAAACTGACAAAAAATCACTGGCTTTTTTTGATAAATTGCTATGGTTGTAAATCGCTCCTAAATACGTGTTGACTGTTCGACGACTGAGTATTCAACAGCAAATATATACGTCAAGCTGCGAACCCTGTGCATTGCGCACGCTCTTGTATGAGCTTCTTTGATTGCCGCTTTCCAGGGTATGTTAACTTCTTGGTGGCGGTGGTGGAGAAATTCGCGTAGGAAAGTAAATCCGCTAGTGTCGCTACTAGTAGTAACTTTACGGGAAGAAGAAAGAACGAATACGGTCCTGACTACCGATGTCCTGCTACGAATTTGTATTTTGAAATTTATCTACTTTGTAGATTATAACGACTATAACCTCTATAATAAATTAATAACGACAACTATTAATTTCTTATTTTTAGTTTTTACGGTCAACAAAAAGGTTTTTGAAATTTTATTTCATTTACCGTTTTTAAAAATTTATTTGTTAGGTTTTCCATAGGATCGCGGTGCTACATATTACTTTTATTTGGATTTCTAATATGTTTCCTTAAATTTAGAGAGTTGTCCATCTTGAATTTTAACAGAATTGCTTCTTCAATTTTAACTAATTACTCACAAACTTCTAGATTAACTAAATAAACAATTTTTAATTATTGAAATGTATTTATATATATATATAAAATTATTAATTATAATTATTATAAAGTTGGTCACACTTTGATATTGCTTTTATTATTTACTCCACCCTGTATTTATAATATACAACATAAGTTATAAAATATTTACACAAAATAAAACAACAAAACATTGACTGTTCTAATAAACTGAATTTAGTATTTTTAGCTTAACTGCATTAGCTGTCAACAAATAAATTTTTATAAGTGCAATCTGTTATAATGCGTGCGCACAGAATTTTTGTATAGTGTTGGTCGCTAGACGTAAGTGAATAAATTGAATAAACTAAAAGTATTTAATTTTCTGAATTTTCTGTCGCCGAATGAGAATCGCCGAACTGCCAGTGCCGAACTGGAATCGCCGAAATGACGGTGTCCGCCATCTTCCGATTCAGAAATAACTAAATTAAGAATATTGCGACCTAAAAAGGATTCGTCACTATCACCCGAAGCCGTCGAATTGCTGGAACACCAGAAATTAGATCCAGAGGAAGCGAAATAATGTAAAGATACAAAATTTTGAAGAATTTCGCGCCATCTGCTGACTGCATTTTAGTCTCTTAAAACAGGATTTTCTAATAAAATTTTTGTTTTAATTCTGGCTTTATTTTTTAATTATTTTTTTGTTCTATTCCATTAAGGATATAATAAGACATCTTCCAGATTTTTTTCAGATTTTTTGCTCTAAAAGTGAAGGCTCTGCAACGGTTTGTCCACGAAAACCCCATTTCACCACATTGTGCGTCGTCGGATTTTACTGCATATTTCAGTTTCTCTATTGTATTAAATACTTCTGGGGTGATCATGAATTTAACTCATTTCTTTGTTAATGCCAAATTTCATAAAACTTTTAACAAGCCGTTAAATTTAACTAACCAATGGAAATTAACTCTCAGTACTGACAAGCCAATAGAAATCATGTGTTAACTTTAACGGCTCGTTAAAAGTTTTATGAAATTGGGGCATAAGTCTGTTAAGGGCAACGCGATTTCTGAAAAACCTCTAATGAATCGTCGGTACCATCCTACTAGACCTAAAAATGATCGTGTCTCAGTTACATTGTGCGGGATCGGGTAAGTTTCTAAGGCCCTTAGTTTTTCGGGATCTGGCTTTAACCCATCTTTTGAGATGATATGTCCCAAGTATCCCCTGATACTAAAAATTTACATTTATTTGGTTTAAGGCGTACGTTCGACGCACGTAACCTCTCGAATATAGCGGTTAATTTCTGTAAATGTTCAATAAATTGGCTGTGCTGTAAACGATTATATCATCCGGGTAAACTAGACATAACTCGCCAATTAGTCCTGAAAGAATGACATTTATGAATCTTTGAAAGGTACATTGGCTATTTTATGAGTCGGAGTCCGAGTCGGTTTCTTCCATCTCAATTTGGTGAAAGACTTGGGATATACCGAATACGCGGTATCCGGACAATTGTTCGCCGGACGATTGTTCGCCGGACAATTATTCGCCTGATTTTTCGTTTATTGATAATTTACCTTATGAAATGTACCATATACCAAGAACTGTTTGAAAAACATACTACAATAAACACAATTTAAAACTTTGCTGAAGATTAAATTTTTACTTAAAAAATATTTTTTTAATTTGAATTAAAGAAAAACTTTAAAAAATTATAATAACATAAAATAATAATAACAATAACAATAAATATAACAAATGTTTAAAAATGTTTTCGTTTAAAAATAAAATGTTAAAAAAAACTTAAATTTTGTAGTGGGGGAGGGGGGGAGTAGTTAAAGTTAATTTTTCAAGTTAAGTGTCCGAGAGTCTATGTTGTTGAGTGAAGTGAAGTGAGCTCTGAATTTGTATTTGACCGGGAACAGGAACATTCTCCTGATCTTTACACATCCTGTCAAAAAAGTACGTCGCTATTTATAAACGTTCGGGAGATATGGCGTCACAAATATTTATATAGACGAACAAATAGCGAACAATTGTCCGGCGAACAAAAGTCCTAGGCGAACAATTGTCCGGCAAACAATTATCCGGCGAATAAAAGTCCTGTGCGAACAATTGTCCGGCGAACAATTTGCGGCGAACAATTTGCGGCGAACAATGGTCTTATGATCTTTGATTTCAGCAATTTGCTTATTTCGTCCTTCAATGTTTCCCTTAAATGGTAAGGTACGCGATAGGGTCTGTTAACTAACGGAGGTACATTTTTGGTGACTATACGGTGCTTGACGTTATTAGCACTGGTCAATATCTCGCTATCCGCGATAAAAACATCTACGTAATCTAGTATGAGTACGTGAAGAGAACTTATGGTTTCTTTATCTAAGTGGTCTAATTTAATCTGTGATAACAATTCCTCGTGATTAATAATAATTGATGATTTTATAAAATTTACTTGTCTAGCCTTTTATCGTTCTCCTGATTTGTCTAGTAATTTATCTCGTGCCTTAACTTTTCCAAGTTGTGAATTTGCTTTTCACTCATTCTTGAAAACTCATTCGTTAGTTTTTGGGCCCTGGAAAGTGCCTGACTACACCGGGAAACGAGTGGTGATCTGCTCAAGCATATTGTCGAGAGCCAATTCCGGCGTACGACCGTAGAGCTGCAGCCACATGAAGACGCGTATGTGCTCCGGCAGGTTTTAGCTTTTCAGAAGGTGACGCTTTCGCAGCCAGAGCTTCAAAGTGCACCAGTAACCCTAGACACCGTTGATGCAGCCGCCAGTAATTGGTTCGCAAAAATACCTTGAATAATTAACGGTGTAATGGGTGTAGGGCGATACACCGTGGAGACGTGATAGGCCAGCATAACCACCCCAGCAATCCGTACAAATTTCAGAGCCAGGCCTAACGTGCTCGGAGATTAGCTCCTTCTCTATTGGGGATGTATATAGTACCTCCACAACTCCACGCTTCTGAGTCATACTATACATGCCCAAGATCCACTTTTTCGGAACTACCCTCCCCACGTTATACTTGCGCTTAGTAATAACGCTCTTGTCAATTTGCACGACTTCTCCAGGGCCACCAACGCGTAGAAGTCCGCGTCTTGGTTAAGTTGCCATATACACATCTCGCGGAATATCTGGAACAACCGGTACGTTGTGCGCCGTGGCATACCCACGGTGGCAGCCGCCCCGTTGCCCGTAACCCAAAAGTACATCGCGTTCATCACCCAAATTGCTCGAACGCGACAGTGACCTAAAAAGGTGCCCTCGCTCAGCGAGTATTCGCAATCCCGGCACTTAGTGCAACGAAAGATGTATTTTAGATACCTCTTGCGTCGCCGCATAAGTGTACAGAATCGACGACATCGTCGGTTAGGACACCTTTTCCGCTTCGGGATCAAACGTAAATCCTGCAGCAGTTTTACTCGTTTGGACGATTTACCCTCGAAAAACCGGATAAATCGACCAAGCGTGGTATGTGCCATCGCTAACGGTGGTCGACAACTGAATGCAAGTGCTACGTCTATCAGTAAGAGTATATTAATACTGAGTATCTCTCGTGTTAGTTGAAATCCCTATCTAAAAAGCATGTAAAATTTTGATTTTCAAATGCCGTTTTCTCGAAAACTAATCCGCAAAAATGTAATTACAAAAAATGCTTAGAAAATTGTCCTCTTTCCAATAGTGCAAAAGTCAAAGCTCGATTCGTGGTATGTTTTGACTGACAGATCCCTGTTCTGATATAGTAATTACTATCGTAGTTCCGATTAGTTGGTGGGTTATTAAAATGATTATGATTAAAATTGATGGTTAAATGATTAAATTATTTTAGTAATTTTGAAATTGATTTTCATTTTGATAACTTTGATTTCTTTTGCCCCTAAAATTTCTTCCTTGATTATTAGTGGGTTGAAACCGTCGTGATAATTTCTGTTTTGATAGGGAGGATCGTTACGGTTGTAAGTATTTTCTCGGGAGTCAATTTGTGCTACGTTGACTGAATTTATGCGCATCTTTATGAGTGATTCGTTTATTTCTTGGCATTTCGCGATTTCTTCTGCTTCATCTATAGTGAGGTTATCGGTTCTCATCAAAGTTACGCCCATTTCTCTTAACAGTTCTTTCTTTAGACCTAGTTTAAATTGATTTAATATTATTTGTGTCGATTTTGATCTAATACCGGGGAATTCTAATGAGGTTGCTGTTTTAAGATCTTCCGTTAAAACTTTTAATCCTAAACTTTTAATTCGCGTGGTGAATTTTGAAACTGGTTCGTCGTGTTTTTGATAAGAGCATTGGAGGTGACTTATGGCTTCGCCGGGAATTTGGAGTTAACTTACTGTATTGTTTAATTATTCTTTTTTTAAAGTCTGCATATTTGCTTGATTCTGTATATATTCTTTAAACTTTGAAAAGTTTTAGGGCTGCTCCGCGTAATCTGTATTTATTTATGTTTAGCGTGACTTCGGCAGTCCATTCGTCAAGTTTTTTCTTCTATTTATCGCGTCAATGTAATATTTGGGGATTGTTTCACCGTTATACCTTTCTACCGTACTTTCTATCATTCCAAGGGACATACAAGGCATTACTGGGAGTATGGGATGACCTACGCTTACGTTGAATTGTGCTGGGTTCTCGTGAAAAGATTCATCTAATTCTTCTTCAACTAAGTTCTTTTGATACCCGTAGTTTGACATGATTATGTGTTATTATTTATACATTTTTACGCTGAGTATAGCAATAACAAAAATTGGTCGAGGAGACAAGAGCAGTGTACACAATCAAAATAGAATTTTAAATTTATAGTAATTCCTAAAAGAAATGTAAACACAAAAATTTTTCGCTTCAAAATGTGTAAAAATTGAACAAATAAAAATAAAAAGAATTTATAAGTTTTTGAATTGAAACAAAAAAAAATTTTTTTTGCTGTTCTAAATTAAAAAAAAGAAATGTGCAAATGTTAAAATTAAAAATTCATGTGATTCGTGAAAGAATCGTTTTACCGCTTTAGTATAAAATTAAAAAAAAAATGTTTAACATCTAATTAAAGTTTTTGATAGCCACTAAAGTTTCTCAAAATACAAATATCCCACCGTTGCCACCATTTGCCGAAACCCGGATGACTTAATTATTAATAATTTGTTGATGTGAAAGAATGGTTAAATTAAATAAAAGTGAGTCTGGTTTTAGTTTCAATTTTACTTAAAACTAAGAAAGGGTAAGTAGGGTAACGGGTAACCTACAATAACGTATGCCGCTGAAGTACTCTGCATGACAGGCGTGGAAGAGGAACAACTGAAAATCTTTGAGAGAAAGGTAATTAGAACAATCGTGGGACCTAGAAAGATTAATAATACAGAACTAAGAATAAGAAAAAACGAAGAGATAGAGAAACTACTAGATAATGAAAATATAGTCCGGTTTATCAAGGCACAAAGAATAAAATGGTTGGGACATATAATGCGAAGAGAAGAAAATGAAGCAATAAGACTGGTGACGGAATGGAAATCAGATAAGGAAAGAAGCAGAGGAAGACCAAGAATGAGATGGTGGGATTGCGTAATGAATGACTTAAATGAGATGGAAGTCAAGAATTGGAGAGCAAAATGCACAAATAGGGAAACATGGAGACGGATTGCAGATACAGCAAAATCACACGAAAAGTTATAAGAAAAGAGTAGCAACCGAGGAGTAATCCACCTCATAAAATGGATTGTGAAGATTGAACAATTGTATGACAAAGGAATTTTAGGTTGTATTGGGAGGCAAATCAAACAATACACTTGTACGCAGACGTTTTGGAAGATTTATTCCTCCATTATCAAGACTATAATGAAAACATGTATAAGTCACATGGGTATACAGATAGTACAACTCACCGGAGAACAAATAAGATGTAAAATGTTCGATGTAAGGCTAAATGAAGACAACTGCCAGTGCCCGAAGCAAACACATTCAACGAGGTCAACAAATTTTGAATACAAAACTAATATTAAAACAGAACATGAAAGGACTTCACATTGTAAATATAAAACTATGTAAAAAATATAAATAACTATGTACAGCATTAAAATAATTAACAATTAGCATTAAAATGTAACGAATATTCAATTAAAAACTATAGATAAATAATCGAACTAAAATTTAAACCAAAACGTGTTTTCATATATAATTTCCCATGTGCATAGAATATTATCGATCATTTCGTTCGATTACATATTTTTGATAACAATCGGCCCGACTCGCAGAGGACAAAAATTAACAAAATTCTGATCTTGAAGTAAATAACTTAAAGAACTAAAGTATTAGTTTGAAGATTTTGAATTTAAATTGTTTACAAATTTCTGTTCTTTAAGTAAATAACTTATAGAACAAAAGTAGTTATTTTAGAGTTTTCAATTTTAGACTATTAACAAAATTCTGATCTTCAAGTAAATAACTTATAGAACAGAAGTAGTTAATTTAGAGTTTTTAATTTTAAACTATTAAGAAAATGCTGATATTCAAGTAAATAGCTTATAGAACAAAAGCAGTTGTTTTCGGGTTTTCAATTTTAAACTATTAACAAAATTCTGATCTTCAAGTAAATAACTTAAAGAACTAAAGTATTAGTTTGAAGATTTTGATTTTACATTGTCTACAAATTTCTGTTCTTTAAGTAAATAACTTAAAGAACAAAAGTAGTTAGTTTATAGCTTTAATTTTAAACTATTAACAAAATGCTGATCTTCAAGTAAATAACTTATAGAACAGAAGTAGTTAGTTTAGAGTTATTAATTTTAAACTACTATCAAAATTCTGATATTCAAGTAAATAACTTAGAGAACTAAAGTAATAGTTTGAAGGTTTTGATTTTAAATTGTCTTCAAAATTCTGTTCTTAGAGTAAATAACTTATAGAACAGAAGTAGTTACTTTAGAGTGTTTAATTTTAAACTATTAAAGAAATGCTGATCTTCAAGTAAATAACATATAGAACAAAAGTAGTTATTTTAGGGTTTTCAGTTTTAAGCTATTAAGAAAATTCTGATCTACAAAGTAAATAACTTAAAGAATTAAAGTATTAGTTTGAAGATTTTGATTTTAAATTGTCTACAACATTCTGTTCTTCAAGTAATTAACTTATAGAACAAAAGTATTTATTTTCGGGTTTTCAATTTTAAACTATTAACAAAATTCTGACCTTCAAGTAAATAACTTAAAGAATTAAAGCATTAGTTTGAAGATTTTGATTTTAAATTGTCTAAAAAATTCTGTTCTTCAAGTAAATAACTTATAGAACAAAAGTAGTTATTTTAGGGTTTTCAGTTTTAAACTATTATGAAAATTCTGATCTTCAAGTATATAACTTAAAGAACTAAAGTATTAGTTAGAAGATTTTGATTTTTAATTGTCTAAAAAATTCTGTTCTTCAAGTAAATAACTTAGAGAACAAAAGTAGTTATTTTAGAGTTTTCAATTTTAAACTATTAACAAAATTCTGATCTTCAAGTAAATAACTTAAAGAACTAAAGTATCAGTTTGTGGATTTTGATTTTAAATTGTCTACTCCTTTTATGAAATTTCCTTGGATTTCCTAAATTTTCCTTGGATTGCCTAAGATTTCCTTGGATTTCGTAAAATTTCTTAAGATTTCCTAGGATTACCTAAAATTTCCTTGGATTTCCTAAGATTTCCTTGGATTGCCAAAGATTTCCTTGGATTTCCTAAAATTTCCTTGGATTTCGCTTCATTAACCTTTTAATTAGGTAGGTTGAATTTTGCAACGTAAGTAGATAGGTGGGGTGCTCACAACACAGCAACAAAAACTTACATTTACAGTAATAATTTGCACTCATTTTTTATATTGTAAGTAAATTCACATTATTTTGGATATTATTATATAGCCAAATGTAAAAATAATAAAATTTAAGACTTTTAAATAGGAGTTTTCACGAGTTTTAATATTTTAATGTTTTTAATGTTTGAAATTCAAAATGCAACTAAACAAATGCGGGGTAAATACCGTCATGTGCCCGCGTGTGTAACTTTAAAAGACCATACCAATATGACATGATTACTATGACCTCTGAATTTTGGGGATCTTTCAATAAGTTTTAAGAAATTAAAATTATAGTTAGATACGAACCTAATAACAAATCAAATATTTGTTTTGTATGTAATGTTCTGAACACTCTGTAGTATATTACTCACAATACAGACTAGACACAATATAATAACTACTTTAAGCAATAACTATTTTCAAACTAAGCCACATAAGCGCAATAAGAAATGTACAGCTAGGAATCTGTAGAATCTGTAATTCGAAACCATCAAGAACTAAAACAAAGGTAAAAAAACATTCATATTTTCTAAGTATTAATTTTAAGGAAATTTGTATAACATTAAGTTATGGGATTCATCTAGATTTCCTCGGATTTCCCGAGATTGCCTCAGATGTCCCCGAAATTTCCTCAGATTTCCTAAGATTGCCTGAAATTTTCTAAGATTTCGTCGGATTTCCTGAGATTTTCTAAGATTTCCTGGGATTTCCTAGATTACCTAAGATTGCCCGAGATTTCCTCGGATGTCCTAAAATTGCTTGAGATTTCCTAAGATTGCCTGAGATTTCCTAAGATTTCCTTAGATTTCCTAAGATTGACTGAAATTTCCTAAGATTTCCCGTCTCTTGTACACCAAACTCTACCTAAGATTGCCCGAGATTTCCTCGGATTTCCTAAAATTGCCTGAGATTTCCTAAGATTTCCCGTCTCTTGTACACCAAATTTCCCCAGAGATTTCCCCCTCGGGCCTGAGTAACATCTATGCTAGTCTAATAAAGCTTTAGAAATGTTAATTTTCACTGTTGAATTTTGCTGGGGATGGACCTGTGTTTGATGAACGTTTAGTATTTTATTACAGATTAGAATTGTTTGAGAGATTGTGTACAGAATATTGTTCGATTTTATTTTATTTAATTTTCACGTTGGTTTAAGCTTTTTTACACTTTGGACTACATTTTTACGAATGTTTCATAGTTTATGTCGTTATACAGGGTGACCCAGACCACCCGTATCAGTACTTTTTTTCAAAAACGGTAAGTCGTAGATAGTTGGGCTAAAAAAAATTATTACAAAAGCCCTAATGGCGAATCTAATGGTGATATTATTATTTCCGGGAGAAGTCGGCATCCAGAGTATAGTTTGCTTCAGAAAGTCCAGAAATCCAGAATTTTAAATGGCACCATATGTCGAAAGTGGTATCGTTGGAAATCTCTTTAAAAAATAAGCAAGTTTTGTAGGAAAATTTTTTTTATTACTCCCAGCCCTTTTAAGTTTAAGTATTTTATGATTGTTGGATTTTAGATTCTGATGAAGGCCAATAAAAACCGGTCAATAGACATATTATGTAGCATTTACATATTTATTATAAGGACCCAAAAAACCCACGAATCCTCAAATTATTAGTTAAACCATTGTTTATATATATATATAAACAATGGTTAAACTATAGGGTCGATATAATTACACTTTAATTATAATAATTATTATTATATTATTATTCATCCCCTATTCTCAAATTTTGAATTACAAAATTCGAAATTACATTAATTCTATGGTCATTTATACATATAATTTCTATGATCATTTATACATACAATCACGCAGGTCTATTATGTATCCCAAACGTTATTATTTACTGTCAACCTTTATGCTATAATAAAGTTTCAAAATAACTGGTTGCTTAGCGTAAAGCGAGAAACATTATTATAGCTAACATGTGTCAGAAAGAGAAAGTAATATTTCTATTTTCGGATCAAAACGCGGTTCATCAATTATTTTATTTCATAACGGTCACTGTTATAATAACGTTTGGGATACATAATAAACCTGAATATCATATTACAAAAACGCCTAAGTCCTTTATGTGTGGGGACCGGGCAGTGTGAAACTAGATGCACTCAAGCATACATGTGTTAAATATAAGATTTGAAAACTACTTCGTCAATAAATAGTTATAGTTCATTCAAGTGTTTTAATTACAACAATTCGAGATACAGTCCACTCATCAACAAAATAAAATCGATTATCATCATCAACAACATTTTGGTTCATACGAGACGATTTGAGTTATTCAATTAAATAGATTTAAAAAGTGCTTCACTTTTTCCACTTCACTATCACCGATATCGATACCATATGTGAAGCAACAAACAGGAACATGATTTTTGAAAACCAAACAATTTTCATTTCTTATCTAGTTCAAAATTGCTTCAATTGTTACAATTAATTTGCAACAATTTTTAAACTATTTTACAATTTAACAATTTTTAAAACTATTTTACAATTCGATTATTTTCAACGATTTTACAAGTTTTTGAAAATTATTCTACTATTGACCACATGCTATTCTTAGTCCCAAATTTTACGGATCATTAAGAATTATCTAGGGTCTCAAAATAAACAGCGCCTATTGAAAAAACCACCATAACTAATAATTTATTTCTGTGGTTCTATTTTACTATTATTTCAACGCTATTTTATGTTTTTAAATTAAGTAAATAGGTACATACGCAATTTATAAACAATTTTTAAATTTAATTTATTACGGAGTGTCAATTGTGCTCTCATAGTATGTAATTTGAAATAACAATCAATTATTATACAATTATTATTATTTTGATAAATTTACCGCGACAATGTCGAACGATTTAACTCTTTTAAGTCGTGAACGGGGCATTATCAAAAGACAATTAACAATATTTGAAAACTTCTTACAAACAATTCAAGACGCATTCTATAGTAATGAAACAATATATAAAAAAACATTTGCACAATTACAAGCTCGTATGAAACAGTTTGAAACCCTATCGGATGCGTATGAAACAATTCAGTCAAACATTGAATGTACTTGCAACGAAGACATTCTTGAACAAGAGTACTTAGACAGAGATCAATTTACAAACTCACATACCTCAGCAATTGGTGGAAGAAATAAATTACCAATTAAGAATCAAACAGCCAACCATCAATATTCCACATTTCAAAAGCCATTATGGCTCGTGGCTAGAATTAAAGGAAATCCATAGATCGTTTCTGAAACCCAAACCAGTAGATATGCTAATTGGCTTGGGTCTATTCTAGGATTTAATGGTTAATGGAAAGTTGGACTTGGGCAAAGGCTTACCAATACTAAAAAATCCCAAACTAGGGTGGGTAGATGCTGGTAATGCACCAATGCTAACCATTTTAGTATGAGTAGATGTAACTTATTACAAACTATCTATACGCAAGAAGAGGAACAATTAAAGCGATTCTGGCAGATTGAAGAAATTCCTAATATAAGTTCGTCATTGACCATCGAAGAAGCCGAGTGCGAAGCTTTATTTACAAAAGACACTTCACGCCATCATGATAGCAGATTCGTGGTTAAATTTCCGTTAAAACACTCACCCAACTTATTAGGAGAATCTCTAGATATAGCCAAAAGACGTTTTCTTGCGATAGAAAAACGATTCCAACGAAATCAGAAGTTCAAATCATTTTAACAAGATTTTATCGCAGAATACATCTCTCTTGGTCATATGAGTAAAGTAATTCCAACCGCGTCAAATACTAATGAAAGTCCAATAAGTTACTATCTACCCCACCATGGTATAGTAAAAGAAGAAGATCATCAATTCCGTGTTGTGTGTTGTGGATCATCTTCAACGTCAACAGGATGGTCTTTAAATCAAATTCAATATATTGGTCCAAAGGTACAAAATGCCATTAATTCAATTTTATTACGATTTCGGAAGTACATCTATGTTGTGTCATCCGACGTATCCAAGATGTATCATCAAATTCTTATGCATCCAGAACACAGGTCATTGCAACGCATAATATGGAGAGACGATCCATCTCAAGATTTCACCACCTTACAATTGAACACCGTCACATACGGTACTAGTTCAGCGCCATACTTAGCAATAAAATATTTTAAACAAGTGGCCTTTCATTAAGGCTTACCAAAGGCTTACTGGCCTTTGTGACCTGCGAGCACATCCTTTACTTGTACCTGCTATGTCCACATTAAGGAATTGGGTTTCAAATTTTGACGTAAATCCAGGAGTTTTAAAAAGTGTTCCCCTGTTAATGAGTAAGAAGTCATGTGACTTCAGTAATGTGGAACGGCTGTGTGTCATATCATTCGACGAAGTCTATATTTCAAATAAAATGTAAATTGAGTCGAAAACTTTTTTGAAACACTTTTTGACCGACTTTTTGAAAACAAAAAGTCGGTCCACACAGGTCCTGTCATACTGTTATGCCACGAGGCCTAACTAAACATTGGAAAAATGTTGTGAATGTGAAAAAAAACATTTTTACCAGTATGATCAACCAATGACAAGAGATATTCTTGAAAATATAATTTCAGAATTATATAAATCAGAGGAGGGACGAATGAAAATGTACAGGCACGCGGCTGCCAAAGCTGCGGTAATGTATTGACACCGCCATCTCCTAAGACCCCAAGGTGTTGACATCACAAAGGGTCCACCTAAAACAAATGTAAGTACAGAGCCGGATAATAGTACCCATACAGGAGTCCCCAGAGTTGGACAAACGGGCCATGCCTGGCCCAGCACTGGGAAACCCAGCCTTGGTGCACCGAAATTGGCCCATGCTTGGGTCATGTCTGGGTAATCGCCTTTGGCCATCCTTATGGTTAGCCAACCTTTAACCAAGCCTGGTTAAACTAGACTCGGCCATTCTTATGATTTGCCACTATTGGCCCAAGACTGGGCGACCCAGTTTTGGCCATGCCTGTGGTTGTCCATCCTTGAACCAAGACTGGGAGACCCAGCTTTGGCTATCAAATGATGAACCAGGATTGGCTCAAAACTGGGAGACCAGGCTTTGGCCATGACTGTGGTTATCCATTCTTGGACCAAGACTGTAAGACCCAGCTTTGGCCATATCTGTAATTGTCCATCCTTGGACCAAGACTGGGATACCCAGCTTTGGCCATCGAATGATGAACCAGGATTGGCTCAAAGCAGGGAGACCAGGCTTTGAAGCTGCCATGGGCCATCTCACAGTCATGGGACTGTGGTTATCAATCCTTGAACCAAGACTGGGAGATCCAGTTTTGGCCATCGAATGATGAACCAGGATTGGCTCAAAGCAGGGAGACCAGGCTTTGGCCATCCTTATGGTTAGCAAACCTTTAACCAAGCCTGGTTAAACTAGACTCGGCCATTCTTATGATTTGCCAGTATTGGCCCAAGACTGGGCGACCCAGTTTTGGCCATGCCTGTGGTTGTCCATCCTTACACCAAGACTGGGAGACCAGGCTTTGGCCATGACTGTGGTTATCCATCCTTGAACCAAGACTGGGAGACCAGGCTTTGGCCATGACTGTGGTTATCAATCCTTGAACCAAGACTGGGAGATCCAGTTTTGGCCATCGAATGATGAACCAGGATTGGCTCAAAGCAGGGAGACCAGGCTTTGGCCATCCTTATGGTTAGCAAACCTTTAACCAAGCCTGGTTAAACTAGACTCGGCCATTCTTATGATTTGCCAGTATTGGCCCAAGACTGGGCGACCCAGTTTTGGCCATGCCTGTGGTTGTCCATCCTTACACCAAGACTGGGAGACCCAGCTTTGGCTATCAAATGATGAACCAGGATTGGCTCAAAACTGGGAGACCAGGCTTTGGCCATGACTGTGGTTATTCATTCTTGGACCAAGACTGCAAGACCCAACTTTGGCCATCCAATGATGAACCAGGATTGGCTCAAGATTGGGTGACCCAACTTTGACCATATCTGTAATTGTCCATCCTTGGACCAAGACTGGGATACCCAGCTTTGGCCATCGAATGATGAACCAGGATTGGCTCAAAGCTGGGAGATCCAACTTTGGCCATTCCTGTGGTTACCCATTCTTAGACCAAGACTGGGAGACCAAGATTTGGCCATCGAATGATGAACCAGGATTGGCTCAAGACTGGGTAACCCAATATTGGCCATATCGGTAATTGTCCATCCTTGGACCAATACTTGGGAGACCCAGCTTAGGCCATCGAATGGTGAACCAGGATTTAGCCATACCTGTCATTGTCTAGCCTTGGGCCAAGACTGGGAGACATAGCTTCGGTTATTTAGTGTTAGGTTTCTTTTTATAAAAAGAGAAAAAATATATAGTGTTTTCTGTACAGTGCTTGTCATGGGTACCGGAAGAAGCGTGCGAGTAGAAAAAGAGACTTCTCGATTCGAAGTAGAGAAGTAGAGGGGGAAACGAGGTAGCCAGTGGCATGAGTAATCCCTCAGTAACTGTCGAATATTTCTTTTGTGCATTCCACATCGTATTCATTGATTGCTAGTTTTAAATCTTTTTTTTTTATTTTATTGCTACTAAACATAATATAATCATGTCAGATTCATATCTCAGGGTGAAAAGGTGGCGTGAGTTACATAAAACAAAAAACATTGTAAGTAATGATAGTAATTTAGATGTTAACGCACAAAGTGCAACTGATAAAACTCTGAACAGCAGTGTGAGTGAGGATAATTATTATCGTAGTGATACAGAACAATACGATTTACGGGCATTTGAAAATGATTCTGATGGTACAATTGGTAATAGTGATTTTGATAGTATCCGTGATTCTGTCGAAAATAAAAACAATGATCGACTTCCAGATGATGCTGCGAGTAATTCAACACAACATATTAGTGAAGAAGTGAAAACAAAAGCGTTGTTAAAGGATAAACTCCGTTGTTGGACTTTAGACAATTTAAATGTATTAACATTAAATGTAGTGACTCAGTTACTGGAAATACTACGAGAAGAAGGACATGAAGAATTGCCCAAAACTTCTCAACAATTATTGAACACCAAGCACTGTCGACCCATGAAATCAATTTTGAGCAAGCGCGAAACAACTGGAAGTTATATTTATTTTAATATAACCCAAAATATTTATTTTAGGATAAAAAATGTATTACAAAAAATAATATCTCCAGATGTTTACACTGAAACAAGAATATCAATTCAGCTCCACATTGATGGAATTTCAATCTATAATCATTCATTAATCCAAGTATGGCCTATTATTTTGAAAGTTTATGACCGTAATTATGAGAGTAAACCTGTGACAGTCGCATTGTATTGTGGTGATTCCAAACCTTTCTCGGCAAAAGATTTTCTAACGGACTTCGTCGAAGAAGCAAATCGATACATTTCGGATGGTATCGTTTTGAATAATATTAAATATTCCTTCAAAATATTTTGCGTGATTGCAGATTCACCTGCAAGAGCTTTTCTTAAAGCGATAAAAAATCCAGGAGGTTTTTTTGCATGTGAAAGGTGTACCGTAGAAGGTATTACTAAGAATCATAAACGAGTCTATCCTAACATGAACTGTGACTAAAGCCCAAGCAGAACATCATCTGAAGAACTGCAAGACAAACTTATCCAAATTGAGAGAGTTTGATCACTTGTTGTATCTTGGGGTAATGAAAAGTTTACTTGAAAAGTTATTAGTAGTAACAAAACACAAAGCTCGACTAAAAAAAGCTCAAGTTAAAATTTTGAAAAAGACAATGGAATCCATATCGTCAGACATTCCGGTTGAGTTTCAGCGAAAACTGTACGACATGGATCAGGTTTCCAAATGGAAAGCCACACAATTTCGCTTTTTTTTTACTGTATATCGGACCTCTTGTTTTTAAAAATGTTTTATCTGACAACAAGTATCGGCATTTTTTATTATTATACGTATCCTGCAGAATTTTAAATGATGACTTGATGGCAATAAGATACACAGAATACGCTCAAGATCAGCTAAAACTTTTTTTCAGTTTATTGCCATCAGAATACGGCGAAGATTCGCAAGTATTAACCATGCACAATTTAATACATATTCCAGATGATGTTCGTCACTTTCAAGTCGCTTTGACTGAATTATCAGCTTTTGGGGTGAAAATTATATTGGTTTATTCAAACATTTGATAAAGTCACCATATAAACCGTTGACTCAAATTGCAAACCGTTTGGAAGAGTTGGAATCCGCTGATCAGGTAAAAATTAAAAAAAGAAATACTTTAGTATGTGAGTGCAGTTATGGACCTGTTATCGATTCAATTAAATATAATCAAAAACATTATGTCAAGATAAAAAAAGTTAAATTACACGGTGTCACTCTTACTTGTAAGCATCCAAACAATATAATTCAATTGCAAAATGATAAAATATTTGTAATTGATAGTATTTTAAATGATCAAGAAACTTACGTTACACAAGAAAATATTAATAATTTATATATATACGGCGTAGTAGAAAATAAAAGAAGAGAAGTGTTCGATTTTCCTACTTCATCAGTTGATGTGGGTTTAATTAACATAATTTCTTGGAAAGAACAAAAACTTTTGTTGAAAATTACTAGTGTTAAACGTAAATGCATTCTTTTGAACATGAATGATTCTAAATTTGTTATAACTTTACTACATGATTAAATTTATTTGCAAAATAATACACAAAGTATTTTTTATAATATTATAAACGTTTGAAAATTTTTATTATTATAATTATTTAAAACTAGATACATTTATGTTAATATCACGTGATTTTACTAACTCAATCATGGACGTATATAAGGGGGGTGTTAAGGGGTCTGGACACCCCCCTTAGCCTAAGCAACAAGACGAATATTAGTCTAATACCCACAGTAACCGGTAAGTAGACCGTGGGATTCTTAATATAATTACAGAAACACAAGAAGTGCAGTGTCGAATCCCCGATGGCGGCACTAATTATAACAGCCGTATTCATAAACGATGCCTTTACTTATACTTAAAAAACTACTTTTAAAATAGACCCTTATCGACCTAGTAAATAAGGTTGCAATAAAAACAAATTCGACTTTATTGGAGGCAAATTTACTTAATGTGACATTTTTTTAAAATCGAAAAGAAAATTTTTGCTTTAAAAAGTTATTCAACATCTTAAGAATAATGTGTACAAATTTCATGCCAATATTTGTAGTATTTTTCAGGCTTTAAGCTGGTCAGCATGTAAACCATAAATCGTTCAATTTATTATTGTCGGCAACACTTAAATCTTTTGTATACCAACATTTTTATTTAAATTTTATTATTTGTGTTGCATCTTGCAGTTTCCATCAACAATATTATGCTGCCTGTAAACCCAAGTGTTTACTTAA
Organism: Cantharis rufa; assembly: GCA_947369205.1. NCBI lineage: Eukaryota > Metazoa > Arthropoda > Insecta > Coleoptera > Cantharidae > Cantharis > Cantharis rufa. The sequence goes on along the minus strand of OX376305.1, from coordinate 29,728,609 downwards.
ATTTTATTACTTTTTAAAATTTTGAAAACAAAATTTTTAAAAATTTTTATTTATAGGTGTAGGTAGTAGACAGTAACGGTCAATGAAATGTACTCACTTAAATTTTTGCAATTTTAAAATGACAATATAACAATTCTTTAAGCCTTTTGGTGCATAATCGTTTCAAAATTTTATGACCGGATACCATTATAAGATTATAACCGAGTTTTGTGCAAATTTTATTGTGAGTACATTTCATTGGCCGTTACTGTAACTGCAAGTTTGTTAAAATGGCCAGTTTTCACTTTTCAAATTTCAATAGTAAATTTGTGATTTTTACTTTTATTGATACATACAAATAAAAAGATTTTGACGTAGCTATGCTTTCTTTATTACGTTAACTACAAAAAAAAATGTAATTATGATTTGTCTATCGAAGTTAATTTATAGTATTTATTTAAGAATGTACAATACTTCGTTTTATATTTTCTTTTAATTACTTAGACGACATGTTTCGAATATATTCATCATCAGGATGATGATAATATTTTAATTTTGACTTCCTGATGATGAATATCTATATTCGAAACATGTCGTCTAAGTAATTAAAAGAAAATATAAAACGAAGTATTGTACATTTTTAAATAAATAAAAAAAAATGTATTGTGTATATGCATTTTTTGAAATTTTGGAATGTGGGTTGGGTAAATTGGGGATTTTGAGATCTTCGGTAGGGGTAGGGGATATTGTGGTATTCAGTCGTGAGTACAGCGTCTTCCAATTAACATCCACTATCGGTTATTCTCTGGATTATAGTGTACTAATTTTGTTTTATTTGTAAAAATGGCATATAGTAATATAAATATGCGGTGATCGAGTTTGACGAAATGATAGGCGATAAAATAGCGGTCGAGTTAGTTCCAATTGATTGGCTAACCGAAAACGAAACTTGGTGTTTCTGGCCGCCAAAAGATCAGGAAAATATGGTGAAAAAGTTGGTTCAGCTTAAAAGTAGACCAGGTAAATCATGGAAGAAGTATCCTGCCAAGATCATCAGCAAGGCTAGTAAGTATTTAAGTACTTTGACTACTTTTTTTAAAATTTTTTTATTATTTCAATGTATCATCATGTAATTTACATAATATGTACATACCTTTTAATTGTTTTTAAATTCAATTTTAATTTTTTGAAAGTTTTACCGATGTAAAATAATAATAATTTCATTATTAGAAACATTTGTAACACAGTCTGTTTATTATGATTTCAGAGGATTATGATCAAGGGCTACGCAGATTGAAAAGATCTTACAAGAAAAACGACATTGATAGCGATTCACAATTTGAAAATGACGAACAACTTGACATCGTGCATTCCGCGAGTGCTGTAGCTCAACTTTTAACCAAAACGGTTCCTTTGAACGCTAGAATCAATCGCCTAGAATCTCTTGTGGAATTCTCTGAAAATGATGAACGTGCTCAGAACGAGAATTCAACTTCAAAGTTTGCAAACGGATTTTGATGACGAGGTGTCCGAGTCACAATCATTTGAACCTAAAGGTATTTATTATTATATTATAACTTACTATATTAACAATGCAAATTTCCGGTTTTGAAGCTATTTTTGGCTTGTTAAAATCCATTTTACAGCAAAACTTATTGGAGGGTTTTTGTAGAAAATTTCGTTCTCTTCAATATTGTTTGTTTATATACGTTTTTTTTATTTTGTTGCGCCATTTCTGACCGACAGCGGCTTAAACAAGACTTGGTAAAATTCGAAAATATTGCCATCTACGTATATCTCAGAAACAGTGCGACAAAATAAAAAAATTTATATAAACAAAATTGAAGGCAATGAAATTTTCAAAAAAAAACGTCTAATAATTTTTGCTGTAAAATGAATTTCTATAGACTAAAAACAACTTCAAAACTGCCGATGGGCGTTCTTTCCATAGGCCAATGAATTTTTCTATAAGCGAGGGATCCATTTTCAAATTTAATATAATTTCTCCAGATATTTTTTAGGCTATTGTCTAATATTTGTAAACCGTCATTGTTTTAATATCTAATTAAAAAATTTTTTTTAAATAGAAATAGAACGCATAAGAAATTCAAAAAGGCATAAAAAAAGCACAACAACCCGAAAAATCCCAAAAACGCAAAAAAAAGCTTATAAAACATGGTGCCAAATAGACCATTTTTGAATAAATCGCTCAGATTATTTAAAGTTTTTAAGCTGCTCTGAATTTTCAGGAAAAGCATTATAGCTACAAATCCGGACTCGAATGACGAGTGTGTTACATGTTCTCTATTATTTCATCATCATCATCATTATTATTATTATTATAATTATTGTTTATTGACTATCAATAATTTTGTATAATAATAGTATAATAATTATTAATTGTTGTACATTTTCTAGGAATCAACAATTACAACGATTTGGCAAAATATTTGCAACGCGTTATTCACGATGAAATGTACAGCGTTAGAAAAAGTTTGAATTACACCATTGGGCAAAAATTCCAAAAATTTATGGAAGTTGTTCAATACTCGGCTGATCCACCACGTAAACAACGCGCATGGAAGGACATCGGCGAGGATTTGCCATTCGAGGACATCGAAAAATTTCTTAAATTTGATGAATCTCTGAAGGATAGTGAGGAAAAACAAAATGCATTGGTATTATTAAAATATTATTTTTACATTATTTAAATATTATTCATAAATGATCTATATATAATACTACTATGTATTATTAAATTATTTACTCATTGTTATAGACGGACATTTTTCAAATGGTCTCGGCCGGATGCCTTAAATGCGAGGACGATGTTCACCAGATCATGGGAAAAATGATAAGAAAGAACATCCAATTGCAATACAGTGGATGTGGAAAGAAAATAAAAGGTGTTGGGAAGAAATCATTTAAAGATACCGAGATTTATAAAGCAATGGAAAGTAAGTTTATCTATTAATTGAATATTAATTAATTATTAGATACTTATATTTAATTATGATTCTATTGTGATGAGATAACTTTTGTTTTAGAATTTTTAACGGCAAAATATCATGATTCTAACAAAAAACCAGGAATCATTTTAACTGCAGTGAGTACCTATTTATCGGGAGCAAGAGACAGAGACGGTGGAAGAGCGCAGCGTAATAGAGATATTTAATTTTAAAATTAAGGAAGGGCTAAGGGTTTTAAGCGTAAACAAACACTCTTGCGAATTTTTTTTATAGATATGGATAGAGCAAATTTATTCAAATCTTTTATACGTTATTATAATGTATATCGAAAATAGCGACCAACGCCGGTGACGAAGCTTTTCCAAGAATGTCTTTGGGAAAAGACGATTTGAGGTGTTCACGGTATCTCAGATGGAAATTGTCTGAAATCGAAGATCATTAAAATTTAGTCAAAGTATCATCAAATCTTCCCCCTCCCCCAACGTTCTCCGATTATTATTTTTTTCATTTTTAAATTGTTAGTGGTCATTTAAAGTGAAAATTGCAATTTTTCACGAAAAATTCCACCATTTTGTAGGTGGAAAACTCCCTTAATGAAAAAAAAATTCTAAAACTTATCGTTGGGGGTACCCAGTTTGAAATCACCCAACTATAAGTTTTAAAATTTTTTAACGTTAAGGGTGCATTCCACTTACAAAATGGTGAAGTTTTTCGTGAAAATTAGCAGTTTCCACTTTAAATGACCACCAAAAATTTAAAACTGAAAAAACTAATAACCAGAGGACGTTGGGGGGGGGGGGAGGATCTGATGATACTTGGACTAAATTTTAATGATCTTTGATTTCAGATAATTTCCAGCTGAGATACCATAAACACTGCAAATTGCATTTTTTCAAAGACTTTCTTGGAAAAGCTTGTCACTGGTTTTATCGATATTTTCGCATAAAAAAATTACAGAATGTTACTGAAATGATACTTAATAATGTACAAAAGGTTTCAATACATTTTCTCTATCCATAGCTATAAAAAAAAATTGGCATAAAAGTTTTTTTTTACGCTGAAACCTTTACTCCCCCTTAATTTAAACTAACTTGCCTAGAATTATATTTTATGTATTTAATAACATGTATGTATACTATATGTAAAAAACTCTCAATATAAATGTTTTTAAAATTATATTATTTAATTATTATTATTAAAGCAATTATTATTATTCTGGTAGCAAATAGTGGTCTAGTGCGGGCAAGTTTGTATGGCCCAGTCCGGGCAACCTAGCATGGCCCAGTCCGGTTAACCTAGCATGGCACAGTCTGGGAAACCTAGCATGGCCCAGTCCGGGCAACCTAGCATGGCCCAAGTCCGGGAAACCTAGCATGGCCCAGTCCGGGTAACCTAATATGGCCCAGTCTGGGAAACCTAGCATGACCCAGTCCGGGCAACCTAGCATGGCACAGTCTGGGAAACCTAGCATGGCTCAGCTCCGATAACCAAGCATGACCCAGTTTTGACGACGAAGTCTGGGCCAGTCTTGGTAACCAAGCTTGGCCCAAGATTATCATTCCAGACTTCTACCCAGGCTGGGCCAAGACTGGTTTACAAGCTTGGCCCAGACTTCTACAAGCTTGGGCCAAGGTTGGACCAAGCTTAGCCCTGTGGTACTTTCCTGTATGGGTAGTGTTATTTTGGAACCACGTGTATCCATCTTGGGTAAAGAGTGGGTGACCACCACCCCCTTCCTCAACATCGAAGTTAATTTTCAAGAGTTGCAGGCAATTCTGGCCCTCAGCCAATCGCAGCCTGTAAACTCAGAATCAACTTTCAATACTTCAGCTCCTTCTACCTCTTTTTCAAACTCGAGCGCCACCACGACGGCCAAACCCTTTGCTTTTACGGGCGGCAATCTGACGGGCAAAACGCAACTTCAGACGATGAAGACAAAGCAGAAACGGCGGCGGCGCCTTCAGCATGGAAAACGGCCAAAAGGAGGCGGAAAGGGGGCGGCCAAAAGTCACCGCGCACTCCCACCCTCCTAAAAGCCGCGAACAACATCTCGGTCTCTACCCCGGCTGTCCCTCCCCCTTCAGGGGAGGCTCCAACGAAGCCGAGGGTAATTGGTTCACACCCCCGCCCTCCTCAGGGGAGTCGCAACAGTCTAGACCAACCCCGACCATCCCTACAGGAGGGTCCGGCGCACACTCGATCAGAGGGAAGCCCACCGCGCAGGGGCAACTTAACAGCAAAATCTCTCCAATTATTTTGGAAGAAAAAGGAAAATGGCCGGAACTAAGTCGTGCCATGAATGACCGCCGCATTAACTTTGTTAAAGCCAAAGACAGCAGGGAGGGTCTTTGCATCACTCCGGGAAGTGAGCAAGACTACCGGGATCTAGCTAAGCTGTTCGTAGCTCGCAACTACGCGCATCACTTCTTTAAGGAACCCCAGGACAAACTCTTCAGGGTTATTCTGAGGGGTTTCCTGAAGGAATTTCCAACGTAAGAGATTCCACGGAATCTCACAAAAGCGGTTTCCCGGTAACCAGTGTCACCCAGATGGTACAAGGGTCGGTCCGAACCCCACTACTACTCTTCGTAGTAAAGCTCAAAAACACCGCCAAAGCTAAGACAATATATAAGCTAAAAACGGTCTTGCAAATGGGGCTTACTTCAAGCCTCCAAATCAGCGCGTGCAGCCGTACAATGTTTCAGGTGCCAGAAGTATGGCCACAAGCAATCAAACTGCGCGGCGGAAGAAGCTATCAGCGGTGCAGCGGCAAACATCGCGCGTCGGACTGCCCGAAGCCCAAAATGATCCCAGCACTCTGCGCGAACTGCGGCCGAGCCCACCCGGCCAGTTTTAAGGGATATCCTAGAAATCCCTGGGTAAACAGGGTGATCGACCCTTCAGGCGTTTCACCCCCCCCCCACCCCAACGTAGGGGCCCCTTCCCGGCAATATCGCCATCAACGTTACAGTCCCCCTCCCCTCATAGGGTAGAGCGTGTCGCTCCAACTACCGCACTGATGCAGCAGGCCTCCGAACTTCCAAAGGTCGGAAAACCCGCTACATCTAAAAGGAGCAAGCGGACGAGAAGGCAGAAGAAGAAAGAGGCTGCTCCCCTCACTACATCCTTTCGGCCCGTTGATGGATCTAGACGCCCAAAGATACGTCCCGTGCCCTTGCAGATCGCCTACTGGAATGCCAACAGACTACGTAGGCAACGAAATCTTCTTGAAGATTTCGCCGCCAAGTATGATCTGGATGTCATTCTAGTAGGGGAGACGCACCCAAAGGAATCGCACACGACACGCACTAGACTTCCCAACCTCGCTCTGCCGCTATGGGGGCACCGCTATTTACGTCAAGTCCTGTATAGAGCACAACAATATTCCGACCCCGGAGACGCTGCAGGGAGTAGAACCGACATCCGTTAAGGTCCTCACGGATAGTAACCAGGTAAACCAGGACACCCAATTTGACATGTTGTTAGTTACATAAACGCACCTTGCAGAAATTTAGCCTCAAAACTTATAGAAGTAATTAAATTTTATAGAAAATTCGAACCGAAATACACTATTAAGAATTCTTTAGTTTTGTCTATAAATTGCATGATAAAATCTTTAATAGTTCTTTTAAACTTGTATCTTACAAAACCTTTTTTGCCTTAAGCAAAATTATTTTAAATTTAATACCAAATTCTACTTACAAAGGCATGGTTTACCGATGGGAAGCAGATATTTTTATGGATTACCTCGAAACTAAAATTCTTAACTCAGATTTCAAAAAGTTTATAATTTATTGGTATAGATATGTAGATGATATTTTTATTTGTTTCAATGGTTTCCTTAGGCAATTAGATCAACTTTTTAATTTTATTAATAAACAACACGCGAATATTAAATGTACTTGTTTACGCCACTTTTCAAATTCTTCCCGTCGAGGCGATCTGAGTATGCGCCAAGAGTCAAGAACACGCGCCATATTGGAAAAACCAACAATTTGTTCTAATATCAGTTTTGTGGTATTTTCCCGGTTTTTTCAAGTGTTTTGTGACTAACAACCAACCTTGACCAGCTGATTAATCAAAGAACATTTCGCTACATTATAATAGTGCTTATCGGTGATCATCCTATTGTTATCCTTTCCCTTCACCCTATATGTTATTTCCCATCCGAAGAGAGAGGAGAAGCAAGAAGAATTCTCTGGTAAGTCGCTATTATTCTAAACATCTATTACGCAATCATAAACCAAATATACAGTCCACTTTTTCATTCTCACTATAATTTTAGAAGTGAGATTTGGCCCAAACAGTACTAAAGATATTGAAGTCAATAATAGAATTTACGTACAAGACTATCGAAATTATAGCATATCGGGCAGTTTTTATCGTTGGAACTGACAAGCCAATAGAAATCATCTGTTAACTTTAACGACTCCTTAAAAGTTTTATGAAATTGGGCATTAGTAAAGTAAATTTTAAAATAGAATTAGACAAAATAAAATCAATTGCAATTTCTAATGGTTACCAAGTCAAATTAATAGATAACTTATTACGTCAAATTAAAAGGAAAAACCTAATAAAAGCTATATATCCTAATACCTATAATAAAACTAACGCAAATTTTAATGTCATCACCTTTCTTGGAAGAAAATCTGAAAAAATTGTCAAATATTTAAAAAACCAAAATTTCAACATTGCCTTTAAAACAGACAATAAACTTAATAAATTTATTAATAACACGAAATTCAAATTAGATCTTTTCGCAAAATCGGCGATCTATGCGCTGACTTGCGAATGCTCTCAAAAATACATCGGTCATACAAGTAGATCTTTCGAAACACGATTTAACGAATACACGCGATCCCACAAACTTGCAGACGGAAAATCTACTTTCGCGAAACACCTATTAGACACTAATCACAAACACGGGGGGGGGGCGAAATTTTGCATGTAGAGTCAAAAAGTAAAAAACTAGAATTTTTGGAAGCTGGAAGCGATGGAAAATAATGATTTAAAATATTCTTCATTATTATTAAATAATCAATCAGATTTAAACAACTCGCCTTTATTAAACATGTTTAAAAAGTAATTTTTTTAAATTTATCCTCCCCCCTTTATCTAACCTATTCGAGCGTTTATTTACAGTTTATTTTTTAAAAGAACTTCCACTTTCAAAAGTTACCTTTCAATTTTCTTTCTAATTCATCGCCTGATGATGCCATAGTATGGTGAAATAGTTATTAGAATACCATAAATGTGAGGTTATATCGTTAGTTGAAAATTTTTTGCAATTCACATATTTTAAATCCTTTTCTAGGAACTGTGAGAATTTTCATACCATGATGACCCATGATGACGTTATACCGATAATTTCTTTATCTAACATTCAGCAGTTTGGTTGTAAAGTTGAAAGTGTTTGAATCTACGGCAGACTGTCGCCTTGCGATCGCTGTTGTATTTTTTCTTCTCTACTAATTAATAGAAAATATAAGTAAAAATTTTACAATTTTCAGATGCCTATTATTTATTTCTTTTGTTTAGGGTTTAATGACGCAACGATGAAGATATTTCTGGAATTTTAGAAGAATTACAACGTGAGAAAGATGAACAGAACGAATTATTTGATGGTACTGACGATATATGTAGATTATGAACCTGAACACATTGTAGAGGACAATCACAACAGCGACTCAGAAGTTGATCTGGATGCAGATAAAGACCTGGATAGTGATGAGGAGGCAGAACCCGATGACTTAAGTTTTTACATCGGAAAAGATGGTTTGACTTTGTGGACGAATAAAAATGTTGCTACAGTTTCAAAACCTAAATCTAAAAACATAGTAAAAGTTCTCCCCGGTCCTAAGGGACCAGCTCGACTATATAAAACAAAACTTGAATGTTTTTCTCAAATAATCTCTTTTCAGATGGTTGACAAAATTGTGAAATATACAAATATTTTTATAAATAATAAAAGATCAAGTCTACAATCCACTCCAACAACTGAAGTACGCGCGAGGGATTATAGGGAAATAAAAAGGGTTGAAATTTTAACCCTTATTGGCGCTCTGTCCTTAATAGCCATAAAAAGAGAAAATCGAGCTGATTAGAAAGAATTTATTAAAAAAAACGGAACGGGAACGACAATAGTACGTGCAAATTTTAGCGGGAATCGCTTCCGTTTCTTAATGAATTCCCTCAGGTGTGAACATTCGACACATTCGACACTAGGAACGAGCGCAGAGAAACCGACAAAATAGCCCCTATTCGAGATTTTCTCACAAAGTTTATTTCCAACTGTCAAATGTCCTACAGTCTTGGAGAATGTACTATTGATGAAATGTTGGTAGCATACCGAGGTAAATGCTCCTTCATTCAATACATGGCTAAAAAGCCAGCTAAATATGGATTAAAAATATATGCACTGTGCGATGCACAAACTTATTATACTTATAATTTGGAAATTTATTGTAGTGTACAAAAACACACCCTTCGATCTCGGAACAAAGTTAGTTGAATGCATAAAAAAATCAAATAGAAATGTAACCACTGACAACTACTTTAGTAGCATTTCATTGGTATGATTCTTTATTGAGCGTTGATTTAACGCCGAAATCCACCCTAATTGTCTCAGAAAATAAACAGTTAGTTCCAAGAAACCACTTATTTGGATGCCAGGACGATAAAAGTTTAACAAATTTCATTTGTTACCAAGAAACAAAAAGTTGTTTTGGTTTTATCAACTGTGTACGATACCGACACAATTGATGAAGATTCGGGAAAATCTGTTCTTATTGTTGATTATAATAGTACGAAGGGAAGGGAAGTTGAGACGGTAGACCTTATGTGTTCTATAATAACAACTTCGAGAAGAACACAAAGGTGGCCAATCAACATATTTTTTCGCATAGTTGACATGTCGGAAATAAATTCTTTTAGAATCTTTCAAATGAACAACCCCCTCAATAAGTCTATCAGAAGAAAATATGTACATACATATATGATTTAACCATGGAGCTGATGACAGAAAATTTGAGAGAATGTGCTAAACTGCAAAATCTGCCCAAAGATTTGAATATTATTTTGGAAACATACAGAGAACGGTGTAACACCCTGTCCTTAAAAAAATTTTAATAATTATTATGCAATATTAATTCTGCTTAACTGCATTGGTAAAGCATTGAAATTCTTACCTTGCTATAAAATAAATAATTTGCAAAATTAAGAAGAATCAGAAGAGATGCCATGATTAAAGTAAATTGCACGGGGTTCATCAAAGTTCAATTTGGTTGGGGAAATTGGACAGTCCAAAAAAGATCGGGAAACGGGAAATTGGGTGAAGTGCTCGTGTGTTCGTGGCAACTTTGAGGATTTTATTGGTTCGTGTAATTTTGGTAGTTTGAATTATTAATTCAAACAATTATTATCAAGGCAAGGTAAGATTAGTTCTAGACTTACCAATGCAGTTACCAAATTTATGGTTTTGTTAAGTTTTTATTGGTTTTATATGTATAGGTTACAACGGCAAGAAAATCGGCCACCTGTGATACCCCCAAGATAACCAGAGACCCATTGTCCACATTTGCGGACCGAAAAAGAACCACAGAACACAACTGTCATGCAAGGAACACCAGTTCGTTTCACTACCTACACTAGGTCCAGAGCAAGTACAAAAAGTTCAAGCAGTGCAGGGCATCTGTCAGCAACAGTTCAGGGCGAAATTTAAATATTCATTATGGAAGATCAATGCGAAATATTGAAGGATGCAGCTGGTAACATCCTAGTTGATAGAAATGGAAATGTTACATGTGAATCGAAAGGTAATATGATTTATTTATCAAAATATAAATATGTATTTAACTAACTAAAAACCACGTAACCTCAAATTATCATCGAATAATTATTAATAATAATTATCGTCTTAAACATCGAAAATTTATAAATTATTTATTATTAATATTATTAGCTCTTGAAATATATATTTAAATAATTAAAATCATAGTAATATTTTAGTAATACTTCAATAAAATTTTTTGAAGAAGGGAACATTAAATCCCTAAAAGCAAAAACAGTGATTTTTAATTGATTTCTTTTGGCTCCTATGATTTTAATTATCTAATTAAACTTATTTATGAAAATTCCTGCTTCTCTAATTATTTTAGAGACTGTTATTGAAGAGACTGTTATTGAAGAGAAATTTTCATTTACCTGACTGGCCATGTAAGTTTATAAGGTTATTATTGCAAAATTTAATTTAATTTATTTCAAGGTTAGTCTGGATAAATGAAAATTTTGACAAAAAAATTAATTAAAAAAAAAGGTAATTTAAATAGCATTGCACGAATTATTGATTGGATCTAAATCTGGATTATGAGATAATTTTGTTCCTAATTTTTGCGCAGAGTTTCCTTACGTAACATCTTTGTATTTGAATTTTACAGGCGTTAAAAGCTAGATATAATCAAATTATCTTGTCATATGTATTTTATATTTCTGCATTATTTTTGTGTTCACTTTTTTCCAAAATAATGTGGGAAGAAGGAATTTGCATAAATAATTTTTTACATGCTAATTTCCTATGTTTCTATGTTCGGCTAACTCATTCAGCACCCGGTTGGATATGTTAAAATACTATTAACTACCTGCAGAAGTTGTCAAGTTTCAAATACCTTACAAGGATATCGATTTCGATCACGATACGTTACAATGTATCATAGGGGATAAAATACTGTTGGTGCACTTGAAAAATAGAGAAGAAGAAAGAGCCGTTGATGGTGATACCGAAGAAACTGATCTTGGAGAAAGCAGTAAAAGAGATGTGTCTTCTTGGACCGATGCTACCACAAAATTATTTCTGGAACTATACAAAGAAAAAAAAACATTTTCTTGAAATATGAATTTGTGGAGCAAAATTGCGGAGAGTATGATCGAACACGGTTACAACGTATCCGCTGTTCAGGTCGAGAATAAGTTCAAGTCTCTGGAACGCTCAGCAAAAATATGATCCTGAATAATAAAAAAAACGGTAAGAGATCGTATGGGATGCCCTTATGAAACGTAAGTATTAACAAAATTATTGCAACAAAAAGGACTGTAATGTATAACATGCGATGATGTGATTTTTATTTCACAAAGTTAACTGAACTTCTGGAACATAGGCATAATAATTGGCAGTATCTGGAAAATATGGTTTACGGGTGAGGACTGATGTTGTCAATACCACCAATATGTAAGTATGATATCCTAGAAAATGCAAGGAATTACCTATTAATGTAATACAACAACTATTCGTTTGTTGCAAGAAGTTGCGAACCTGGGTCACTGACAAATCTGCCTTGTAACTTCTTTTCAACACCTTTTTATTCACAAATAAATTCACTTAAGCTAATGAACATCAAATGCAAAACTATTTCAAACGAATTATTTACTTAATAATAGCTTTGGGTTCAACCATTAAATGGATTTTTAGAAACTTGGATGCAAAAGATTGAAGATACTAGGAAAAAATTATAAATAAACATGTCAATGTCAAATATAAATAAACTTCATGATAACGACGAAACAATAAAAACATTATTAAAACAACAAATATCAGTAGTCACCTCTACAATAGTATCATTCAACAAATCAATCCATCGACTAAAAATAAATGAAGAAAAATTAAAGAATATACCTAAGATAACAGTTTTATCGCCATCAAACAAGAGTTAATTGATCAACATCACGTTAATACTCAAATCAAAACAATAAATTGCTTTTCTCAATTACGCGAATCCTATTCAATAATTAATATTGAAAGTTCTTTCCCTTTAAAACATAATATATTAGTAAATTCTCGGGTGTAAGGGAAGGGGATGAAATAAAACAGCTATTATCGGTCGACTAGTTTCGACCTCTATATGAGGTCATCTTCTGGACTCACGATAAGATGGTGTCTGTCGTTAAAAACGCTATTTGGGCAATAACAGATAAAAGTGCGGAGACATTCAACAATTTCATTCATGACATTCGTCAATTAGCATATACAATAATGTAAAATATAGTATAAGATTAAGCTTAAAAATTGCAAAATTCACAAAATCATGTTACATAACTAGTCGATAGCATTTGTTTTATTTCATCCCCTTCCCTTACACCCGAGAATGTACTATTCAATACAGTGGCGTATTTAGAAAATGCCTATGGGGGGGGCAAACGAGGGAATTTTTTGGAATCGCGTTAATCCAGTCATGCGCGTCAGCGCTAATGAGATAATCCTATTGTAGTTGGAGAAGGGTACCTAAATAAATTAAATTTACGAAAATATTAAGAACACGTGGTAAACATTATTTTCTTCAGAAGGGGCTTCAGGGTTAAAATCCGAGTCATCCTTGGGGGGGGCAATTGCCCCCTTGCCCCCCCCCCCCTAAATACGCCAGTGATTCAATAATATTGTACGAGTTCGAAGCCATCAACTTTGCCAAACTTGAAGTATTACATCCTTCGATTCTTGGACCAGAAGATCTTCTAGAGCAACTTCGACTTATCCCTAATCACATTTCTGAAGTTCTTTAGAAGCTCTTAAAATCAATTTAAAAAAATCTTTACCACTTTTGAAAATTTGCCAAAGTTTCTGCTTTCTAATTAGAAAGCAAAATTATGTTTGTTGTCCAGATACTACTAATCGATTTAAAATAATATTCATATTATCACATGTATTATCTATATGCAAAAACTAATATTCTGCACATATTCTCCATGATTATTCCTACCTCTCCTTATTTAGCTTTATCGGAAGACAATATGCAATATATGATTCCATAGAAATGTACTAGCATAACTATTAACCAATTTCTATGCGATGTAGCTACAATACATACAATAAATTCAGATTCGCCCTTTGAAGTACAACAGTTGTTGCGTACTAATAATAATTATAACAGGTGCAAAGAAGATAATATTATTTTGAAGATTCAAGAAAAAAAAATTCAAAAACTACCATTTGCACGTTGGCTCCTGTTTATTGTGAAACCAGTCGACATCATCGAATCGTGTGCTAATCACCGCACAACTTATACAAGTGTAGAAGTGACTTAACATATAAGAATAAGTGACTTAGCATACAAAAAACGGTGGGCAAGTGTGCACTAGTGTATAATACCAAACACCTAGTGTAAGTAACAAGAAAAGAAAAACAAAAAATAAGGTGATTTATTAGTTAATATACGTATAATGTTTTGTAGAAAGACATGGAAACCAAAAACCGTGTCAAATGGACTCACGAAGAAAAGTTAGCTCTAATTGCTCGTGTTGAAGTTTACAAAGATCATTTAAACCACGTTACCAAACGTCGCCGAGTTTGGAGTAACGTTAGCAACGACTTGCATAGTCAGGAATATGTTTTTTCGGGCGAAAGTTCCAAAAAGTGGCAAAATTTGGTCTGAACTTACAAATCATGCAAAGATATAAAAGGAAAAACGGGTAGGGGCCCACTCGTTTCGTTTTTTTTTTTTTTTTGAAGAAATGGACGACATACTTGGTATGGAACAAAATTTCTCATCGCCACATTCAATTAATGTTGGCGAAGCATCGACATCTTTTGTGACATCTCATTGTTGTATTACCATCTATATATTTTGTAAATATTTATTGTTTCATGTTGGTATTAAGGATAACCAAGAATATGGCTATTATATACAGGTTACTTTTCGTTACATTAGAATAAATGAATTTTAAGTTAAATGCAAAGTTAGTGAATAATCCTCATCCATCACCATCACATACACCACTTGGTTACAACACTCATCATATTCGATAGACGAGGAGGTGATGTTATCGTCTATTATTAGCTACTATATTGTATACTTACAGTGTATTTTCTTTGTCATAACTTTAAAATATTTATAATATTATGACCCATTGAGGATATATTCAAATTCAAAAATACACTTTCCTCAATTAAAATTTATTATTTATGATGGACTAGTTTCGACTAATCAGTCTTTATCAACATATTCCTATAAAAAGGTAATATTTTATTTGACGGTAAGATGTCAGGGTAGTTTTAATTTTAATTTAATTTAATTTAACCTTTTTATAGGAATATGTTGATAAAGACTGATTAGTCGAAACTAGTCCATCATAAATAATAAATTTTAATTGAGGAAAGTGTATTTTTGAATTTTAAAATATTTAGTTCTAAAAAGTGTGAGTGAATTTTTTGGGTTTTCTAAATTATTGAAAAGTTAATATCAAGTTACACTACTTAAACCACGTATCAATCGATTAACTATTTGTTGACTCATTGAAAATTATACAATAAATGTTAGCTGTCTGCAGTGAAAGTACCATCAAAAGAATGGAATGGATGGAACAATGGAATTGAAGAAACTGAAGCTGAAGAGTACTTGCAAGGTTTTCATGCGGTGCGATGAACCTCATGCCAATAAGCTCATCCGGAACCATTGGATCGACATTGGATTTCAATTCAACGGAGCTTGAATAACAAAGAGCATCTGGATTTTGGCAAGAATTCAAACTCCATCCGATTTAAAAATTATTCCTGGTTTGATAGAGAAGATGTTGAATGTCGTTGGAAGTGAAAGGCAGTAAGTCAAATGGGCTGTAAAACTATTTTCCAAAAAAGTTGCCTCTGCTATCAGATTTCTCTGCTCTAAGTAAGCAGCATCCGACTGATGCTGCTACTCAGAAGGTTCGGTAAATTGCTTGTAGTCGAAAAGATGTTTGGTGCCGTCCAAAAATTCAAGCATTAAGAAAAGTGATTATGTTCATAATCTGAAATATGAACTTCTAGGAAGTCCTGTACCAAAGAATTGTCGGCAGATTAAACCTGGAGCGATTCCTAGTGAAAACTTACCCAAACAATCTGTTATGGAGTAGTCTTCAGATTCTGAACGAAATCGTTCTATTTTGGTTGATACACTTCTAAAGGAACGGAAGATTCAAATAGAGTAAGTACTCGTAACAAAGTAATGCTTGATTAATTGGTAACAAACTCGATGTTTTGTTTTTTTTGACAAACTAAGCAGTAATTTTATTTAAATATTATAAATTTATTAGAAGTACTCGAAATAGTGATGACGGTGGTAATTGTAGTAATTTTACGGGAGATGAAGATTTTACTGCAAATAACAATATCGAAGTTGTTAATATTATAACTAAAGATACAGGGTATTTCCTTATAGCAAAAATAAAATTTAAATCTATAATTAATATTGTTTTTCAGAACTAACACGGAAGTCGATAATCGTGATCAAATCATTGCGGAATTAAAGAAAAAGTTATGCGTTTGGAAAGCGAGCTTAAAGTGCTAACCAAATTATTTTCTTTTCAGCAAATTAAAAAACTTGCAAATCCAAACGGACGCCCGCGATAGTCAATTGGAGATTGTTATTCACTCATCAGGTCCTCGAGCATATAGACTGCTTTTAAAGAAAGGGTATCCTTTTCCAGCTGAATCAACGCTAAAATCGTGGAAAACATCGACATTTTACCAGGTATTTTAAAACAGGCCTTAATATTATTAAATTGCAGGACATGGATGAGATGGAGAAAGTATGTATATTGTTGTTCGATGAAATAAAAATTCGCAACATTTTTTTATACGACAAGGCTCATGACGAAACTATGAAGCCATTTTGTTATGCACAAGTTGTCATGCTAAGGGGACTATTTTCAATTTGGAAACAACCAATCTTTTATGATTACGACAGGAAAATGACCAAAGAACTCTTATATGAAATTATAACTTATGTCGAACATTCAGGTATGTAAGCAGAAATTTATGTATAATTAATTATTTGTTTTTAGTTCATTCTGAATTTATTTGTTTTAACAGGTTTCCAAATTGTTGGTATGGTTAGTGATCTTGGAGGAGGGAATAGATCTTTACATACACAACTACAAGTGACCCAAGAGAAAACCTGGTTTAAAAATCCTACCAACAAACAAAAGATTTATGTTTTTGCCGATGTACCACATCTTATTTAATTAATTAGAAACCATTTTATTGATAGTGCTTATGTAATCAACGGCAAGGAAATTAGTAAAAATATCATCGAGAAACTTCTAGACATCACTAGCGCATCTGATTTAAGAATTACGTATAAAATTTCTAAGGAGAGTCTTAATGTAAAGAAAGCTGGAAGACAAAAAGTTAAATTTGCTACAAAATTATTCTCACACTGTTTCAAGTGCAATCACCAGATGTGGGATGAATGGTGAATTAAAGGGTGAAAACTGGCTTGAATGTGCAGAATTTTTTAAATTAGTAAGTATTTTAACACATATTTTTTACCAAAAGTTAACCTTAAATTAGGTAAACGATTGGTTTGATTGTTTAAACGTGAGAGTCCCAGAACCAGTTAGTCGAGACAGGAAAAAAGCCTATGGATTATCCCTCGAACTTCAGATGAGTATCATAAATAAAATGACTCATGTTATGCAAAATTTGAGGGCTAAAGGAAAATCTTGTGTTCTCCCGTTCCGAGAAGGTAAATTTTAATTTTGAATTTAGTGGATAATTGTTGAGGAAGCGGTCATAAAAACAAATAAATTTGCCGACGTTTCGGGTTCTTTATTGACCCATTTTCAATGAGTCTACGGGTTACCAAAGATTCATAAAAACGATCGACCTTTGAGACCTATTGTTTCTCATCTTAATGGTCCTCTTCGCCATCTCTCTAAATTCATTGCTCCGTATTTAAAGATTTTTCACAAAGACAATTGTTATGATGTCAAAAACGCGTTTCAACTTATGGATATACTCTCTAATTATTCCCTTCAGGATGATGACGTTTTGGTCTCTTTAGATGTGTCATCTTTATTCACCAATGTTCCCGTGAAATTGGTCATCGATTATATTGATAATCAGATCCCTAAGCTACAAAATTGTTTGGACATCCCTGTTGATATCTTAATGAGAGCTTTAAGACTCGTCACGGCAAAAAACTATTTTGTAGCAAACGGGAAAAACTTATTTACAAAAGAAGGGGGTTCCTATGGGTGGAAGCATATCTGTTGATCGTGCCCACATCTGTATGAACATCCTTCTTGATGACCGTGTTGTGTATTTTAATCAAAGACAACAACGGCATAAGACTGATTAAAAAATATGTCGATGATCTTTTTCTCGTGATCAAGGGTGAATACGTTCCCTTTCTTCTGGATCACTTTAATGACTTCCATGTGGATCTTCAACTTGAACTTGAAAAGAATAAATCCTTACCTTTCCGAGAGTTACTCGTCATTAGGGATTCGAGTGGTATACTAATCACTGATTGGTACCACAAAGACACGTATTCAGGAAAACTTTTAAATTATTTTTCAAGCATCCTAAACACCAAATTCTTAATGTCGGGCGTAATTTTATCCACAAAGTCCTTACCACCTCACACCTCTCTTTCCATTGCAAGAACATCCTAAAAATAACCGATATCCTCTCCAGCAATAACTTCCCCAAGAATGTCATTAACTCCCTCCTTAATACAACCCTGACCCAGAAGAAAGGTAAGGAAAATAATAAGGAAGCTCTGATAGTAAATTTTTTAACCTCACTTATGTAAGAGGACTTACGGAGCAATTAATTGCTATTTTGAGATCTTCTTCAGAGATTAGATTAAGGGTTAGGTTGTCCCAAGAAGAACTCTAGGTTTTTCTCAAAAACCAAAGATCCAACCATAGATAAAGTAGGAGAGATGGTTTAATCGCATAGGCAAACCCTTCAACAGCAACATGCGCGACTCGAACAGTGGTTCTTTGAACTATTTAACAAAATTTTTAATGGATTCTACAAATTTAGTTCTTAAAACTGCGTACGGCGATGCTTCTTGAAGATTTGTTTTTGAGTTGGCGCATTCAATTACTGTTTGACATTGTTAAATTAATGGCCGCGTAGTTTTACGGTGTCGTGTCAATTATTTAATAATTATAAGTAATAGTTAAAAAATAATTATTATACAAGTTTTAAGTATTAAGTATAAAAGTATCTTTTATATTGCTTAACTTTTTTATTAATTTAAATATGGCCAAGTCTAATAACTGCATTGTTTGTTTTAATTATAGCCTCACTTGATGAACTGTATGCAACTCTGCATACACAATTTTGTGGGTCCACATTCTATTGTCGGCCGGTTCTTTTAACAAGTACCTGTTAGTTATAAGTCGGCCACAGTGTATTTTTGGTTTCAGTCGAGTGCTAATGCCGTTATAGTGAAATTTTAAGAAAAATTGAGTGGAAGTAATTATAGCCTCGCCGCTTAATTACTTAAATTAAAAGAACAGCATAATTTTTTTATTCATCAAACTTTACAGGTAAGTCATTACAATTATTAAAAAGCTATTTCTGAATAATATCGCAAATTTTAACTATTGCAGTCAATATGAGTCGAGGTAAACGCTTAACGAGAGAAGAAATAGCGTCGGTGAAGGCGTGTAAAGACGCAGGACTTTCAAATCACCAAATCGCGAAGAAAATTAGTAGATCGCCAAAATTAATAAATAATTTTTTTAAATATGGGCAAAATTACGGCACAAAAAAAAACACAGGACGAAAACCAACATTAAGTAACCGTCAGAAACGACAAATTTTTTAAAAAGCGGTTACTAAAAATATGACGTCATCGCAAATTCGGGCGGATTAAACAACTACCTGTGACCGCCCGAAGGGTTCGTCAAATTTTGCATAGTCACCCTCATGCAGATTACCGTAGAAGGGTTGGTAAACCTAAGCTTACCGCTGCACATAAAGCGGCAAGACTGGAATTCACCCTGTACATCTGCTGTTAATGTTTTACTAAACATTGAAAAATGGTTTTTAAATCATAAAATAGAAATATAAGGAAATTAAAAACAAATAAAACGGAATTTCATGACCGGGCTTTTTATATTGCTACATCGAACGATATAGTGACATGTATGGAATCTATGAAGCAAACAATAAGAAACATAAGAAAAAATCATATTCCTGGTCCAGCGCTTCCAAGTTGCTTACGGGAAATTGTGTTTCCAGAAACTTACAAACCGACAAAAATAAATGAGCCGTTCTTGTTGATAGGATAGTTATATTATAAAAGAAATCTTCAAATTCTTACTCTCAATAATTCACTACTCTTCTCGTCATTTCTCAACTCAAATAATTGCTATGCAGATGGAACATTCAAGACGGTTCCTTCACTGTTCCAGCAACTTTATACCATCCATGGTTTACAAGATCACGTGTCTCTGCCATTAGTTTACAGGTTGCTTTCCAACAAAGGTGAACGTTGCTATACTGAACGTATATTATACTCTAAAACAATTAGAACCAAGTTTGAATCCAACCACATTTATGATAGATTTTGAGCATGCTATGGTAAATGCGTCAAGTTCCGAATTCCCACATACAGTAAATCGAGGATGTTCTTTTCATTATTGCCAATGTCTTTACAGCAATGTGCAACCCAATGGACATAAACTGGAGTACTATACTGATCCAGAATTTTCCTTGAAAATTAGAATGCTTTCTGCTCTGGCATTTGGTCTCGTAAATTTTGTCAAAATTAATTTTTTGTCGAAATTTAGCAAAGAGTTACCTAAACTCATACACTCAAACCTAACGGACAGATCGATCGCGGTCAAATTTAACGACACAATTTCAGACACTAAAAACAGAAATTGGAGCACCTCAAGGATCCGTGCTGGCACCTAAGTTATTCAACCTATACATTAACGGCATTCTTACATTTTTTAAATTACAAATATTTGGCCCTGTTTGCTGATGACACAGCAGTTTATGCGCACTCATTCAGCGCATAGCTCGCCACAAAACAAATACAATTACACCTAGACATAATAAAACGTTACTTTGGCAAATGGAAGATCCGATTGAACGCCAGTAAGAGAGAGACAATAATCTTCGCCAGAAAGCGTACCAATCACAGAGTTTCTCAAAATCTGACACCGGACAGACAGACAATTATGCCACAGTCCACCAAAAATACCTGGCTGTGACAATGGAGAGCAAACTAAACTTTGACACACACTTAAAAATTAAACGGCAGCTGGGATACGCAGCAAATAGAAAGATCTACTCCATGATGAGGGGAGGTGGGGCAGATGGGTTCCGAAAACAAACGTAAATCCAGGTATTAGGTTCTAATACATTGTTTAGCTAGACTCAAGTAGCATTCAAGAGATCCAGAATTGACACAACAAATGAATGAGAAGTATTCTGAAATGCGACAAATTTACACCAATTGCTACAATGTTAGTGGTTCTAGGTTTTTTGTCTGTACATCAGTTTTTGATGTACCAAACACTTTGTTTTATTTACAAATTTAGATCTGGCCTACGGACGTACGGACGACAATGTGTACGTGAAAACAGCGAAAAAATAATGTGCAAAGCGCTGCATTTATCATGGTGATCTTGGTTTATATAACAGCCTACCAATAACAATGAGACGAGATAACCTACACTATTTCAAGCAGAGCGCACTAGAATTAGTTAAAACAAAACGAATAATTTGAATTGTTTCCATCCTGAATTTTCCTACCAGCATTCACAATTCCTTCCTCACACTCCGACGACCCATAAGAAAAAATCAACTGCTACGCTAATGAACAAGTATACATGGAAATGACGCATGAATTTCGGTTGGCAATTAATAAAATAGCTTTTTTAAAAGTTTTTCAAAATCGAGCTTTTAATTATAATAACTGATCGATTGATACGTGGTTTAGGTAGTGTAATATTATTTATTAACCATTATTATATTATATTAACCATTATATATTATATTAACCATTATATATTATATTAACCATTATATATTATATTAACCCTATCACTATTTTAGAAACCCTAAAAAATGCACACACACTAAGAGAAAATATTTGAGAAAATATTAGAGTTATTACTTATAAAAAGCAAAAAACCCAAAAAAAGAAATTTGAGAATCTATTAAAAATACAAAAAAAAGACTGTAGGAACCCGTTTAGTTGTTAATTACCCAAAATATGATTTTTATCCAAAATTTGTCAACCTCACTAACATTCCGTTCAATAAGCCTCAAGTAGAATTAATTAATAAAGGATTTAAATATAACATTCCAGCCATAGTAACTAACAGTAAATTAGAAAAATTAGCAGTTGAATGTGAAGTAGCTATTAATAGAAATAATATCAACCCCCTGTTGCAAAAATTACAACTAACAAACCTAATTAAGAATGTATCACATAACAATGCTTCTTGGCGTTCTTCACGCGAAGAAAGGACCGCTTTATCCTTACGTAAACTCGCGAAAGATTCTAATTTAGTTTTTACAAAAGCCGATAAAGGTAACACCGTAGTTTGCATTCATAATACCGATTATATTAAAAAAGTTGAAGATTTCATAAAACCAAAAAATTTTTCCTTAATTAAAAATGACTCTACTGCAAAATTCCAACTACAAATTAAAAAGATTATTAACAATGCGGAGATTATTTTTTCAAAAAAAGACAGGTACTTCCTAAGTTGTATGAACCCTCAAGCTCCCGGGGTACGGTAAAATTACATAAACCAGGACACCCTATTCGACCTGTTGTCAGTTACATCAATGCACCTTGCAGAAATTTAGCTTCAAAACTTATAGACGTAATTAAATTTTATACAAAATTCGAACCAAAATGCACTATTAAGAATTCTTTAGATTTGGTCAATAAATTGCACAAAAAAACCCTTAATAGTTCCTTTAAACTCGTATCTTTTAATGTCACAAATCTTTCTCCAAGCGTGCCGATTAACGAAACGGTTAACATAATCCGAGAACAAAACCAATCCTGTCATTATTCAAGAAATTTTAAACGCCTTAGATGTTTGCCTTAAGCAAAATTATTTTAAATTTAATAACAAATTCTACCTACAAAAGGATGATTTACCGATGGGAAACCCCCTATCTTGTCTTTTAGCAGATATTTTTATGGATCACCTCGAAAATTCTTAACTCGGATTTCAAAAAGTTTATAATTTATTGGTATAGATATGTAGATGATGATGATTTTATTTGCTTCAATGGTTCCCTTCATGGTATAAAGATTACATAATCTTTAAGATAATCTTTATACCATGGGTTCCCTTTAGACAATTAGATCAACTTTTTAATTTTATTAATAAACAACACGCGAATATTAAATTCACTAAAGATATTGAAGTCAATAATAGAATTAACTACCTCGACCTCACAGTCATTAAAGATAACAACACTTATTTATTTGACATTTTTCACAAACCAACAGAAGCAGGATCATAACAGGATTCATAACAGCTCCGAGCATCCTTTTTCACATAAAATTGCTTCTTTTCACGCTTTTCTTAATCGTTTAACCAGAATTCCTCTTAGTAAAGTAAATTTCAAAAAAGAATTAGACAGAATTAAATCAATTGCAATTTCCAATGGTTACCAAGTCAAATTAATTACCTATTACGTCAAATTAAACAGAAAAACCTAATAAAATCTATATATCCTTATACCCACAATAAAACTAACGCGAATTTTAATGTCATCACCTTTCTTGGAAAAAAATCTGAAAAAATTGTCAAATATTTAAAAAACCAAAATTTTAACATTGCCTTCAAAACAGACAATAAACTTAATAAATTTATTAATAACGCGAAATTCAAATCAGATCTTTTAGAAAAATCGGGGGTTTACGAGCTCACTTGCGAATGCTCTCAAAAATACATCGGTCATACAGGCAGATCTTTCCAAACACGATTTAATGAACACACGCGATCGGCGATCCCACAAACTTGCAGACGGAAAATCTACTTTCGCGAAACACCTATTAGACACTAATCACAAACAGGGGGGGTACGAAATTTTGCATGTAGAGTCAAAAAGTAAAAAACTAGAATTTTTAGAAGCTATGGAAATTAATAAATTAAAATATTCTTCATTATTATTAAATAGTCAATCAGATTTAAACAACTCGCCTCTATTAAACATATTTAAAAAGTAATTTCTTAAATTAACCCCCCCTTTTTATCTAACCTATTAGAACATTTACTTATACACCCCTTCCTTTTTTTTTTAAAAACCCTTCCCTTTTCAAAAATTACCCACTCCCACCACCCCGAACGCTATTTAAACGGATTCTCTCTAAATTTTCATTCTAATACATCGCCTGATGATGCCATAGTATGGTGAAAACGTTTCCGATATTGTATACTTACAGTGTATTTTAATTGTGATAACTTAAAAACATTTTAGTTCTGAAAAGTGTGTGTGCATTTTTTAGGTTTTCTAAAATAGTGATATGGTATAATAACTGAAGTAAATAATATGTTCTACAGTAGTTTATATAAAGAATAAATGCTTATTTACTAAATTGATAATATAAATGCAACTTTGCTATCCTGAGTTCATTGCTATCACATATAAATCGTGTGAAAACCGTTAGCATTCTGTAAACAGGTAGCTGTAAAGCTTAAAGGTTGGTTTATGCAAGACGCCGACGCACGCACTGCACGCAAGCAAATAAAGTTGAAACATTGAATTTCTGTAGTAGCGTTTATGCACATCGCTGACGCGCGTGACGTGCGTGCATAACCTCGAAATTTATTTTATCTTTGGTTTTCATTGCAGCGCGTAACGCTAGGAACTTTTCAAGTTATATTATTGTTGTGGTACAATTTTTTTAAATTTAAAATTACGAAAGTAATTTACTATAAATCTTATTTTTGCAGATGATGTAAAGTAAATTTTTGTTCCTCATTTTATTTTACTAATTTATTTTTCTAAAATTAAAATTATTAGATATTAATAATAAATTAAAAATAAAAATATCAATTATAATTGTTACCTTAGCTTATAATGGATATTTAATTTTTAATTTATTTTTCATTATTGTGATATTTTCTAGAAATAATAATAGCACGATGAAAAATTATCGACCCTAAAGCTCAACTTTCATGCTCACCATATTTTGGGTCGATAATACCTACAAAAGAAACCAGTCCATCTTTCTGATTTATTAGAAATAATAATATTTGATTATCTGATTCAAAAAAATTTTAAATAATGAAATAAAATAACATTAGCGCCATCTACCGTAATGTGAATTTATTCTAATTTGTAACCAGAAAACGCACTAGAACGCAACAAACGCATTCGAACTGCATAAACCAATATTTTTGTGCGTCGTTTTGTGCGGAGCGTTTCATGCGTGCGGTGCGTGCGTCGGCGTTTTACATAAACCAACCTTAAGCCGCCCTACAAAAGGATTTCTTCTATTGTTACATTGTAATTTGTTATTGTTGTATTCATCATTGTTATCATTATTGTATCTTTGTTATTTGTTTGTATCGTTGTTATTGTTAAGTTTACTCTTAAATTGTTTATTTGTATATATCACCCGAACTCTTGTAAGTTCGTTTATTCCAACTTATATCACATTTTGAAAACCTGGACAGTTGTGCGATCGAACCTTCGTACGAGACGGAACCCCCATGAATGAGAAAAGCGATCGTCTTAGCCATAAAAAGCTTAAAG
Source organism: Cantharis rufa (assembly GCA_947369205.1). Taxonomy (NCBI): domain Eukaryota; kingdom Metazoa; phylum Arthropoda; class Insecta; order Coleoptera; family Cantharidae; genus Cantharis; species Cantharis rufa. The sequence continues at coordinate 29,703,157 of OX376305.1, read as the reverse complement.
ATAAAAACTTCTCCATTCTTACAAAAGCCTTTCTTACGCCTAAGAGTGCAAGTGCCATTAAAAAGTGCAAACATAAGTTGTCAGCTGCATCCGAGGACGCAGCATTCCATAAGCGGCTAGAAGAAATTCTAGACAACTCAAAAAATCACATCAAGGATACCCAAGACCAACCTGAATAATCAGAGATGGACAACATGGATGTCACGGAGACGTCTCAAGGCCTGGCGGCCATAAGCTTCACCCCGGCGCCAACAAATCCGTATTCAACAAATACGGACTTCTGGTCACCCTACCAGAAAATCAAGAGGACCAGTGGACCGAGGTCCGCAGGAAGACGAGGCCACCACCGACGATTAAAGCCCCCGCAGCCAACGTATCGGCGGCTGTGAGACCTGTACAGGTCAACCCCCCCCCCCAATAATCCTCACCCATCCCATCACAGATATACCCAAGTTCCAAAGCCAATGCAAGAGGATCACCACACAAGCGGTCCAATTTCAAGCGGTCCGAGGCCAAACGCGAATCTACACACAGAACCTGGAGGACTTCAACAAATTGAAGGTCGACTTGTTCAGCAACGGTGCACCCCACAAGAAGAGCGGACGATAAAAATCGTCCTGAAAGGATCGCCCTACCTGGACGAAAAGATGATCCGCGAAGAACTCGCAACACACCAACTCACCCCCTCCCAAATCCAAAATCTCAAAACCAGATTAGGCACTAATTCAGGCTCTTTTCTGTTACAGTTTCCGGCCGAGACGCAAATCCAGGAGATCGCCAAAGTTAGGGCAATACAATCATCTATAGTACGCTGGCAACAATACATCAAAAGGAACACCCGGACCCAATGCCACCGATGCCAAAACTACGGACACGGCAGCAGCAATTGCAACATGATCCCTATATTACCCTATAGGGTAATATCTCTGTGAAAAACTTATAACAAATAAAATGGCTTCCGAACAGTGGCGGATCCAGGGGGGGCTAATGCCCCCCCCCCCCTTAGAGCTACAAAAAACATTAATTCTTACACCCAAAAATTCTGACGTATTACAAATTCCTGAAACTATTTTAAGAATTTAGAAAATTCAAAAGTATTTTGTATTTTTAAACTTTTTTAAAGAACAAAATCACAAAACTACGGATTTATTGTGTTTTTAAATGTTAAATCTATTTTATAAAATAAGACCACACTTAGTACTACTTCAAAGAATTTAAAGCCGAACTTCCGGAAGCCGCCTAATCTGAGGCTTCTATAGCGCCAGGTAAATAGTATAAGCTTGTTGCAATTTTGGAAAACCCAAGATTTCTGGTGTTTTCCCTAATTCCTGAAAGAATCTGTTTAGGTAACAATATTCTCCTTTGTCATTGCTTTTCGTAATTTAAAGCAAACAGAAGTACTTTTTATTTCAGTTTGCGTTTTTTGAATATATTTTCAGTACTTCAGTACTGATATTTTTCAGCCTTGAAAATGGGTCAATAAAGAACCCGACACGTCGGCAAATTTATTTGTTTTTATGACCGCTTCCTCAACAATTATCCACTAACTTAATATGGAAGGTCAACTATATTCACACAATTTTTTTTGTAAAACTTGAATCATTAATTAAACTTGAACTTGATTTTACGCAAGCAGACATTAGATTTAAAAATTAACATTAACCGTATATCTATTATAGGTAATTAAGAATCTTGAAAATAAAACGTTGTCAGAGTCAGTTTGTTGTTTACTGAGTCAGTATGTTTGTAAAGAAGCAAAAAATTCAAGAACATGAAAATCGAGACAGTAAACCACAAAGTAGTGAATCTCGAGAAAATTTTTCTGCAAATATAAGTGTTGCAACTATTTTTGAAATTGTTATTATACTACTTTTTCTTTTTTTTATTTAAATTTTTTTAATGTTGTTTTTTACCCCCCTATGGTAATTTCCTGGATCCGCCACTGCTTCCGAATTCAGCTATTTCGGAAAGAAGGGGAAGAAGCTATTTAATTTATACGCCATTAATGCAATTTATACGGCAGAATTTCTACACGTTATCGATACACTTTTGTATAGTTTGAATAACGTTAAAACCTAAAATGGGTAAAAATTTTCGTTGTGCTGTTAGCGAAGAATCTGGTCATAAAAAATTTTGGTACAAAATGTTGAAAAAATTGATACCTGGGCATTTGTTAGCAAAACGGACATCAATAAAATTAATCGAGCACCAGCATATAAACAAGGCTGGCTTACAATAAGTACAACTATCGGGAGTGTATTACAAGTGTGGAAGATTTGTGGTGAATCTGCCATTCGGCAATGTGGATCAGCTAATACAAATCCATCAATTTATTTCCAATTTAAAAAATTATATTTTAAATAATTTAGTTAGTTGCACAACCAGAGGCACAAATTGCGAAGTTGACTCCATTGTAGCTTTAGACAATTTAGAGCACTTTTTGACAAATACTTCAGAAATTCTAGACAAAACTTTTGAAAATAATGAGCTTCACTCTTTAACAATACCACCTGCTCTAAATCATATTGAAATTTTTTCTAGTCAAGCTGTTTCATATGTATGTGGTTTCGTAAGTAAAAAAACTCCGATTGTCATCATGTACCAGATGCAAAACTTCTTTTCTTTCTGACGATTTGCAACCCCATCACTCCTTCAAAGAATTTACCGATGATCAGAGACGTTTAAATTATGTAACCTATCCATTTTTAATTTGTCTAATTTATATCCGTGATATAATTATTGAACTTTGTTTAAAAGATTGTGGTTACATTAATCACATTAAAAGTAAAATATTTCAAATTTTAACACATGTCAATTTTGAATTTATATCTTGTCAAGATCATTTTGAGGATATTCGCTTGAAAACAATTTGACAATCAATTTTATTATATATATTTCTATATAGATACACTGGTAAACGAGATAAAAAAAACAACATGCAGCGTGCTCGCACTTAGCAAAATTATTTTCATCGATTCGAAAATTAGTAAATCTTTCAAAGAACGAAATCCAAGAATATTCAAGAGCACTAAACAAAACGTACGAAAGTGATGTCAATTCATACTTAACTGATGAGCTTTATTTTTTTCGTGATTTGTTAAAAACCTTATAAGTTGAAGTCAACTAATCCCCTAGATATTTGTAAATTAATAATAGAAAAAAAAATTGCTGAACTCTTTTCCGAACATTTACATTATTTTAAAAATATATTTATGCATACCTATCCTACACTGAGAAAAATAAGTAAAATTGTTAATATCAAACGTAGTATTTAATTCTTTTCATTATGTAATAATATAATCTGTAGTAAGCGTAGACATTTATCTCTATACTACTAGCAAAAGCTGGCTTTGTTATACATTACAACTACAAACTGGTATATATAAACACTGCAAGTTGATCGAGCTTGTAACTTATAATACATATTATAAACATCTTGCTTCTAAAAATGTACCATTTATAACAACGAAGTTGTAATGCTCAAGTATTGTTATATTTGCAGAAAACATTATAATGATTAAAAAATTAATACTGCACAAGTGTATAATATATTTGTGTCAATTTACATATTATAAACCAAGACAAGTTTCTTGATATTGAACACACTTTTAAAAATGATAATAAAAATTCAATACATAATGAATTATATTATAGTGTTAATGATTTATTCAAAATACTTATTATACCAAAAATTTTGAGATTCCAGCAAATCGTCATAAAATTCAACCGCCTTATAATTTTTACTTTCAAAGATTCATCTGCCAGCATATTATGTTTTATGAATTCTGCTGCAATTTTTCTCTTATGCAAAGATTATTTTATGAATATTTTTAATTTTATTGTTAGGTACGAAACGAAACGCGGTATCTCTTTGAGTTTACCCAACTTTAAGAATTTTAAACCATCTTTACCTTGTAAAATTTGTTTGCTACGTGCACAGGGCACTTTTAGGGTATATTTTATTGCTTCAGGATGTGCTCCAGAATGAGGTGCAGTTGGCAAATGCCATATGTCCAAATAGTAGCCATTAAAGCATTTACTGATTTTAAAAAACATTTCAGTTTCATCGCTTTACGTTGTACGATAAGCATCGTATTCGTTATAAGTTAAAAGTAAATTCATTATTGTTAGTTAGTGTGTTTATTTGAAAGTTATGGAAGATCAACTACTAGCTTGGGGTTTAGCTCAACTAATTCCCGTATTTAAAGGTTAGTATGAAATTTTATTTAAAAATAACTTATGCACGAAGAAATTTTAAGATACCTAGAATGGTCTGTCGTCATTTTAATAGAAAATAACAGTTTTGTAACAAAAAAATTGTTTCAATGATCAAAGCTCAAAGCTTTTATTTAAAAATATAACGTATAGGTACCTTAGAATATTTTTATTGCAAATTGCTTAAATAAATTCGCTGCTGGGGGTGAAAAAGGGGTTAAGTCATTTTTTTCGAAAATGGGATTAATTATTTTTTGGAACCTATAAGTGTTCATCTTTGCATTGGTAAAATAATTTAAGCCCTATCAATTCAATTAACGGAGAAATCGCACATGCATTAAGGAGTTAAGTCATTTGTGTTAAGAAATATTTTTGTGTAAACGGAGTTTAGTCGACTTAACTCCTTTTACACAAAATTATTATAAGTTACAAAATAAATATGTACTGTGTAAAAGGAGTTAAGTCAATAAGCTTTTCTTATTAGAATTTATTATATTTCTTTTGACGAGAAAATTATATACGATATACATAGTGTACTATTTTGCACACAGGGCCGGATAAACCAAGGGTGCAATAGAGCCGCGGCACCGGGCGACAAAGTTTGGAAGGCGCTAAAATTGAGCATTTTTAAATTTAATTTAGCGTTTTTTTCATTTTGCATTATATTAAATTTTGTAGAAATTTTTTTCGCACATTAATTATTTTTTATGGTAGATAGATGCCGTGCCTATAAAATGTGCTTAGCGTTGTTTTTAGCTCAATATTTCATAAATGCATAAGATTTTGGGTTAAATTAAATTATTTCATTAAGTTACTTTAAATATTGGTAAGTACTATTTTCTTAATTTTTTAAAATTTTCGTTATTATTTTATATTGTGTAATTTTTTTTTCTTGTTTTTTTTTATTTTTTATAATATTTTATCTTTTATTCACCATAAAAAGTCAAAAATGATAAAAAATAACTTGGAAATGAAATCAGATTCGGAAGACTCAAGTGATATTCCATCGATAGCTTCGGATGTAGAAGAACAATTTGAGGATGTTTTAAGATGGGTTCATGACGATTTATCTCTCAATATTGAAATATGTAGTACTCCATCAAGAAAAAGGAAGAAGAAACCTCACAATGAAAGGTATAAGGTGGTTCCAAAAAACTCTTTAACCGCAAGACGGATTAACTGGAATATGAACTCGGATTCAGAAGGCTCAAGTGATGTCCCATCGATAAGTTCAGATGTAGAAGAAGAACTTCAAGATATTGTAAGTGGAGATGATGACATAGATCCAGATTATCTTCCATCAGGAATTGACGATTTACCTAGTGATTCATCCAATAATGAAATACGTGATACTCCATCAATAACAGCTCATAATGATATGGAGCACGCTGGGGAACCAAGTCAGCACCCTCGAAACGAAAGTAGAAATGTAAGAATTGCAAGGAAACAGGCCAGAAATTCAGGAAAGGAGTATGTTACCAACAAAAATAAGATTGTTCCTAAGAAAAAACGACAAGAATTGAGTATGTGCAGAAACAAATGTGTAGAAAAATTCGGTAACGACGATCTAATATCATTATTCAATGATCTTTGGTTAATGGTCAGCTATGATAGAAGATCACAATACATAGGTGACTTAATAACATTAGAAGATAAACAAGTTACTAGAATTCGTAAAGAACAAAATAATAGAGAACGAATGAATACTGCATTTTACCATTTCAGAATTAACAACAAATTAATGCGTACTTGCAAAGGCTGTTTCATGAAAACCTTTGATATCACTACAAAATTTATCGAAGTCGTAATACGAAAAAAGAAAAACAGTTTGAATATCTCAGGAGTACTTGAGTTGGATAGAAGAGGGACCCACACAAATAGAAATAAAATTAGTGATGAAGATAAAAACCCTGCAAAAGAACATATCTTATGCATACCAGCATATGAAAGCCATTATACTCGAAGGCAGTCATCTAAAAAATATTTACCCCAACACTACACTCTGGCCTTGTTATATCAAGCCTACAAAGAAAAGCATTCAACAAATTTTATAAATCGAAGAGCTTATGAAGAAATATTTCATAGTTTAAATATAAAAATCAAACAGCCGAAGAAAGCACATGTTGTGTATGCGATAAGCTTCATATGAAAATAAAAATGGCCAAGACAGAAGACGAGAAATCTCAATTTCAGCAAGAATTGGCTGAACATCATGAAAAAGCTGATAAAGGTTACACTTCTAAAAATGACGACAAAGAAGCTTCAAAGTTGGATAATTCAAAGAAAACTATTACGTTTGATTTGCAACAGTGCCTGCCAACACCCGACATTCAGAGCGGTGAGGTATTTTATAAGCGTCAGCTGTGGACTTATAATCTTACAGTTCACGACTGTGACGATGCTCAGGCTTATTGCTATCTGTGGTTTGAATCCTTAGCAAAGCGAGGAGCGAACGATATAGGTTCCTGTCTTTATCGTTATTTAAAGAATGATCTAAATCCTATGGTTAATCATCTGGTTATGTACTCGGATTCATGTGGAGGTCAAAATAAGAATAGCTACATCGCAGCAGTGTGTCTTGTGGCATTACAAAATTGCGAAAATTTAAATATAATTGATCACAAATTTTTACTTCCTGGACATACACACATGGAATGTGACACCGACCACAGTCTCATTGAAAAAAAGAAGAAGAAATGTAATTTAAAAATTGAACATCCTCACGATTGGGCTCAACTTATACGCCTAGTAGGCAAAAAGAAACCTTTTATGGTTCACGAAATAGAAAGATGTGAATTTTTCGATTTTGCTGACTTATACTCCGCATCGTTGGTAAGCCGAAAACTTGATACCATGGGCAATAAATTTAACTGGAGAGAAGTTAGATGGATAAGATATAAGAAAAGTAATAGATCTTTCTTTTACAAAAACTCTCTAGATAAAGATGAAGATTTCAAAATTCTCAGCTTAGAAAAACGAGGTCGTCAACACACTCTACAAAATATGCTAGAGCCAAAACAAGCGTATATGCATCCACTTCCAATAACAACAGAGAAGAAGAAACAACTACTGGAACTTCTTCCGTATATTTCGGAAAGAAATTGGAACTTTTATGAAAATTTAATAACCTCTATTGAAGAAATTGATGTGTTTCCGGATGCTTCTACGGACGAAAAAGAATTTTAGATATTTTTTCTAGTTTTTATTTTTTATATTTAATTTATTTTGAATAAAAAAGTATTTAAAAACTATTTTCTTCTGCAATCTCGATGGTGAAAAAGGAGTTAAGTCAAAAAAGTGTCAGGCGTAAAAGGGGTTAAGTCAATCAAAAGTCACTTTACAACAATATTTTTTTTAAAATATATTTAATTATTTTATCTTTAATGTTAGCACATTAACATGCAAAAAAAAAATCCGCAGAAAATTAAGCAAAAATTTGTTAAAATTGAACATGAAATTTGCCAATTTCTTTGTCAAGCGTTTACTCAAAATCGACTTTTATGACTTAACCCCTTTTTCACCCCCAGCAGCGAATTGTTTTGGCGATTTCTAAAGTATTAATAATTAATTATGATTTGTCAATCGAATTTATTTTATATTAATTATTTAAAAGGTACAAGACTGTGATTATATATTTTTTTATTTATTAAACAACATGTTTCGAATAAAGATCACTCATCATCAGGTGTCTTAAGTTAAAATGTTGTTAGAAAAATTATTAAATTAAATTTTATTTTAAACATTTTAACATTTTAACTTAGACATCTGGTGATGAATAAACTTTATTTGAAACATGTTGTTTAAAATAAAAAAATATATAACCACTGTTGTATACCCCCACTACATATTGCGCCCAACTATGTATATGCAAAGTGTAAAACCACCCTTACATTTCTTTAGGTTGCCACTACGGTATTTTTTAACGTCACTGACCACGCTACATTTTCACCGCAGTACAGTACACGTGGTCATCAACGTACATCATAAGTGTAAATAAGCTTTAAATAAATTGTAACCAAGTAATCGTTCAACCAACTTGTTTTTTTCGACAATTCCAAGAAGTGCTTCAACACCACGAAGTCTTGTACCTTTTAACTAATTAATATTAATAATTAAGTTTATAAAATTTAAATCCTTAAATTCGTATAGTATTATTGTAGAGCATATGATTGATGAAGAATCGTTCCTTTTATTGAGCGAATCAAATATCCAAGAGCTAGTACCATCAATTGGTCTACAAGTTAAATTAAAAAGAAAATGGCAAGAAGAAATACTAAAAAAGGTAGTTATTTTTTGGTCGTAAATTTAGTACGTAAAATTTAAATTTAAATATTTTAGGATAGTTCTGTAATTGAACTTAACAATATGTCATCTTTCGACCTACTTTTACAAGACAGTCAACGTGAAAATAATTTGAATGACAATAGCGATACCAATAGCGTTGAAAATAATATTTTGAACGGTAATAGCTCGACCGTTGCCACTTCTGAGATACCTACGAGTAGCATTTCTAATACTCAAACCGAGCAAGACATTCATTACATACGGGACTTACTAAATAGTTCCAACGAAGGCAAAAAAATTTTATGTCATTATTCAATTCACAAAGAATTAAAAAGAAAATTGTTAGTAAACTTAATAATTAACTATGAACTCCGAAATGATCCCTATAAAAGGTAGCTACTTGTGAAGACGAATATATTTGTACATTTTTAATTCAATTATTTTAGGATTTCTGGTGATCGTTTTATATCAATTGCTGATTCAATTTGCAAGACATTTCCAACTGAATCACCACTCACATATTTCATTCGCGGATACCGGAACTTCGCCGGGAAGAATATTTCGGCTCATGGTCAATTATGGAACAAGTACTGTAACATAAGAACGACATACCGAAGTTTAAATATGATTCCCAACAAGTCCAATATCTCGAAGGCCGCAGGTAAAATAGATATAGACCACTCCAATGTAATTTTTAATGGATATAAATTTTTAGAAATAAATTCTGATGACGACATTAATGTTGATGGTGATGTAACCGCGCTAGAGCATATAAATTGGCTACAAAAGAATATTTATCCGTGGCCAAAACTCGAAGAGTACTGGCAAGCTACATCAACGTATAGACTGAAGTGTTATATCGATGAAAAAACTGAAATTCATCAATATTTCAAATTGTACCCGTGCCTTAGTCAACCACTGGGATATTCATTGGTATTTAAATTTTTTATATTTAAGATTATCTAATCAGACTAGGTAAATTATTCCGCAGATATTATTGGACTTCCAAATACATATCCGAATAAAATTGTCAACGCTTTATTTACTGAATGGCCCTTAATATATAAAAACATTCTTAATTTAGCACGCAAGAAAAGATGCCCAGTTATAAATGAAATTTTAAAAACACATTTGATTGATGGTAATTGCAACGAAGACCAAAAATGTAATTATACTATAAGTAACCCAACTAGTGCTAAAATACAATTTTTATATTTTTTTAGATATTGAAGAAAATGTTGCTTTTTTAGTATTTCCTTTGCTTTTTCCCAACACAGTACGAAGAAGTGGGAAAAAAACATCAAAGTTTTCGCCTTTAGAAATCAAAGATTCATTTATAAAATACATTAGGGTAGTAAATAATTTTTAAACACTAGTATGTATTTAAATTTTGTAATTGTTTATTGTTTTAGGCAGAAGAGGACTTGCACGGTAATCTCGAACAAAATGAGATAAACTGTAGAAAGTTTAAAAAGAATTGAACAACCTACTGTTTATGTAACTGGAAATTTGGCAAACCCGAAAAATAGTGTTAAAATTAATGACGTTTTGTACGATAACATTGAATCTCTTACAAAATGTGTTGACATATGCTTTAAATCATATTTTGTTTTAAATGCAAAATATCCAATAGAAAGTGAACAGTGTTGGGTCTATATATAACGGGAAATTTATGGGATAACAACTAAACAAGACCCTACGTTCTCATCTGTAACCAGTTTGAAGTCGGACATTTTATTGAATCAACAACAAACACTCAGGTGCACTTAATTTTATTTTTTCTATTTAATTTGTTTTGTTTTGTTTAAAATGACGATCTGTAAGCTATGTGATAGGTCCTTCTTAAATGCAAAAGCTTTTTTTTTGCATTTCAATATTTATCACGTTGATACCGATTCATATCCCTGTGGGCATGCAAAATGTGTTAGGTACTATGGCACGATCAAGTCACTTAGAAAGCATGATAAAACCCATAATGTGACCCGTGAGTCTATTGAATTAAGTCCTCCATGTACAAGTAACAAATTAAATTTGCAAACCGAAAATATTACACTGAATACAACCAATAGTAGTACAATTGAATATGCACCACTTCTCCAAAAAGAAAATTTACTTGATATGTTTAATCAAAAAGTTTTAAAATTTGTCCTCAATTTATTTAAATGTAATACTACTAATCGAAAATTAGTTTTTTCTACAATTAATGGTATTCGCGATCTGTTTCTGGAACATATGGTTTTGTTAAAAAATGATGTCATTAATATATTAGAAGAATCTCCTGCGACACAGCCAGAATCATTGGAAAACTTGTATAAGAAATATTCAAAAATATTTGATAATTTCACGTCTGAATATAAAACTGAAATATTTAACAAATAATAATTTATGTATACCGCCTAAAGAAATTGTTATTGGATCACGACATAAAATGATCAGACAAAAATTTCAGAAAATTTTTGTACGTCAAAACGTAACGATGACGTTTGTGCCATTACGGGGGCACATTAAATAAATTATTTGAAGTTCCAAATTTTTTTGCGTATTAAAAATTACACCAATTTATTAATGAGCAACGATAACATATTATCAAATTTTATTCAAGGAGATTTGTGGAAGAATAAACTAAAATATTTTAGTAAAGATAAATTTGTGTTGCCCTTATTTTTGTACTACGACGATTTTGAAATCGGAAATCCATTGGGATCGCATGCTGGGGTAAATAAACTAGGTGGAGTATACTTTTCATTACCTTGTTTACCTCCACAATTTTCGTCTAAGCTTGAAAGTATTTTTTTAGTAATGTTGTTTAAAACCAATGATAGAAAAGTTTTTGGAGACTATCGTATTTTTAAGATTTTAATAGACGAGTTAACATATTTAAGAGAAACTGGCATTAAAGTACAAGGAGTTGACGAACGGATCTATTTTGATTTAGGTCTTATTTTGGGTGACAACTTAGGTCAAAATTCAGTTCTGGGTTTCATTAAAAATTTTATTGGTAACTTTTGCTGCAGATTTTGTAAAATGCCTAAAACGTTAAGAACAAACAGCTGTGTTGCAATAGATTCTTATAATCGAAACGAACAAAACTACCTTGATGACTGTAATTTGAACGATTATTCTGTAACTGGGATTAAAACCACTTCTATTTGGAACAAATGTCCTGGTTTTCATGTAACTAAGAACTATGCTGTAGATGTGATGCATGACCTTTTAGAGGGGGTTTGCAAGTACGATTTTTTATTTATTTTAAAGTCTTTTATTGTTGACCAGAAGTTATTTTCTATTGATATTTTGAACTTTAGAATTAAAACTTTTATTACTCATGTTAATGATATCAATATACCTCCTGCATTTAAATTAGAAGATCTACTACATGGTAAATTGAAATGTTCTGCTTCAGAAATGCTATTTATGACCAGATATTTTAGTATATTAGTAGGTGATTTAATTACTAGAGAATCACCAACTTGGGAACTTTATTTGTCTTTAAGAAAACTCTTAGATGTCTTATTATCAAAGGAAGCCCAAAAAGAATGCCATCAGTTAATTACTGATTTAGTAATTGAACATAACAAAATATATTTACGATTAACGAAAAGCCATCTTACGTTTAAATTTCATGTTTTACTCCATTACCCAATCATATTTAAAATGTCAGGCCCTATTAGTTTGTTATCGTTAAATTCAAAACTAATTCTACAGTTATAAGTTCCAGAGTAAATATAACAAAATCTCTAGGCATTAAAAATCAGTTAGGTTTTATTAGTACTACTTTGTTATTCAACAATAAAAAATATGATATTAAATGTGGAAAATGTTATAATGTAGACGATAAAAAGTATGGGTCACATATAACTATTAAAAATGTGCTGAAATCTTTACCTATACAAATGTTTTATAATTCGGTGCAGATAAATCGTTTTAAGCTAAAAATAAATTCCGTTATAGTTATTAAGAATGAAGTTAATGACATATTATGTAAATATATTCAAGATATATTTCTTGATGAATATGAAAATTGTTACTTGATTTTTAAGCAGCTTAACATTATATACTTTGATACTCATTTTCACGGTTATATAGTTGAAAAGAGTAATATTTTTAATTTTGTAAAATATGTAAATTTGCATTGCTTTGTACACCGCTTTTTAACGAAAACATGTCAGAAACAAATTGTTGTTACACCTCATTTTATATGATGTTAATAGTTTATTGTATAAAAAGTTGTATGTAATATACTGTATGTATGTATAAGATCTTAAAAAAGAATTTTAATTTTAATAAATTTTAAAAATGAAAGATTACTTGCATTTTGTTGTATTTTAGTTGTCCTGAGGATGGTTGAAACATAAACATAAACCGACAGACGAGATATTTGTTTTTATTGCAAACAGATACTGCAGTTTCTAGTAATTTTAAGTTAGTACTTTGTAATGTTTTGTTTTTGAAAAAAAGCATGTCTTTTTGTTTTAAATTGTTTTAAACAAAGTTTATTTTATTTTCTATTTTTATTATTTTCTTATATTTCTTGTTCTTATTTTTACTTGTACCTTTTTTCATAATTTATTGCGATTGTTTATCTTTTATTAAAAATATTTCGTAACATGAACTTTTTTTTATTATCACCACCACTATTACCTACTATAATAAGTAACTAATTTATTACTTAAATTGTATTATTTCTAATGGTCGAAAATATCACTATAATTATTTAAGTTCTTACTGCACTTTTTTGACAAAATCAATATTAAGTATTATGTATTGCATTTTTTGCAGTGCGGAAATTCAGCATTGGTGCAAGTAAGTACCACTGTCCACCAATACTGCTGTTTTAATGAATTTTTATTAATTGCAGGAAGTGTTTTGCGGAAAAGCAAAGCAAATGATAAAGGATTTGCCTAAAATCGGATAAGATTTGTCAGTACTGTGTTAATTTATTACACAAAATATTGACAGAATATAACCAATTTTGGGCTCAATCTTGTACCATTCAGTTTCACTTTTCGACGAACACTCCCTGCCATCAATAAAGATAAAAAATTATAACAGCAGTAATTGCGTGGACTGTGGCGCTTAATTGCCCAATACTGAATTATTGCAATTATTGCGGTATTGCAAATCCTATAAATAATACTTAATATTGATTTTGTCAAAAAGTGCTATAATAATAACTTAAAATTGTAGTGTTATTTATTAAGTATTAGAAATAATATTACTTACAACAACATAGTGTTACACATAAGCATACAGAGTTGCTGAGTATATAACTAGGTAGTGGTTGTTTATATAACATTGTAGTGTTATTTCCAATTAGAAATAATAATACTTAATACATCAACATAGTGTTACACATAAACACGCAGAGTTGCTGAGTATATAACTACGTAGTGGTTATTTATATAACAGTGTAGTGCTATATCTTAGTATTAGTAATATTATAACTTACAACAACGTAGTGTTATACATAACCAGGATGTGTCAGTGCGCATAGAACTACGTAGTGGTTATTTATATAACATTGTAGTGTTATTTCCAAGTATTAGAAATTATATTACTTACAACAACATAGTGTTACACGTAAACACACAGAGTTGTTGAGTATATAACTACGTAGTGGTTTTTTATATAACATTGTAGTTATATTACTTGTAAATAGAATACTTATATTAAATATTACTACAACATGATTTTGCATATAATTACGCACATATAAGTTTGTAGTTGTGTTCAATATAATTTGTAGTATTTGGCGCCTATTCAAATACTACAAATGTTATAATATAACATTTTTGTTTTATTACTTACAATTGTTTTTTCTCAGTGTACCTATGCATACCTAACTGTGAATCAAAAAGATCATTTTCAAAATTATCTTTTATTAAAAATAAATTAAGAAGTAGTGTTACAGAAACACGTTTAAGTTCGCTAGCGTTAATGAGCGAACAAATTTTGATGATTTGATAACCGAATTTGTGCATATTAAAGTAGGAAAAAGTTGTTTTTTTTCCTGTGTGTTATAATAAAAAACTATAATCGATTATGTACAATAATTATTATCTTTTCAAAAATTTGACATGTGATCTAAGCGCGGTTGACCTTGAATAATCAAAAACTTTCGCCTGCGGCGCATTTTATTAAAACATACGAGACCAAGAGGCCTCCAAAAAAAAGTTAGCCCCGGGCCCTACAAATTCCTAATCCGGCTCTGTAACGATATCGCAAAATTGCGGCCAAAGAATTAGGTTTAGACATTAAAAAACGAAAAATATCCAACCACTCCATTAGGTCTAGTGCTGTATCGTCTTTGGCAAAAGTTGGGGTTGGAAAATAGCAACTGATGAAAATAACAAGACACAGAAATACTGAACCAATTAAATCTTACTTACAATTGGGCGGTTAGCATCACCAAACAATAATGGAAAAGATGCGACCCAACCATTCACTTGAGACCGAAACTTTGGCAATTCCTTCTTCAAGTGAAAAGGGACTTTTGAAACAAATGTAGCTTTTCGTAAGCTACAAGTAAGCTTTTCAAATTGTACCATTATGTTTCAAAATAATTCTTCACTTAATAGAAATGCATAATATGCAAAATGCAAATGGTGTTTCATTTCACATCGTTTTTCATTGCATTTGCACTTACTTGTATTGTAAATCTTACTAGTTTTTAGAATTTTGTTAGTAGTAAAAATTAAATGTAAATAATTAGTGGTGTAATATGTAGTGGTGTAATATTGTATAATAGTTTGCCTGAGTAAATCAAGAAATGCAATTATAGAACGTTTAAAAGTTTGTAGGCGTTACATATTTCAGGAGGCGAGGCTGCCGTTTTTGTTAATTAATTTTCGTTAATTTTGTTAATAATTGTCTAAACTTGTAAATTATTGTAAGCGGGCATTTGTGTAATTTACTAGCATTTTGATAAATAAATATTATTATTATATTATTTATTCTTAGAAATTCAGGAAGAATTCTTAATTTGTTTCATTTGACCGCAACCTCAACAATTTTCGCAATATTTAATTATGGAAGGTCAACCAACATCACACTATTTTAATTCTTAAGAATTTCAAACATTTCCGAAAGACATTCAATTAATCGAAAGTTTCCGGAAAACTTTTGGAAATTTGTCAAAAATAAATACAAAAATTCAAAACAAAACAAAAGATTTTATGACTTGGATGGAATCCTGAAAAATTTCAGTTGGCGATAAAAAACCAAAATATTTCAATAAAAATTAAAAAAAATTTCTACATATTTATGGCAATTTTAAATTAATAATATGATACTTACGCGGTCGCCATTAGCATCCACCGGCCCTGTTGATTTACTTGGCATGTTTGGTGTTTAACTTCAAATACCACGTGGTCCTCGATATCGGTTTTGATGAAAAATATTCACTTTACACGAACTTATACGTACTTTCAATTGTGCAATGTTATGTATTGCAGGTATTTGTTTGCTATTGCCGAATAAAAAACACAAAAACTGACACTTCTTTCACTCGAAAACTGACAAAAAATTACCGGCTTTTTTTGATAAATTGCGATGGTTGTAAATCACTCCAAAAATACGTGTTGGCTGTTCGACGACTGGGTATTCAACAGCAAACAATACGTCAACTACGAACCCTGTGTATTGCGCACGCTCTTGTTATGAACTTCCATGATACAATAATTTAAAGATATGATACTAAGGAGTTCCAATTTGGTTCGGTTGTGCGCATTACGTCATTGGAGAGGCAACTCAATGGCGGAACTACAAAATTAGGGTTCTTAAATAATTTTTTATACTTAAAATTAGATTTTGTAAAATATTCTTTGTTAAACAAGATTCTTCACTTGTCATTAGGTTTTTAATGAATTATTCCATTTTATGCGTTGTCAAAATTAAATTTTTTAAAAATAAAAACACACTAAAATTACTAATAAATTGGTTATTCTAGTTTAAAATTCCTGTCCAGAGCAAAGTGAAAATTAATCGCGGTTGTAGTCGAGACCTCCGTCAAGTCGTAGGTTCATAATACCTTAACTTGTTTACTTTAGTTTGAAATGCAAAATTTCGAGTAAAAAATAATGCTGTAATTAAAAAGATTATAGGTTTGTTCGTTTGCTTGAAAGCAAACAAACAGACCTTATCTTTTTAAATTTTAGTTGTAAAATCTCCTAATGTTTAGGGTTTTATTAAGTAATAAGATTTTGAAGTTTAAGTAGGCTTTAAGAAATTATTTCTTAATTTTGTTTATTAATCTCTTTTAATAATCAATACTTCCACTCCAGTTAAAAAAAATTACAACATTTGGAATTAACCTTTATTTATTATTTAACAAACTACGATAACATTTTATGTAGCAATTTTTTTCATTTTTCTTTTTCTCGAAAGCGTATCTTGATGCAACGTTTGATTCAATTTCTTGATTCTAAAAAACATTCGGGATCTGAAAAATAGAGTTTTCATTTTTGAACTACATGGAACCTCTTTACCTAGGTTCAATAAATTACCAATATAATTTTTTCCTATAAAAATTTCTTCAGAATTAAATGTTTTAAAGATGTGCTCCAATTTCTCCATATTTACCATTAATTCTTCTGGTGGCTTTGATAAGCCACCTTCAGATAAATGGTCGATCCAAGTGTAATTACACTGATCAGATGAAGAAGGGGTGGAAACACTTGGTTCTATCTTTTTCAACTTGTGACAAATAAACCCTGCTAAATTTTCTAAGCCATCATAGGTCAGAGAATCTAGTTCTGTATTTAAAATATCGCTTTCATCAGCTTCCTCAGCGTCTTCCACTCTAAGTAATGAGAAGCACTGCCCACTTAGAAGTTCTCCTTGAATTTCTGAATGATGTAGTAAATCAGGGGTAGTATCTTCATCCACATTTCCACCATCTGATAAGGACCCCTCATTCCTACCCAAAATATAAGCCCTTAAGCGATATTTAAATTCCAAAGCATCCGGATGATCGTGGAGGCCTCCCTTAGACCTAATTACTGCAAAAAAGTTTTCTAGAACGTCTTGATTCAAACGATACGTTAAAATATAATTAATATTATATCGTTCTTTAAGATCACTATATAGCAATTTTAAAGAATTATTACTGATTAATATTGCTGACTGGAAAGGTAACAATTTTTTTCTGCCTTTTACTCTAAGGTTTGTGATAGCTTTGGTCATATTATTTACAATATTTGTTTGAGTCTCAATTGACAGACCAAACGCGTGCATTCGTTCTCGACTGTCGACTTTTGGAACTCGAACGTTGAAGCAATCAAACCAATCGTTTACCTGGAAGCAAAAATTACCTACTTAGAACAATATTATGTATAAAATAAACTGTACTTACTAATTTAAAAAATTCAGCGCAATGTATCCAGTTGTTATCCTCATACTTTCCCAAAGTTCCACATCTAGTAATTGCTTTCGAAATAGTGTGCGAAAACAATTTTGTTGCCAACTTGACCTTTTGTCTCTTTGGACCCACTACATTGAGAGATTCAAAAGATATTTTGTGAGCTATATTTAAATCCGACGAAGCAGTCAAATTGATTAATTTTTCAATTATCGTCTTATTTAATTCGACTCCATTTAAGATAAAGCCATGGTCGACAAAGTGATTTCTTAATAACTTCATTAAATGTGGCACATCAGCAAAAACATGTATTTTATTGTCGTTTTTTGGATTAAGAAACCACGTTTGCTCTACATTTATGGTTAATTCATTATGTAAATGCCGATTTCCTCCACCCATATCGCTGACCATTGCCACAACAGGAAAACCAGAATTCTCCACAAAAGTTATTATCCTAAACAATAAATCCTTTGTCATAGAGCAGTCATAATTGAAGTAAATTGGTTGTTTCCAATTCCCAACTAAACCTTGCAACATGACAACCTGAACATAATTGTAGGGCTTCAATGTTTCGTCAGTTACTTTATCGTATAAATAAATTTTTCGAATTTTCATTTCGTCAAATGAAAGAACACATAATTTCTGAATTTCGGTTAAATTTGCCCGTCGAACAGTTTCAAAAACTTGTGTCAAGATACCAGGTCTAATTTGAATTTTCTTGCACCAAGCCCTAAGTGTAGAAACTGCTGGAAAAGGGAAGCCTTTTTTCAGTAGTAAGCGATAGGCTCGTGGACCAGCAGAATGAATCACAATTGCTTTCGAAATATCTTCTACAGTCCATCTGGGACGCTTTTTTGGTTCTCTTAATTTTTTAATTTGTTGTGCTGTAAATAGATTTTCAAAAGCTTTTTTCTCTTCTTTAAGTATACGAATTTCCTCTCTTAACTGAGAAATAATTAGCATTTGATCTTCAGGAGGTATATATTCTGTTTTAACTCTACAAAATAAAAAAAAATAATTAAATTAAAGAACAAAGTATGCAAAATAATGAATGCAACAATACTCACCCGCTGCTCTTGTTTGTAGGAGGCATATCCGCCTCTGGTGGTTCATTGATAACATCTACCTTTTCTATCGCCTTTGCCAAAACAAATTTGCCTACATTTTCCTCTGGTGGTTCATTGATAACATTTACGTTTTCTATAGCCTTTGCCGAAACAAATCTGCCTACATTTTCCTCTTGTGGTTCATCCATAACATCTATGTTTTCTGTAACCTTTGCTAAAACAAACGTGCCTAAATTTTCCTCAAGAGGCTCACCGATAATTTCAACACCACTACCACATGCACTACTAAAATTATGTTTAACATGATTAAGTTCACTTTTATTATTGGCCTTAAAAATTACTCACCTTGATTCAAAGATATCATCAACAATTTTTTTGCGTTTTCTCTTCCCAAGCTGAGCACCATTATTTTCCTCCTGCATCGATTTCAAATGTAACGATGGAACTGCATCTGGTTTAAGTTGACGCCGAGTTTTTGATGAATATCCAATTAGTTCATATTGTAAATTGCGTTCGTAGTCATTTTCATCAAAATGTTTCGAGCAAATCCTAGCATTGTTGATATTAAATTTGTCCTTACGTCCACATGCCTTGAACCAAATATCTCTAATTCTAACGTTTTTCGGAAATCGAAATAGTTTGAAACTTTTATCATAATGCTTTGCCTGATTGTCGGTATTACAACTTGCCACTGCACAACGCATTTTTAAAAGAATAATATTACCACGACTAACAGCAGATATCAGATTAGGAAAATTTCTGCAATAATAATTAACGTATTATAGAAAAAATATA
Source organism: Cantharis rufa (assembly GCA_947369205.1). Lineage (NCBI taxonomy): Eukaryota > Metazoa > Arthropoda > Insecta > Coleoptera > Cantharidae > Cantharis > Cantharis rufa. The sequence continues at coordinate 29,683,438 of OX376305.1, read as the reverse complement.
ATTATTGTTAAACAAAATAAGTACTTACAAATTTGCTTTCTTATTTATGTTGCACTCGTAATTTGTTTTTAATTTTTGTTCGTTCATTTTGGATGGTCATATACAGAAACTTTTATACTTACCAACATAAAACGGTTATTAAAATAAGTTTACACGTAATATTTAAACTTAAACCTTCCCCGACACTTCAGGGTTGGCTAAAATAACAGTTAAACTGAAAAAACGTCGTAACATTTAGCTAAATCTTTAAATACACCTTAACCTAATATTTCATAAATGTCACTACAAGTTTACTCACCAACTACGTCACGCATTAACGAGGTCATCTGCGCAATATCATATCTTTAATTCTTTGTATCATGTGAACTTCTATGCGCTTACCAGGGTACGTTAATTACTAAAGTCTACACGCAGACGGCCGTTTTGCTTCCGCATGCGCATTCGTGATTTTTTTAACTTGGAATTTCATTCATCATTGTACCTCAACGAAGATTATTTTCGGTTAAAAGAAAAAAATCTTCAAAAAGGTCTGTTGAAATGCCAACTCGTGAGGAGTCACAGGCAATTGCATCGAGTAGTAATATCAGGAGTGAATGAATAATGTACATAATAATAAATAATTGAATAATAAAAATAAATATTTTGAAATTCTCTTTTAGAGTTTTAATAATTTCACTTAGTTAAAACGATTTTTTTTTATTGAAAATGGTGTCCTATACAAAAATTTATACAAATTATTACATTAAGTAAATGACAGATCAATAAAAATTTATATACTTATTAATATTTTGATAAAAGTTGAATATTTCAACTTTTATTATATTTCACAAGTTAATAACTAAACTATATTAATATTTTGTAATTATTTTGCAAGTAATTTAACTGTTCCTTTTAATAATCGCGTTTAAACATAAAAATATTATTTTGTGCCATACTTGGAGGTTATACAATTATACAGAATTATACAAACAAGAATAAAATTCCAAGTTCAAAAAATCACGAATGCGCATGCGGAAGCAAAACGGCCGTCTGCGTGTAGACTTTAGTGTATACCATTGTTTATATATTGTCATGTTCCAAAATTCCTCATAAATTTTGAGATTGTATTTTGGATAATTTGTTAAATTGTAGAAATTAGTTATTTTGAAATTTGTATTTTGCTAGTTTCCCCGCCAACTATTTAAGGTGGTAGGAGTGAGCGGTGAAATCTAGGTTTTTGCCAAGATGGCCGTAGGTGACGGCAAGTAAGAATTTGTATTATGGAATTATATTTAAAATGTTAAAAATTGAATGATTATTTGAAAATTAAAATTAATTTTACTGGATAAGGTTTTGATTATTTTTTGTAAATTGGAAGAGTTGTCCCAAATTTGGATAAAGAAAAATTGAAGGATTTTTTTTATTGAGATTGGAAATCGATGTGAATGGGAATAAAAAGTTTCTATGGAGATAATTGTAAGATTTTTTGGAAAAATTTAAATTTAAAATAGAAGGAAATAATAATTGAATTGTAATCGGCAAACATATGAGCAAGTTATCTCTTTAAGTTTTGCGTTCCATTTTATACGAAAATTGTGAATTCCGTTGGATATATTTTAAATATTTAAAGGATTATAGTTTTAATTCGTTTCCTGATTTTTAAAATTTGGTCTAATTAAAATTACATATCAATATATATGTTTATATATAAACAATGTGTATACTAATGCCCGTTTGCACCACTGTCAGTTAAACATTTAACTGTAAGTTATTTTGGTAATCGACGGTTAATCCGTTGCACCAAGGTAAAAGTACAGATTAAATTTTGTAACCGTCACTTAAATTTAATCCCCAGAATTCTACCGATTAAAGTGTTAGTTAACCTCAAATATCTACGTCATACTACATTTCCTACGAGGTTTTCCTCGTCAAATTTATCTAAAAACTCAATATTTCGATTCTTTTAACGAAATGCAAATTTTTAAAAGATTTCGTTTAAGAAAAGCAACGACACTAACTTTCTTAGAGCGAATAGAAGGAAATTTAGAGTGGAGTAGAGAAAATTTTATACGTTAATATAAAATTATAAACAAAGCACTTATTAATAAATTATTACTTTTGGTTGCATTGAGATTTTAGGCGACAGACAGTCATTTATTGAGTGTAAGCGACTTTTGTGGAGTGCATGTTTCAACTGCTAGTCGCATTGTTAAAAGAGTTTCTTTTGCAATTGTTAAACTATTGTCCCATTTTATTAAATTTCCCGAAGATAGGGAGGAAGTAATTGCAAATGAAAGAGCATTTTTTGAAATTGCTTATTTAAGAATTATTGGTGTTATTGATGGAACTTATATAAAACTTCAATCTCCTGGTAAATTATTATAAATAATCTTTTTAAGAATGGGGGTTTAGGTACACGGACGCCCAGGTACACCAATTTTACCCAAAAAAGAATTAACTTTTAGAATTTGCAACGTTGTCAACATGCATGAGGGGCCAAAGTAACGGACATGTAACTTGCAGTTACTAAATCTGAGGTTTAAGTATTATATGTTGGTGCAACAAGATTTAATTTTAACTTACGGTTTATTTTAATCGCTGGTTACGTAACCACAGCTTTTAACTGACAGTGGTGCAAATGGGCATAATACAGTCAAAACGGTGGTCGGACTGGTGAGTGGTGACCACATGACAAGTGAACACACCCAACCGAACACATGACGAGTGACCACGCTGACAAGCGATCACATTGACAAGTGAACACACGGATAAGTGATCACCGTGACAAGTGAACACACGGACGAGTGACCACCATGACAAGTGAACACAAACACAACTGAACCTGCGGACAACTGAACACAGTCGTAATTTTTAAATTTCAATTTTATAATTATTGTTTTACACGTCGATTTTCATACTTTTAAATAAAGTTTAATAATAATAATAATAAGCATTTATTAAGAGAGCTACAGAAAAAAAAAGTTTGAATTTAAATTTTATAATTATTATTTTAAAATAGCCAATAATTTTTTATTTTCAAATTTTTATTCAGGTGGTATGGGAATATGGGATAGCTTTAGTTGATACTGTAATCAAAGAAAAAAAAAAACGTTGTATAAAAACAAAAGATAAGTAGGTAATTAATTTTTTATTTTTAAATACTTTTATATTTTGCAAAATGGAATTTTCAAAAACTCAACGAGGAAATGCAGTCTTAGTATACAAAGGATTTGAGTATATTAAACACCGAGAAAACAAAGATAGTGGTGAGGTGACATGGAGATGCAGACAGTATCACGCCCGGACTAGTCGTTGCACCGCTTCTATGAAAATGAATGGAGATAGCAGAACCATTGCAGAACCATCATCATACTCCCATGATTCTGTTCCACAAAAGGCAAAGGGTAACATTCTTGTGAGCAAGATGAAGGATGATATGAAATCTGTTGGTGCAACTTCAAAAAATATTATAGGATTATATAGGATTAATATTATATTAATATTATATGGATTATATAGGATTAATATTATATGTCCTTCAGCATATTCCAAAACAATCATCGCTTAGTAGAACCTTACTACGACAAAGAGAAGACATGCACATTCCTGCACCAACTACCTTCGATTTTGAAATTGCAAAGAAGTATATCGATTTAACTTTTCATGATTCGAGAAGTAATGATGAAAACAGAATATTGGTATTTGGACAAGCTGATTTATTACTGGAATTCGATACAGATGAAATGTTTGGTGATGGAATATTTGATAAGGTACCGACAATGTTCTACCAACTTTATACGTGGCATGCAAAAGTGGGTAATTTCTACCCATACAGCAGCATGTGTCAAATTCTGAAACAATAGTTGCCAAACTTGGCGCCACAAAAAGTTTTGGTCGATTTTCCAAATGCAGAAGTTAAGGGTTGCTATTTTCACTTGTGCCAGAGTTTGATTCAAAAAATTTGTTCTGTTGGCCTTAAAGCCGATTTTGAATCAGACATCGACACAAATTAAAATTAAAATCTCTGGCAGCTTTGGCGTTTGTACCGATAGGTGAGGTAAGACCCATGATACAACAAATTACAAGATATGATATTGTCGAGTCTCATTTTCGTCCGGTTTTGCGCATGACGTCATTTGGTAAGTTCACGCCCATATTTTTCAAATAGAATATTAGAAATAAGGACAACGCTATACAGAGATGTTATAAGTTAGAAAGAGAACAAGCTCAAAAGTATTTACGTTATGTTATATTTTAAAAGTACATCACAGCACTGATTGTGAGAATATAAAATCGTATATATTTATCCCAAATAAAAAAGTTGTAATTAGCATTATGTTATGTGGAATTTGGATGTCTGAAATAAAGTGATATCCTCTATATTTGTATTTTTGTTTCTCAATTTCTAGAATTTACAAATTGGTTTATCCGTGTATTAAATAAATTAACGATCAAGTCGAATATTTATTCTAAAAAAGTAATTATGAAAAATAACTAAAATATAATTTTAAACTAGTATTTACATAAATTGAAATTTTACCAAATATTTACAAATTTTAATTTGCCAAAAATATCAATTATATTATTAGTATTATTAGCTATTCTTATTAAATATTTAAATAATTAAGAACGTTAAAAGAACGAAATAAAGTCACCAACTCAAGCTTTCGGGAATATGAAATGTTCCGTTTTTTAAGAATAGTTTGTTATTGAGAAACAGAATAATGACATAATTTATTAATATAATAGTTTATTACTGATTTAAAAATGATTAATTTTTAATTAAATCTGGTAATTAACCAGATTTAAAAATTTAAATTCTAAAACAAAATTTAAAAAATTTAACCAAACACCAATAAATTGACGTTTAACCACAGGTTTAACATTCAAATGAAAATAACAAAAACCAACTGTCGGCGCGCGGCGATTACTTACCAAGTGACGTCACAAAAAATTCAATATGGCGCCCAACCTGCGTAGTATCATATCTATGGAGGGTAGAGGTACCTCTACCCTCCATAATCATATCTTTAAATTTATTGTATCATGGGTAAGACCTATGTTTGATGCACTAGCCGCAACATTCCCAGATGATCATAAATATAATGCAGTTCTTACCTATTTTTTTCAACTTACATTGAAAGTGCAATAGGAAGAGATCCACAATTTCCAATTTCGATGTGGAATCATTATGATGCCGCTATACTCAAATTACCAAGAACGACTAATTGCTGTGAAGGATTTCACAATAGTTTAAAGTTATTCGAGTGAATTCAGAAAGATATAGCTTGTCATAGACTTACTTTAGTAAAGGCACAAATGGGACAACCGGAAAAAGAGAGAAGAAAATATGTACTTCTAGATGAACAAGTGGCCTCAACAGTCGAGAGATATGAAAATACTAATGATAAAATAGCATACTTACGCCGAATGGCAAATCTGCAATAAAATTGCAATGTAATTTAAAAATTTTTTTATGGTATATTTTCTTATAATAAAGAATATAGTTTATTAATGAGTTTATATAGAATATTAGTTTATTATGTATTGTTAATTATATTTAAATTTTATCTAAATAGGTAAGGGGCCGTCCAAAAATTACGTAAGGACGGTTTTTGAAAATTTTGGACCCCTTCCCCTCAACGCAAGGGTACGTAAGATTTTGGCAAACCCCTCATCTTACGTAAGAATTTTTAAACAAAAATAATGTTGACCCCCCCTCCCACTTTTCTTCTTGCTTTTCCTAAGTTGGTTTTTTTTATCATATTTTCAATATTATTTGATTTATTTGATTATTTAAATAAGTTTACAAATCTAAAATCTGCACATCCTCATCTTCAAATTACAACCTCTCTCTCTTTTCATCTTCTTCCTCCCTTAGGGGTCGTCTTTTAATCACGTGAGATTTAAACAGGGGGAGGGAGTTAAAATAACGGTGAGCATATCACCATTGATCACGAAGGGGGAGGGATGTTGTTACATTCACGTATATTTTTCGTATAACGTATAAACACATATTCACGTATAAACAAAACCAGGTGATGTTGGCAGGGGGAGAGGGGTTACCTTAGAACCTCAAGATGTATCACCATGGGGGAGGGAGGGGTCAAAAAGTGGCATAAAACGATTTAGGTGATTAAAGGACAACCCTTTAGGTCTTCCCTTTGTTTTAACTAACAGCAATCTTAGTGGTATTCTGAAGTTACTGTTAGTCCTATGAGCATATTAATTTATTGTTTTAACTCATAGGTAGGTAGCTAGACTCCACTGAGATATGCCCATAACCCTGTATAATATTGTAATAATTTGTTTTTAATAAATAAATTGCAATTGGCAATGCTAATCCACTTTTTGTAAATTGGTACTTTTAATTAAAATTTGTTATTACCTTTGTTATTACATAATAAGCGAAGCGAGTCTTGTAATAGGGTCGCAGCCAAAATTTTTTCAAATTTTCAAGGTCAAACACTTAATTGAAAGTTAGATTGATTGTTAATTGAAAATTTCGCCCCCCTCCCCCCCGGCTACGCCACTGCTGCACAGTTAACTTAGCTTTAGCAACGAATAAAATTCAAATTAAAAATTTTAAAAACCCCTGACTGTAAAAAATTCTAAAAATAAAAATTAATAATAAAAGCACCTTACTCGAAAAACTACTGTTCCCTTTAAAAAGAAAAAAATAATTTTTTCTTCTTCATTCAACAACAAATTCTCAGACACTTTACTCGAAAAATTAACTTATCATCTCCCCTCCGCTACAAAACTTAAACATTAATTTTGAAGTCAGGGGAAACGGAGTTTCGTTCCATTTACGAATCCTGTTTATACATTCCATATTACAAATTCTCCGTTTCCCCTGACTTCAAAATTAATGCTTAAATTTTGTAGCGGGGGGGGGGGGAAATAAGTTAATTTTTCGAGTAAAGTGTCTGAGAATTTGTTGTTGAATGAAGAAAAAAAATTATTTTTTTCTTTTTAAAGGGAACAGTAGTTTTTAAAGTAAGGTGCTTTTATTATTAATTTTTATTTTTAAAATTTTTTACAGTCAGGGGTTTTTTAAATTTTTAATTTTTAATTTTTAATAATATTTAATCTCGTATTTAATACTATTTTAGATATTTCAAAATATCTAAATAACAAAATGAGTGCAAACGAAAATAAAGAAGGTACAAACAGGTACAAACGATTTAAACTATTTTGGATCCAAAATTCGACATGGGGGGTCTGGCGAAGTGCACCTGAAGTAATGTGTTTCTGTGAGAACTTTTAGACCAGTAGTCATAGAGCTAGTTGTCGCCACGGCCAATTGTCTGAGAGGATTTGTCGCAAGGCCTAGTGGCTTAGGGCCAGCTATCACTAAGGGTCAATTGTCGCCAGAGCCATTAGTCGTTACGGCTAATTGTCGCCAGGGTCAGTTGTCAGGGACGAGTTATCGCTGGGCTATGGAGGGTAGAGGTACCTCTACCCTCCATACGCTGGGCCAATGGTTCAAGGCCACCTGTCGGTACACGGATAATTACATAATTTTTAAAATTAAATAATAAGGAATAAAAGCAACAGTATTTGGAAGATAGAATAAGAAATAATAATGAATTTAAATAAAGAATTAATATCATAATTATAATTGGATTGGATGAATTGAAAATTTATAAAATTTTAAATTGAAATTTAGTTAAGCAAACGAAAGAATGAAGTGATACCGGTGCATATAGATACGGTTATCTATTAAATTTAATATTTAGATTTCAACAATTTATTTCAATCTGAAATTGTAATTTAAAAAAAATAATTTTAAGGAAATTCAAAATCTTTTTGGAAATTTGGTGGGTTATTTAAAATTTACTGCTGTATTTAAGAAATCGAAACGTTCGTGATTTTATTGTTGCAGGTGTAATTATTAATTTATACTATACCAATCAATTACTTTAGAATAAAAATTTTTTGTGTTGGTGATTCCTCTTTTTACCCCTTTTTACAGTCACTAGATGTATAATAACTAGAGTCCGGATTTGTAGCTAAAATGCTTTTCCTGACAATTCGAAGCAGCTCAAAAATTTTAAATAATCTAAGCGATTTATCAAAAAAGGATCCATTTGGCACCATGTTTTATATGCTTTTTTTTGCTTTTTTTTGAATTATTATGCTTATATGCTTTTTTAAAGTTCATTCGTTGTTTTGTTTACAAACTTAATCTTTTAATGCTTAATGCTTCATTTGCAAAAGTTGTATTTTACGTAACTATGATACCTTACGATAAGACATTTTCGAGCCTACAAAGCACGTTTAGGATTTTAATTTACTATATCAGCCTACAATGCATAATTTTGAAAAAAATAAACTCATTCTGTCTTTCAGCAATTTTACTCAAGAACATTTGGAACAATTATTAGTAATAAATTGTTCTAGAAATGAAATTAATGCTTTTGATGACGAATAAAATCTGTGCTTTTTTTATTTAAATTGATTTTTTTTGTTAAATTGATGCTTTTTTTTAATTAAATTGATGCTTTTTTTTATTAAATTGATGCTTTTTTTGGTAATATTTGATGCTTTTTTAAGCACTTTTTTTTTTAATTTTTATGCTTTTTTATCCGGACTCTAATAATAACGATATAATAACGCCATCTATCTATAATCTAAATATTACATTTACAAGTAATTTTTTCATATATTTAATCACACCATCTACTTCGTGTATTTAAAATTTTGTGAAAAGTTTGGTGAAAATCTACTCTGGATTATTACGGTATAAAGTAGATATACGTATACGTGTTGTAATTATAAAGAAGCGTTAGTGGAATCCGGTGGTTACCTACAAAATTTTCTAATCGCCAACTTAGGTTTTGTTGTGGCTTCATTTAAACGGTTTTAATTTAAACTAACTAACCAACCAACCTACCAACCTTAAAATAAATTAAGGTACTATAATAAGCAATGCAATACAAAGAAAAGATGTCAGGCTTTTATTTTACAAAATATACTACCTGTTTTTGCAAGAAAATAATTAAAAAAATTTTAATTTAATTTTAAAACATTAAGTTAATAATATGGCCGGGAGTCACAATTCTAAAAACTTAGATTTATCCAACAATAATCGTGGTGTGTGGCTAGTGAAAGTACCTAAATACATCGCTAACAGATGGGAAAAGGCTTCAAGCAAAGTGGAAGTAGGTAAACTTCAGATTGCTAGAACTCCTGGTTCAAAATCAGCAGTTTCATTACTGCTACCAGACAACATTGTAAATGCCGGTACCGACAAAATTCCTAAACACCATAAATTGCAAGTTTCCTCAATAACGCAACAAACCCTGGGAATATTTTCGCAAGCAACACCAAAAAATGCTTCTTCGTCACAAGGTAATAAAGAAAAACTGGCGTTTGAAGGGAAAGTTGTCCAAAGGCTAGAGTGTCGACCAAAGGCTGACCAGTGCTACATGAAGCTAAAACTAGAAGAAATTAAAAAAGCAGCGACTCCAGTTCGGCAGACGATACAGCTTCAGAACAATGTCCAGAATTATAAACCGGTCGCCAATCACAAAATCAACATAGAATTTGCCGAACGTAAAAGAGCCGAAGGTAAGAATATCAGATGTGATAAAGAAATCGTTTTGGATATTCTTTTCAAAGCTTTTGAAAAGCATCAATATTACAGTTTTGTGGATTTGGTAAAACTGACCAAGCAGCCTGCGGGTTATTTAAAAGAAATTCTGAATGAATATTGTAATTACAATAGGAGACCTCCACATAGGAACACATGGGAACTTAAACAGGAAAATCGGTACTATAGCGAAAAAACTGAAGCCAACAACAACGATTCGGATTTGTGTTCTGATTCTGATTAATTTTGTTTGTAAAATTAAAAAATTATTTAAATAAAACTAGTGGTTAACCAGGTAGATCTTTGAATAAATTTCAATATTATATAACAACGACAGTTGTAGACGTTTGCGAGTCGGCATTTAGGTGGGGACTTTGCTCGTATTAACGACGGCTTATTCCTAACGATTTTTAAAAGGCTTGAATGACAAAACAATTATTCCTGACCTTTGCGAGTCGGCGGTCAATATTGTAACTTTGATTGGATAACCCACGGTTTCTTCACGACGATGTAGGAATGAGACTCCACTCGAATAACAAAACAATTAATATATCTGACTTTCGCGAGTCGGCGGTCAGTATTGTAACTTTGATTGGATAACCGACAGTTTACTCACGACGGCGACGTCGTGTAAATGGGTCTCGGCTCGAAAACAAAACCATTATTCCAGACCTTTTCGAGTTAGCAGTTAAATAACAGAGCTTAGACTGGATAATATGGACGATTTATTTGTGACGTTTTCGGAAAAATTCTAATTCTAAGAAATAATTTGAATTAATAGTAATTGCTTGGTGAAATATCGATGGTTCTGTAAATTACAAAAAAAATGATGGATTAAATAATTATTTTTTATCGATGAAGAGCAGTTTACCAACTAACGTGATCAAAGCAAATAACTTATGTCAACAATAATTTTAACTATTAAATAATATAAATAAATAAATTTATATGCATTAAAGATTGCAGTTGTTGGTTGCGTTTCTCCAGCAGTGTCGGATCGGTTTGAGAAAACTTAAAAGTGAAACGTTAAAAACGACTTAGCTCTTTAATAATAAAACGAAATATACGTGTAATAAATAAATTCAACGATGGTCCGTATATGTTTCAAAAATGAGAAAAATATTTGAATTTTGCCAAACCAACGTCGACTGACGTATAAACACAAACAAACATTTATTACCGCATTTACCAATATTTGTAAAATTTTCAGAATTTGATTTTTAAAATGTTTATTTCGATAGTATAATTCGTAAAAAAAATATTTGATTTGGAGTTTTTAGAAAAAACGTTCGGTTATGCCTAAAACACGCATTATTTGTGTACGGCAAATTTTTAAACGAAAATTTAATTTCGCGATTTATTCTGCTATTAGCGATTTTCGACAAAATGTTTAAGATACGAAAAAACGCTTCTTGTAAAATGAAATCGGATAGCAGCAAAAAAATTTCCAAAAGTTGTATGGTTTCCGCGCTACCGGCGCAACAATCGCAAAATTTGAAAATTTCTTTATACGGCCGTAGCCCCGAAGCGGCCATATTTATGGACTGATTTTTAAATCTTAAGCGATATCGCTTGAGTCCGGAGGTTTACCACAAAATCGATGGGATAAATATTTGCCTCATCTCAATCAGGAAAGCCGTAAAATAGAAACAAAATTTAGAAAGAATAATGTCAAGGTATGCCTTGGAAAATATTTCAGAAAACTTTGATAATTTTTTTTTTTAATTTAACGATAAAACCGAGTCGCAGTCGTCACAGAAGCATTTTGAGTGGTAAAATTTTTATAAAACAATTTTCTTTGGTGTAAAAATTTGAAAACGAAAGAGCCTGCCATGTAGAGCCATTTTGGAATAAATTTAGAATTAACTGTATATTTCCAAATACACCGGCGAGATATGTTTCGAATGTAAAAGTATAGTTTATAGCTGTTCTCAAAAAGAAAATACCATTTCAAGTACTCATTCAGGCCTATTACGTATCACAATCGTTATTATAACAGTGACAGTTATGAAACCCACGTCAAGCTAGCACCCCCACCTTCTCAAAAATTAGAAATATTTATACTATAATTATGGACTAATTATGGACTAATTTTGGACAGCATTCGCGAATTTTGGACTACAACGGTTTGGCAATAAAAGATAAATCTTTGGTGGGGGTGCTGAGTTGACGTCAAGCTAGCACCCCCACCTCGAAAAAATTACATTTTTAAAAAATTAATTATACCATAATTATGGACTAATTATGGACTCATTTTGGACAGCTTTCGCGAATTTGGAACAATAACGGTTTCGCGATAAAAGATAAATCTTTGGTGGGGGTGCTGAGTTGACGTCAAGCTAGCACCCCCACCTCGAAAAAATTACATTTTTTAAAAAATTAAGTATACCATAATTATGGACTAATTATGGACTCATTTTGGACAGCATTTGCGAATTTTGGACTACAACGGTTTCGCAATAAAAGATAAATCTTTGGGGAGGGTGCTGAGTTGACGTCAAGCTAGCACCCCCACCTCGAAAAAATTACTTTTTTTTAAAATTAAGTATACCATAATTATGGACTCATTTTGGACAGCATTCGCGAATTTTGAACAATAACGGTTTTGCGATAAAAGATAAATCTTTGGCGGGACAAATGTTTTTAAATATTTAACAACAATTTTAATACTAACAATTTAATAGATGCATTTATTAAAAAAAATAGTACTTATTCTGAATATAACAGTAAGGGGGGATAAATTTGTTTTTCTTTTCTTACGGTGTTTTGGGCATCTTTACAATCGTCTAATTGCACCCATACTTGCTGGTTTCGCAAACAAAGCGCATAATAGTGGCCAACGGAAGTCAAATCAACATCCAGTGGTGGTTCAAAATGAACTAATCCCATCATTTTATATTCCTTTTCCTTAAAGGAATATTTTATCTTTTGAGGAATTCCATTTAATTCGATAAATGGAAGTTTTGATGGATTATTAGAATCATAAATCTCAAAAGCAAGAAAGTATCCTATAATAAAAGTAAATAAATAAAAACGAAAAACTAGGAAAAAAATCCGACTAGATTAATCACTTACCAATTTCTGTAACTGTAATAATTTCAGTGCCTGAGCATTTGCTTCGACAAGGACACTGTGTTCTTATTAAAATTTCGTTTTCCATGCACAGGGTGTATCAGAAAATGCTCAGAGTCAAAGATACATGTCACTACCCTCCCCCCCCCCCAAATGAATTTTTTATTAAAATTGGTGTCAAACGTTTGAGCTTCCTTAGAGCTTCAATGAGCTTCCGTTCCCGTTGTTTGAACTTCAACGGTCGCGGAGTTATTTGCGAAATCTTTGGGAGAGGAAAGCTGTAGACATGTTTTTCTATTTTTGGTACTTTTCAACATGTTTCAGTAATTTTGGTGTCAATCTATAGAGCTTCGTTTGAACTTCAACGAGCTTCTATATTCATCATTAATATTATAATGTAATTTTTTTCAAAGTTATTGGTGTTTTAAATTTTATGTACCTCCAAGCAAGTTGCGCGTGAAAATTTTAAATTTTAATTTGGTAAACAACTTTTCATTTGGATTTGATTTTATTTTGATTTAAAATTAAATATTTATTTGAAGTAATGAACAATAAATTATCATCAATTTTGGGTCCCTTGACTGATGGCTGCTGGTCTTTCAATTAAATACCGCAATTCAAGTTTCTTAGCATTCGAACCAATAAAAACGATTACCTCCCTGTAGAAAAGGAGCATAGGAATATAAAGTCTTGTCAACTCAAACAATAGCAGAAAAAGCTCAATGAATCTTAAACAAAACTTTATCGATTGATCTCGATTGCATAAAGAAAAAGTTACTATAAATTCTCTCTACTCTTTCATATGGGATATATGGGGATATATGATTCATAAGGGGGGGGCCCCCCTTTTCTTCAACCATTTTTAGGAATTTGGGAGGCTCAAACGACGAAAATGAAAGCTCAACTAAAGCTCAAACGTTTAACACCAATTAAAATAAAAACTTCGATTGGGGGGGGGGGGGCAGCAACATGTAAGTCAGAGTCAAATTTAAAATTTAGCCCCACCAAAGATTTATCCTTTATCGCGAAACCGTTATTGTTCCAAATTTGCGAATGCTGTCCAAAATGAGTCCATAATTATGGTATACTTAATTTTAAAAAAAAGTAATTTTTTTGAGGTGGGGGTGCTAGCTTGACGTCAACTCAGCACCCCCACCAAAGATTTATCTTTTATCGCGAAACCGTTATTGTTCCAAATTCGCGAAAGCTGTCCAAAATGAGTCCATAATTAGTCCATAATTATAGTATAATTAATTTTTTAAAAATGTAATTTTTTCGAGGTGGGGGTGCTAGCTTGACGTCAACTCAGCACCCCCACCAAAGATTTATCTTTTATTGCCAAACCGTTGTAGTCCAAAATTCGCGAATGCTGTCCAAAATTAGTCCATAATTAGTCCATAATTATAGTATAAATATTTCTAATTTTTGAGAAGGTGGGGGTGCTAGCTTGACGTGGGTAGTTATGAAATAAAAAATTGATGAACCGCGTTTTGATCCGAAAATAGAAATATTACTTTCTCTTTCTGACACATGCTAGCTATAATAATGTTTCTCGCTTTACGCTATTTTGAAACTTGATAATAAAATAAAATAAATTCGATTTTATAGTTTAATTATTATTTGATTTTTGAAATATACGGACAATATTATTTGATGACAATATCGTCACAAAATTTAACTTATTGTTCTATTCGATGCAGGCATTATTTACAATTCCAAAAATATTTTTATAATAATAATATTGTCACAAGTGGAAATATATAATCTATAAATTATTGTATTATAAATTATATTTCTTGGTTCATTTCGATGAAAACTTTTCTTCGATTCCTTAACTTTCGAACCATCTTTGGAGTTTACGAAAACACTCGAAACACTTTTGCTTAAATTAATAATAAAATTTTATAATTGAAACTTTGCAAATTTGTTAAAACATCTTTATTCAAAACAAATCAAAAATACAAACTAAAAATTTCACCCGTAAAGAGATTTTTGCCTGTACGTCTACCTCATATGCATTTAATCTGTTGTCTTCGGTTTAATTTTCTTTGGTGTTGAAATTATACTGGACTTCACATCATCGTTATTTAATAGCTAAAATTTCTTACCGGCGTTTAAGTTAGGTACAATCTCGGAGTCAAACAATTAATTACAAATCTTAAAAAATTAAATACAAATTTCATAAACACTGCAGCTTTGATCAGTTGCAATAAACTGTTATATCTGAGAGTTGAACACAAATTGCTGCAATTTGGTAAAACAGGATAAAATGCCTTGAAGCGTTGCACCAAACCCAACAATCTGACATCATTTAAAATCACCTAAAATGTAACTTCGATAACGATTGCAATAGCAATTTCACAATTTGCTTTATAATAATAAAGCAAATTTGAATGCTCGGCAGTAAAAATGGATTTTCAAAAACGTAAATCTTTTGGATACCAAGAACAACACACCTTGCACGATTATAAACAGTTTAAAATTGTTTCGTAAACACACACACACAATCGCACATCTGTTTTACATTTTGGAGAAATTCGAACAGGCGAAAAACCTTTTGCATGTAGATTTATATATCATAACATGAGTGTTTCTCGAAAAAACTTGGTTTGCATCTATCTAGATCTATTTGATGTGGAACGTGAAATAGGCGAAATATTCACGGCTTTGGTACTTTGCTTTGGTATAAAACTCGAATACAGAACTTGCCTTTCGATGACTTTTGATATTGCTGCGGTGAACTGTTTCACTTATCTAGTAAATTTATTAGATTAAGCAATTGCACCACAATAAAATAATATTCAAACTTGTAAAGAACTTGGCGACCTAAAACAAATAAACGATACAAACGAAGAAATTTAATAAAAATTTATAATTAGCTTACCTAACCTTCAAGTTTGTATCGAATGAATACATTTTGAAAGGATATAAATGGCTTACCATTTTAAAGTAGTTATAAATAAATCCATCGGTGGTCCGTAATCGTCTCGAAAATGCAAAACGTTAGAATTTTGGAAAAATCAAATAGATTTTATTTAAAACTTTAAAAATCGTCGGAAATGTCAAATTAATTATTTCGAATAATAAGTAGGCGTGGCTAAGTCAGTTTGTTGGCAATTTCGAGGCCCACTAATACGCGACGTGGACGCGACTCGTTTTCCGTCTAAGTCGGTTTACGTGTGCGAGAAAGAAATGCGATAGACTATGATTCAAAAGTTGAACGTGGGTTATCGAAAATCGCACAAAAATCAATATTTTAAAATCAAAATTGTGGTATCGATCGGTAATTTAACGTAACTTAACCTAGCCCACACCGAGCGGGATTTTTTTGTCGATTTTTCGAGATATCGGACGGGCGGCTATGCCGCCCCTTTCGAAAGCCTTTAACTTTTTCAGTCGGTTTTTTCGATTTTAGGCTTCGAGCTTTAGTATAAGGAGATTTTGTAATGACCTTATCTCATCAAAATCATTTCCAGCTTACTAAAAGACAGAACTTTCCAGGTACGACTACATGACATCCTATCCGACCCCGAAAGCATCCCAGCCGGAGACCCTCAAGGCTCCATCCTCTCTCCTACCTTATTCACCCAATACATCAACGATATCCCCCGACATGCAGATACTGAAATTTCTTTGTATGCTGATGACACAGCCGTAATAGCTGCGTCATTTCAGAAAAACACTGCAATTAAGTATATGCAACGACATTCAGACGTTTTACAAACTTACTACAAAACCTGGCGACTAAAACTAAACGAGGACAAAACGACGGTGTCGTTTTGTATTAAAAAAATAAAACACTTACAAACATTTAAATAATTAAATCTGAATATATTACTTTAGTTGTAAATAAATAAAATAAAATTATTTTGTGTGAGCATTAATCTTATACTGATAAGTCATATCACAGTCCTGCAAGCCACAATCAGAACACGTCGAAGATTGGAGTGTATCACAAATTTTCTTCCTCATTCAGCAATTCTACCTTATGGTCATTTCTTGTCCTTCGGATTTCTAGGTGTTCTATGAGGTTCAGCTATTTTCCCTTCTTGATATTGTGCAGCATTTCAATGTTATTCTGGTTGATCGTATGTCAACGTATGTAGTGTTTAAAAAGTGTTGCGACACAGCCGAATATTTGTTTTTATTTTTGTGTTCTGCTAACCTGGTTTTTAGATTCCTACCTGTCTGTCCAATGTATTTAGCGTTGCAATCATTGCATTTTACAGCGTATACTCCGCTCTTTTCTAACATCTTGGTTTTGTCCTTGTTGTTGAAGATTGATTGCTTTAGATTGATTTTTTTGGGGTAACTGGGCCGAGGTAGGAAATCTTGTTGTAACCAGGCAGCATTTCTATGTTGTTGAGTTTTTTATTTTTGTTTTTGTTGTTTATTATTCTGTTTATTAGCTCGTTATCATATCCATTATTTCTGGTGATCGTCTTAATGATGTTAATTTCTTTTTCTTTTTCGGCTGTGTTCAAAGGTGTTTCCAACATTCTGTTAATACACGCTGTTAATAAAAGCTGCTGTTTTGTGTTGGTCGCAGTGGTTTGAGGACTTGTGGATTACGAGGTCAGTGGTTGTGGGTTTCCGGAATATGCCATACTCGATGTTTGTATTTACAAGTTTTATTGAAAGGTCCAAGAAATTCAAGGTACCATCTTTATCTTGTATTGCTAGAGTGAATTTTATATTGTTGTTTCTGTGGTTTAAAAACTCCAGAAATTTTTCGGCTTCCTTTACTGTCCCATTCCATACGCAAATTACGTCATCCACGTATCTTCCCTATCTTATCCTTAAATTCATGGACTTCATCGAGTACTTTACTTTCGTAGTAGTTCATGTAAAACTCGGCTATCAGGGGGGCGATAGGCGAACCCATTGCCAAACCAGTGCCCTCATAATGTTCCCCATCAAAAGTGAAGAAGTTTTGCTCCACCGCCACTTTCAGGAGTTTTATTATGTCTTCCTTGGTCTCCTGTGGAGTTTAAATCTGTTGTAGTTTACCCTCTATGATTTTAATAGCTTCAGCTGTTGGTATGCAGGAGTATAGGTTTGTGACATCTAATGAAATCAATATTTCATTTCTATTTAGTGTAGTTTTGTTCACTCTCTCCACCACTTCCTTCCTATTCTGAATTCGGTATTTAGGTTTGAACTCTGCGATATATGGTAGCGTGTTGTTTAGCCATCTACACAGATAGTATGTCGGTGAGTCGATGGATGTGACAATTGGTCTTATAGGGTGATCTTCTTTATGTAATTTGACCAGCGTGTAGATTCGGGGGGTTAGAGGGTTCATGGTATTTTGATATTTTAAATTATAAATAAATTAATTAACGTAAAAATATGACACCGCGTAAATCGCCAATTTAGCAGTGAAATAATTCGGAAATTAATTAGTTAGACGCGCTTTAACCACGGGGTTTTAAGTCGAAGATGCCCAACATAACTTTTTAAAATGATCACAAAAGAGGAATAAATAAAACAGTCTAATAAGTCACTCTAAATTTCAAAGAGAATTCAACAATTGTTCGTTTCTAAAGAAATTAGAAATTGCAGCTGAGGATTGCTTCTCAGATAAAGAGAAATCCTGCAGTGACTGCAGGATATCTATCTGCATATCTTTATCCCCCCCCCATGCATAGAAATTTTACACCCAAAAAAATATAAAAGCGGGTGTATACGCATTATTAAGAAAGTCCGCAGTTAAGTTTTAAGTTAAGTTCAAACTAGATCTCGTCAATTCTGTTTTTTTAAGCATCGAGTCAGTCAGTTCGATTTTTGATGAGTTGTTGAGTTAACCGGTCGAAGTTAAACTAATAAATATCCGTCATTCGCGAAAACAATAATACGAGTGTCAAAGCTCACACCAAAAACAAATCTTCCTATTCGAAAGATAAAAAAAAATTAGGTAAGAATTTAATTTTTTAAATTATTGTGTGTACGGAAATTTTTATTTCTTTTTTCCACTAATAAATATTGTCAAACACATCAATTATTTCAATTGGGCAAGATATTGTCCAACATTAAATTTCAGGTAGTACACATCATAAAAGCATAAAAATTTTAGTGATAGTTAGAGAGAGAAAAGTTCATCCCTACGTCTCCTTATTGCATTTAAGTCACGCTATAAACCATTCAATTTAGTCCCTTCATTTATTAAATACTCAATTTTATTTAGTGATTAAGAACTAGTGTAGCCAGATTATTAACCCCCATCCCTTACATATATAATTTATTCTGTATTTCTGTAATTTATTCTGTATTTAGTTTTTTATTCGTCAATCAAATGCAAACTACATTTTGGTCTATTATAATTTACATCCGTTAGGTAAAATTGTCAATAAATTAGGTACTTTTGTCGCACTCTGTATGCTGCGAAATTTTTAAATAATAATATATTCCGATTTTTTCTAACCTCTTTGATTAAAAATATTAAATTACACTGAAGCTTTTATCTTATAACATAGTTTAAAATTAAATAACATCGAGTGAAATCGTATAATTAAAACTATGTAAGAAAACATTGAATTTTGTAACTACGGCCCTGACCATATTTTGTTGTGGATAATGTAGTTATCTTCAGTTGGTAAATGTTAATCTACTATATAAAAATGTGACAACGTTTGATTAGTAGTGTGTTTGATAGTGAAAGTTAACAGACAATTTATTAAAACGAAGAAAATCGGAAAAAAACAAAATGTAGTAAAATCTTTGAAGAAAAGTATATTCCATCGAAATTTGTGCTATGTAACCTAAAACAAACTAAGATGTTGGAACCATCGAATATGGATAGCAGTAAAAATAAACGGGGGTAAGTAAGTATTTTTTATTATTACGCAAATGATATAATATTTAATTTGTACATCAAACAAATCAGCATCTTGAAAACTATGCAATTATTATACGATTTATTATTACTATTATAGGCGAGGGGTTGTTCACTTCAATAATCATGTGTAAAAAATATCAATAATTTATTACTAATCTCAAAAAATTTAATAATCATTAGTAATCTAAATAATCTGATGTAATAATAAATTATAATAAATCGTATAATTGCATAGTTTTCAAGATGCTGATTTGTTTGATGTATTTATTCTATTCTATTACTATTGGCGAGGGGTTGTTCACTTCAATAATCATGTGTACAAAATATCAATAATTTATTACTAATCTCAAAAAATCCATTATCCATGTCAACGCTGCTTTATGTTTCAAACTGGGGTTTGTTGGAGCAGTTAGAGCTGAAAATTGCTTTTGCTTTACCTTGCCGGTTTTGTAACGAAAAGCCAGCATTCTTCCAACAATGGGCCCATCTCGACTTTGGAAAGCACACCAGTTCCCAATAGACACATTTTCTTCTTTTCTAGATTTTTCTCAAAAACAGTTTTTATGAGTGGAAAGCATATTACGAGGTCCACGGTTGGAGTCTTGTACCCTGAGAAGTCTATCACTGGATTATCTATCCTCTGAGCTTGTTTACGAATAATGGCGGGGCAACCAATACTTTCCTACATTCGTACAAAGGAGCGGCGACGGCGCCAGGGGTGGGCCAGGGTGGGCAGGTGCCCACCCTACTGACTGGAGTGCCCACACAAGTGCCCACCCAAATTGTAGGAAATTTAAAAAAATTAATATGTAGTAATCATAGACTTAGAAGCTTCTAAGTCCATGGTAGTAGATAAGCTGAAAATATTTTTACAATTTTTGTTTAATTTCGTCTGTCTAGTGAATCTTTTTTTTTTTAGAATGTACATTTAAAATTTTAGGTGGTTATTTTTTTATAAACTTTGTTTGCCCACCTCAAATATATTGGGCCCACCTTGTGCCCACCCATTTCAAAAATCCTGGCGCCGTCGCTGCAAATGAGCTATTTTCAGTTATAGTTATATCGTTGAAAACAGTGAGACCGATTTTACCGCTGAAAACTGACCTGTCTACTTGTCTATCTTCTAAAGCATCCAGATCACTGTAAGTTTCTTCGAGGTCACTATCGCAGTTCGTGTCATCAATCAATTATGATGTTATCGGAATACTTCCAAAGGCGTTCGGTAGAGAGATATTCATCCCCAAGTACAAGCAGCTATTTTATTTGCTTTCAGTTGGGCCTCTTGAACTGCAGTCAGTATTTCTTCGTCGGTAAGTAAGAGATTTATTTGTGATGTGCTCTCATCCTTTGCTTAGGAAAGTAAAATTTTCTTGAGGAATTAGATAATCCCTCACTAACTTCTCCCATAAAATTAATTCTTTTAACTATGACCGTCAAGTTAGCGAAGCACCCATCGACAATCGAATCACGATTGGGTGGATAATTAGCCGCTAATTAGTTGTGGAAAATTTGATTTTGTCGTTTTAATTTTTTTGCTTTTTTTGGGAGTTTCGTTAACTTGATATAAAGTTAGTGATGCACATCTCTGAGAAATGACTTTAGGGATTTAGTAGAAAAGTGTCACCTGCATGATAATTTGCCGCTAATTAGTCGCTAATTAGATATGGTAAAATTAATTGTGTCGTTATTTTTTTTTTGTTTTTTTGTGGGTGCCTCGCTAACTTGATACGAAGAAAAATTACTTTTGGTAGTTTTGTAGTGGTAGTGGGTAGCAACCCAATTGTTTTGTCTTCGTGATATGGCAATGTAGTGTCCAATGTCTCTCTTTGATCTTCTGGATACTGGTGGTACTCGGTACTCTACGACTCCCAAAATTTTGTATATTGCTTCAGTTTTTGGGCAAACAAATGATTTTGCGAATGACCCTAAATAAGTTGAATGGTCCATGTCGACTCCGATAACCACTATGTCCCCTGTAATAATAAAATAATAATAAAATAATAAATTATTTTCATATCGATATATATTTACCAATTCTATGAATTTCGTTATTCTCCGTTCCACCACAATCCTTCTTTTGGCATTCAACGCCTGGAAGAATGAGAAGTTCCTTTAAGACTTTACTTAGAGACTTGAAAATGTCTTTCTCTGTTTTCGTTATTGTTGGTAAGTATTTTATTCTTGGAGGGCAACCTGCATCGCAGGTTGATTTTCTTCAAAACTGACACATTTCTTGAAGAGAAAATTTGCCAGCGAAACGATATTACAGTCACCTTCAATAGACTCAACATCGCCAGGTTCAGGTGTAGGTCGAAGTGTGCAAACTTCAAAATCTTCACGCGAATCCATTTCAGAGTCGTCACTATCGGATTGAATAGGCTTGGCATTTTTGTCCTTGTCCCTGTATTGTAAATAAATTTCTAGTCTCGTTCTATAAGTTTTTCGTCCAATTTTTTTCTTCGCTACGTCGTGGACCATTTCAAACAGTCGATTTTTTTCTTTGTTATTTTTGACGTACTCTTGGATTTTTTCGTTATCTGTCACAGCTGCCAACAAAATTTGAAACATATTGTCAACAGGGCATGTGTTCGTTACCGAATATTGAGATGATTTAAAAGTCACCAATCCCAGTTTTTGATCATTACCATTTTTCAGGATCGGCAGTTTCCGGTTTTTTTCAGAAAGGATGACATCATTTAAATCTTGTTTCGTCTTGGAAAGATATGTATCATACTTTCTTTTTTCTTTTGTTTTTTTCCCTAAACCTCGCCAGTTCTCGACTGCATTCAGTGCAGATCTTGTTTCAAACATAGAATTAAGAGAGCAAGGAACGCAGTATCTTTTTTCACCATAAACCCCTCTTCTTCTCCATCTATGGTAACTGAACATCCTTCGAGCAAATGAACTTTTGAACCAAGTTCGCGCAAACATGGCCGCCAGATGGGTAATCTCAAACATGTTGCGATTCCAACATTGTTCATTGAAGACAAATCTTTGAATGGAGTTCTCTCAGTTTCCGAAAATGAAGAATTTTCTCCCGGAATAGTATCATTTTCTACATTTTCTTTGGCATATTCGCTATCAAGTAGTGATTCTTCGAATGTAGAATCTTGATTGTTTGGAAGCGGTGAAATTGCCTGTGGCAGGAAATCATTTTTATTTGAGAAATGACTCGTTTCCAATGAACAATTATCCATATCTGATGCATCTGTGTCAGTGCCTGAAAGTGTCGATTCGTCTCGTTGTTTAGGGGTTTGTTTTTTTTGTGATTTTGGCACTTCCAGGGTTCCCACTAAATTTTTCAAAGCAAATTCCCTGACTTTTCCAGGTTTTCCCTGACCAAAAATAAAATTTTTCCCTGACTTTTCGATAAATCGGAAGATAAAAGGTAACGTTATAAACCTGAGAAAATATATTATAATATATAAACACACAATATTTATTTTACATTTTTACAACAAATTTAAAGTTTCTTCCTTAAACTATCAATTTTTGAACTTATTTCAAGATTTTTTATTTTGCATTTATCGTCCAGTTTTTGTCGTTTTACTTCTAAGGAGTTTATTTCTTCAAACAATCGTTTTTTACTTGTTTGATTTTTTAATCTTGATTCATCTTCGCCAGAAACTGTCTTCGTGCTCTCTAGGGCACTTCGGTATCTTCCACTCGAGAGCTGACAAGAGGTAATCAATTCTTTTGAGATTGGGACATGAAGAGGACCTCCAGCTAGATTTATAGTGTTATACACTACTCGTTGTGCTATTAAGGTTCTCTCATGCATGTTTTCAATCAGGAACTTATTTTATCTGCTTGAAATAAAATCTCCAGCGTTACCTGCATTTGTGATATTGCTACAGAAACGTCTGAAGATATTACAACCGGGTCCAAACACGAAATGGCTTTTACAATTTTGCGTTTTAGGGGACTCTTCTGTAAAATCTTTTCAATTGTTGCTATAACAAACTCACGTACTTCTTTTAAAAAAGCAAGTTTTTCTTTTTCTGATGCTTTACATTCTTTGATTAATTTTCTTGTAGCAAATCCAATTGATGATTGGGTGAAATCTAAAAAATTGGTTTTGTTTTTAAAATCTATTTTAGAATACAACCTTGGGTCATCTAAAATAACATCTTTCTTCAAAATTATATTCAGCAGCGACAACAAAAGCTTCTGGATATCGCCATACAAGAAAGGTGCCAGAGGTTTCCCACTTTGATATTTTATTAAAAAAACTTCAAGAAGTGAGGCCATTCTTGCAAAGAATGATATTTTGCAAGTTATCAATTTGTCATCACAGGCCCTTTTAACGTTATTTACAGACGTAGTCGATGGCAATTTGGTATTCTTATGTTGGACATATTGGCAAACATCGTTAAAAATGTCCAGTGCTCTTTGTGCAGCAGCTTTTCCCTCTACCCATCTTGTTTGGCAAAATTTTGATGGAAATTTTTGAGAACCTAAAAAAAACATAATATAATAATATTTAAATTAATTTTTCACGTTCAATTTACCTGTGATTTTTATAAAATCAGCTCTACGAGCAGGGCTATCTTTAAACAACCAGTATAGCCCTCGTAGTGTTGCATCTACATTCCATTTGGAGGCTTTATGGCCGGTTTGTAGAGAACCTTGTATTACGTGCAAACCAAATGATCCTAAATCTAATATATTGCAATTGGCATCTTCAAGATACAAATCCAAAAATTTCCAATTAACATTGGGCCCATCCATTGAAATTTGTAGGATGTTTGAATCTTTTAAAACAGAAGCAATCGCGTCTTTAAAATTGGATTTTAAATTTTCTGCAGTAAATTTCCCTACCTTCAATAAAGGTTGACGTAAAATAACTGCTTCGAACTTCATATATTTGGTCGTCCCAATATCTTATTGCAATATCCATTTGGCTGCGCTGTGATATTTTGTTGAGAGATTCATCAAAACAGACGGTGTAATGCCCTGGTCGAAATGTTCCCATGTGTGCCCATGGTCATATTGGTCATATCCCCAAAATTCTTGGGGATATACCCATATGCACGTAATGTGACCATGGGCAGATGTGATGTGACCATGGGCAGATGTGATGTGACCATGGGCAGATGTGATGTGACCATGAGCAGATGTGATGTGACCATGGGCAGATGTGATGTAACCATGGGCAGATGCAATGTGACCATGTGTAGATGTGATGTGACCATGGGTAGTAATATATTATGTGACCAAGAGTATTAAGTTATTTTATGTGACCATCATGGGTAGAGATGATGTGACCATGAGCATATGTGATAATGGTGTTATAACCTTACGCACATGCGATTTTAATTTTATGTGTGAATTTAATAAAATGAGAAACATGTTTTTAAAAATTATTTATTTATTGTAAAATATTATAAAACCCAAAAAATAAGCGAGATATAATAAAAAAACATAAAACAGACAAATATATTAAAAAAACATAAAACAGCCAAATGTATTATAAAAAAAAGTAAACATAATAAATTAATCTTTTTCATAAAAATTGGGAAATTCGCCAATATATGTAGATTCTCCAAAAGACATTAATATGACTTGCGTAGAAATGTCATTAGAATTTACTAATTGCAGGCTGTTATATACAATGTCACCTAAAACTTTAATATGCAACGCTTTTGCCCCACACGAGTGATTTGCCACATATCGACTCTTGTCGATATTAATATTTCTTAAAAGAACAAAAACATCCGTATGTGATTTAAATATCTTTTCGATCACGCCATATGACCCATTTACTAATTTAACAACAGTGTTGTCCGACTTCTCTCCTTTGCGATAGTAGTTGCTTGCATGGTAAATAATGTTGTTTTTAAGCATTCGTTGGTATGCAAAGTTACCAAATCCACGATCCTGCAATATTTCAACTTCTTCTTCACTAAAGGTCACTTTACGTTCATTGCCCAATAACTTCACACTATTGCACTTAGTAGTTACAGAAACAGTACGGTAACACATTAGATCGGTACAAAAATCTAATATTTCTTCGCTTATGCGATATGCTTGAATTGCCTTTGGTATTGATTTACAAACTAAATATTTGTGTGCAATTTGTGAAACTACACCTCTAGTTCCTTTAACAAGCCTAACGAGACACCCATTGCTGGATTCAAATGAAAAGGTTGAATAGCACCACAGCGGTCCCCACATAGTAACACATTTTGGTAAATGCAACAAAAGATGAACATTATAATGCATGAATGATTTTCCATACAAACGTTGGAATTCTGTGACATATTCTATAAGGTACCACGCTACGGCATCTAATTCGTTAGGCGTAATACTCTCTCGAAGTAAAATTTCAATCGCGGTAACTAATATTGCATGATGCCGAAAGTATACACCTGGAAGAATATTTGTCAAGCAAGGTAAACTATAGAATAAGAGCCAAGACCTCCATTCGTTGGCTTTCCAATCATTACGATCAAATACGGCTCTTGGGCGTCTACTTATTGAGGTAGGCGGCTTAATTTTCATCAATCTGTTGCTAACAATTTCTATATCTTTTCCTATATAATATCCACGTGCATGAGATGAACTATCAAACCATAAACCGGCAGTTAGTTTTGTCACTCCTAATAAAACTGCATGCATGTAATCGATAGAGAACCCATTTACAATATCAAAAGCTCTTGGTAGTTTGCAAAGTGGGCTCATTCCCTTCACGCCTTTCTCCACACTAAAACGCTCTTCGGTAGTAGCTCTTCGAATTTCAGCTAAGTGCATTTCTTTTCTCATATTGACATAATAATAATAATAATAATAATATTTATTTAAATGTACAACTGTACATATAAGTACAACAAATTTAAAACATACATAAACATACATAAATAAAGTATTCCGGATGGAAAAAATTTAAATTATTTATTTAGTTTTACAAATTCCAGTGCACTCTGCTTGAAACGACGCAGGTTATCTCGTCTCATTGATATTGGTAGGCTGTTATATAACACAAGACCATCATGATATATGGAGCGCTTTGTGCATTCTTTTCTAACTCTTTTCACGTACACATTGTCACGGTTGCGTGTTAGGTGATCGTGTATGTCACGTCCATAGATCAAACCATGACTAAGATAATCTGGCATTAAGCCATTACATAATTTGTAAATAAAACAAAGTGTTTGGTACATCAAAAACTGATGTACAGACAAAAAACCTAAAACCTCTAACATTGTTGCAATCGGTGTAAATTTGTCGCATTTCAGAATACTTCTCATTCCTTTGTTTTGTAATTTCTGGATCTCTTGAATGCTAGTTGAGTCCAGATAAAACAAAATTGTTGGACAGTATTGCATATGTGGTGCAATAATGCTTTTAAAAACGGTTAACCGGCATTGCAAATTCAGATTCTGCGAGACACGTCTAAAATAATTCACTTTCTTTGACAACTTCTTAATCACAGCCAAAGCATGATCTTTGAAACTCAGTCTTCTATCGATCAGTATCCCTAAATATTTAATCGTATCGACAACTTCGATAACTTCGTTCCCAAGAATTACAGGTTGTGCGCTGGTTGACTCGAAACCCAAAATCATTACTTTCGTCTTTTTCACATTTATTACTAGACTATTCTCGCCTAGCCATAAATTTAACCTTTGCAACACCTTATTCATTTTTTCTACAGCCCGAGTAATGTCAGTATCTTGAATCGCAATCAAAGTGTCGTCCGCAAACAAGTTAAGAAAAATCTTCATCGTTGTTTCAAAATCTTCATCTCCATTTTGTATAGTGTCATAAATTTCGTTAATATAGAGTATGAATAACAGTGGTCCCAACACGGTGCCTTGGGGCACTCCGTTATTACATTGTGCCTCGGAAGACAGGTATTCACCAACCTTAGTCACTTGTACCCTATTGCTTAGATAAGATCGAAACCATTCTATTGCCAATTTGGATAAACCAATTTTCTTTAATTTGTCAAGCAAAATATTTCTGTTTATTGTTTCAAAGGCACGACGAAAATCAACAAACACTGCCACTATCATATTACCTTTACGATCCAACCACTCTTTCCATTGCGAAATGACTAACTGTAACGATGTTTCACACGAATGACCATGACGAAATCCCGATTGATTTTCAATTAATACCTTCTTATCATTAACAAATTTCGATAATTGTTTATAAATCAATTTCTCAAATACTTTTTCAAGAAACACGACTGAATTAATTGGCCTAAAATCGGACGGTTGCACCGAGTTTACCACTTTATGTATTGGTGTTACGATTGTCTTCTTCCAACCAGATGGAAAAACGCCACTCTTTATAGATAAGTTAAAAATTTCCGTTATTTTGGTTAAAAGAACCTTTCCGCCACTTTTTACTATTTGCCCATTAATAGTGTCTTTTGAGGATTGTTTCTTGATATTCTTTATAGCGTCCACAACATCTTCCTCGTGAAATTCTATAAAATTAAACTCTTGTAACCGTTCTTCTTCATCTTGGTTTGGTATGTAGTTCTGAGTACCAACAATTTCTTGTATGGTTTTAATTATACATTGATTGTACTCTTCAGCAATTGTTTCAGCATCTCTTACCAGTACATCGTTGAATTTCATGCACGTTACCTCGCTTTTTTTTTGGCCATCGATAGCTTCTTTAAGCAACCTCCACATTGCTTTTGGATCTTTCTTGTTCGATTCAATAGATTTCCTAAAATAGTGTTTTTTTTTGTTTTGAATTAACTTTGTAGTTAGATTTCGTACTCTTCTATATTCTTCCCAACTTTGCGGATTATTATTAAATACTGCTTGTCGGTATGCCCGATCTCTTAGATTAACTTGAATTTTAATTTCCTTATCGTACCACCGATTCTCATTCATGTACTCTTTGCACAATTTCTTCTTTAGATATTGGATCGATGACATTCACAGAATAAGTGCAACTATTATCGTTCATTAAGAAAACTTTGCTATCAATTACATACTTCACTTGATTGCTGCCTTCGTCAAGAACAATACCTGGATGATAACAGTAACCACAACCGTAGTAACCATTAAATTGCTTTATATTCTGTAAAGCTGGTTTGGCTTTCGAATCAACAACGCAATTTAGCATTACCACTTTACTTTGAAATGATAATCCAGTTGGTGATCGCCAATTAATTCCCGTATTGTACAACGCCTTTGCTTCTTTAATAAAAGGTAACAAAAAAACTGCCATGTTTGGTTCTTTCTTACCAAACCAAATGCCACAAATCAATGAGTTTGCTTGGTTGAACCGAAGTTTTGGTGGCAATTCATTGATTCGAAAGTGAATGGGCCACAGTGTATTTTTAGCAGAATCAAACACACAAGCACCATCAGTGTTAAAAGTTACACTTAAATTACGATCGTCAGACAAAATATTTCCCTCCTTTGCTAGATCTTGATAAACGCTACCATCAAAAATATCACATATATTTTTTTTGTTATTCGTATTACGAGTTTGTCTGTATTTTAAATGATCCAAAATATTTTCCGTAGTTTCAAGAAGTGACTTAATTTGTTCACCCACTGGTAATGTTACAAAAGAAAAGCCATTATTTTGTTTAACATCGCACTCTTTCTTACATATGGAACAAATAAATGTAGTTACATCTCGATCCGATGGCTTTTCTCCAATATAAGCTTCGCAAGCAGAGCAATAAAAATGTTGGGAATATTGCACGATTTGGTTATTAAAAACCTTGTTCAACATATGTTTACTTGTTGCAATTATTTCCCCTTCTAGAATGCAGTTGATTAATTTACACAGGTCCTCCGTTGCTACTGACGTTAAACAGTGTCGTAATGAAAAATTCATGATCATAAGCAAAGTTTCAAATTTTGTCGTTCTTAAATTGGGTAGTAAAGGAGTATCCAAATGTGGTATGTGTGGTGGGCCTTTATTACTGTGTTCATCAAAATTGTTGTCTTGAGCACAATCCTAAAAAAAAGTTTGTTTAAAATTTATTCGATTAAAATATTTCGAACTGCAAGTAAATATGCAAAATTTTAGCTCGATTAAAAAAAACTTACATTTTCATCTCGTATGTTTGAATTTTCCTCTACATTCTCACCAAAGGAAATCGCAGATTCCTCATGTAAATCATCCGATTCAGTAATCTAAAACAAATATAAGGCATATTAAATTTTACCTAACATTTAGAGTGATGGTTTATTTTTAATACGTACCTCTGGTATTTGAGATATCTCTTCTGTTGAAACAGAAGAGCTTGATGGTAAAAGGTTATTAACTGTATTATTCAAGTCTGTGGATGTTCTGCTTCTTTTGTCGTTATTATTTAAGTTGGAACTATCATCGAGCAGTCGCTTCTGTTGTAACCTTTGTTCCGTAGTTCTTGGAGTTTGTGGAGCAATGCTTCTCATCCAACTTCTGTACTGCGTTTTCTTAGCATGAGAAGGTGTGTCAGATGTATTTTCCATAGTTTATTTGACCTTTTAGTAAAACTTATTGTTCAAAATAAAAAAATATTGAAATGCATGTTTTAAAATATGTTTGTGTATTTATAGCCAAAGTATACAGCTATTATTATATATAATAGAATAAGTCGAATAAGTAGTTTCACTGTTATAGCTATCCGCGTGTGTTGTTGTAAATATTGTAAACCAACCAGTTACCAACTAACGAAAAATTAATCTTTATTTAGGTTTAAATTATTTAGACTATTCAATTCACATGTCATCTGTCAAAAGTGGACCAATAAAAATGTTTGATGTGAGATTACATGGCCAATCAAAATGAACTGCAGCGAATATTCCACTAGTGGTGAATTGCAGCGACTATTCCATAGTAGGACAAGCGAATATTTTAAATAAATAAAAAATTTTATTGCTATTATTATCTGATTATTATTTCAAATTATTTTTAGATTTTATTTTTCACTACAAATAAAATTTTAAAAACTACATGTAGATTTACAATACAAATAAGTGTACAATGCGCAAATGAAACACTTTTTACTAATATTTCAATTAAATATTGTACACTTTTTTTAATTAGGTTAAGAAGTTATTTTAAAACATAATTGATGGTACAATTTGAAAAGCTTACGTTGCTACAATTGGATAAAAATCCCGTTTTACTTGAAGAAGGCATTGCCAAAGTTTCGTTCTCGATTGTATGGTTGGAACGCATCTTTTCAATTATTGTTTGGTGATGTTCACCGTCCAATTGTAAATAAGATTTTATTGAATCAGTATTTCTGTGTCCTGTTATTTTCATCAGCTGCTGCTCTCCAACCCCAACTTTTGCTAACGTTGCGTTGATACAGCACTAGACCTAATCGAGTGGTTCCATATTTTACGTTTTTTAATGTCTAAACCTAATTCTTCGGCCGCAATTTTAACCCACTTTGCGATTTCATTAACACCAACGGGCGAATTTTTGTACCATTTACTGGATTCATTTAATTTCCAAAATTTATTAGACGTCAGGAACATTCGATCAGTCTTCACATTGTCACCTCTCTTAGAAATAAATTTATGGTAAAGCCTGCAAAAGAAATAATACAATTACAAATTAAAATTACTGGATCAAATATAAGATAGCTTACCTTACAGGACACAGATCAACGTTTTTATTTTCAATGAGCCATTTGCTTTCGGCTAATTTCTTTCCACCTCCTTGTGCCGTTTTGGAAAAAATTGGATTGTATTCTATACGATTTGTAGGCAAGCCTTTATTGTTAATTTCTATCTTGAAATAATAAATTCGGCATTGATACCCTTCGCCACCTCGCCAAGCAAGTTCATAAGAGACCACGAAAAAAAACTTTTTTTGAAGGCCATCGGGATTATTTTCGTCTAAACCTTGTAGAATGTTTAAATACTCGTCTTTTGTTAATGCCGCTGAGCTTATGGTTCGTTTTTCTGGAAGCGTTTGTAATTTTTTTCTTTTGGCGTCTCTAGCCTCCCTTGCAGTTTTAAATACCACGTCACTAAAGGGTTTAATTTCAATATTCCAGGTATTATAATACATGTCTTGAAGCATTTTTGCCGTGGTGTTAAACATATTGCTTAACTACATACACCTTCTTTGTAATCCGTTCCATCTTGTTTTTTCATATTAGAAGCCCAACTTTTTAAGATAATGTTTAATTCCATACATGATGTGGATTTCTTTAATTCGAAATGCTTTTCTTTCAAAAAATCCGAAAATTGTCGCCATACCGATGAATGCGATTTTCTTGTATTTTCGGGCACATTGTGAACAATATCAGCGTTAATTTCTTCATCTGACTTACCACCAAATCTCTCCGAAGCATTTTTCATTATAGCGTTTACAAAATTCACAACAAGAAAACGCGTTCAATATAAATTATTATGAATTTCAAGAATAACAAAAGTTTGTTTACTATAGTTGTCACAGAAATAAAATCATGTGTAACTCAATTTTTTTGTCAATTTTATTTTAAAAGTAAAATTTGTTCAGTGAATAGTCTCTTAAATACGACTCGTAATCATAGATGATGTAGAATATTTTGTGGTGATATCACTCATATTCTTTGCGCTTGCGAATAGCATTCGTGCTGGCGCACTCATGCTATTCATTTTGCAAGCGCAACGAATATTCGTGATATCAGCACAAAATATTCGACATATCTATGACTACTCGTGGTATTACAAGTGACTATTATAACTAACAAGATATTTATTTAATTAATAATTAATCAACTTCAACATTAATTAATACATGGAGGTTTATAAGTGCAATGAATTTGCCCCCCCCCCTCCGTATGAATTTATTTTTGCCATTTATCTTAATTTAACAAATATAAATTTAAAGGTAAGTAGATCTATGTGTCTACTCTTTTCTTTCAGTAAATTAATAATATACCTTGCAATTTTTGCACCGATAGTAAAATTTTTCAATAATATAATTGCCCCCCCCCCCCTTAAACCAAATCTTATATCCACGCCTGAAAATAAAGCATCAGTGTCAATTATTCTGAAATATTATTATTATTTAACATATTATTAATATTATTATTGTATAATAGAGTATTTAATCTGAATATTGGAAAATTGAACTTACAATTTTACATACGAGCAACATCTGAGTCGACGTAATTTTTTTTTATTTTTGAACAAATTGATAATTCGCGGATTATATTCAGATTTACCAATAGTAATTAGGAAAATTAATATTTCAACATTTTATATTAAAATTCTTTGTGTTTTTTTTTGAGTTGTCAACAAAACGTAATTGTTTTGTTGGTACCTAAATTTTGTTGTGTTAATGCAATAATAAACACAGAGTATAATTATTTATAGTGATCGTTTATATTGTTTATAATATTATAGTGTTATTTGTATAATAGTAGTTTGTGTAATATTTTGAATAATAATACCGAAATTGCTTAATTTCAGTTAAATAAACGCAGGTAAGATAATTTCATAATTTTTTGCTAAACATAACCTTAAAATTTCCATGTGTTAAATGTTTTTAAAATAAATTTTTACAAGCTTTTATTTTCTTCTTTATTAATTAATAATCATGTTTTAGGTCTAGTATATATACTTTATTTATTTATAACAATGTGGGCACATGTACAGTATTTGTCAGACAAGACAGAAGCGGATGTTCCAGAAACTTTTTTTGAAGGTTTTAAAACTCTTCAACTCGAGTTATTTAAGCAGTATAACGTGTTTTGGAGTCCAAAAGATAGGGACACTCCCTCAAAAGTACTGTCTCGAGAACATAAAATTCTTCACGTAGATGAAATTAAACGTACTAGTAGTAAACGAGGAACACCATTAGCAGGCTATTATAGAGCTATTATTTTGAAATTAGCAGGTAGGTCTTACAACATTAGTTTATAGTATAGTATATAGGAATATTTTTAGACTCGGAAGAGGAACTTGCAAATTTATTGAGCAAGGAAAGGATTCGCAGACCAGTCGAAACGATAATGGAGACATTCGATAATAAGTCAACAAAGCGAATAAGTAGTAATACAGTAAGTATTGATCTGAAAGATTTTATATTCTTGGAAGTTTTTAAATTTTGTAACAACTTATATTAATAGCAACAGTTAACTAATTTTTATTTTTTTATATCAACAGAAAAAACAGGAGCAAGCTCAGAAGGAAAGGGCAAGAGTGGCTAATTTGAAGCAGCTGAATGCGTCGTCTTCATCTGAAGATGAAATTAACAATAAAACTGTAAATAAAGTAATTAGTATAATCGTAGTAAACCAAAAGTTCTTTTTAAAAAACCAGTCGTTTTTTAGGACACATCGGACCATGTATCATTTACTGAACACATGGAAGTCGTAGAAAAAAACAGAGCAATGGAAGCTGAGTTGATTGAGATGAGATCAGCTTCTATCCTTAAAGATCAGGAATTAAAAATTTTAAATGATCAGTTGAAGGAAGTTACAGATCAAAATAAAGAGTTGGTTTGGTTGAACATTCGTTATCAACAATTGATGGACAGCACGGTATCAAAATCAGCAAAATCATGTAAGTCTAAATCGGTAAAAAGAAAGATTTCATTTGAAAGTAGCGATTTAAATGATAATTACACTTACGAAAGGTAAACAAACACTTACACTGGCAATTGTGTCTCTTCCTGCGGAAAGAGTGCCTCATCCGGTTTGATGCCACGCCTCTTTGTTTACATAATTTTGGCGTTTGTCAATATCAAATAAATGTTCGCGTAATTATCTCAATAAATATAACTCGACCTCATTATTTTTAGATCGATAAGTTGCTTGTAAATTTTACTCAGGCATCGTTGCATTAAGCAATTGCACTCAAAACAAGTTTTTCGTGCATTGCTATGCAACGATGCCTTCGTATTTACAATACAACTTATCGATCTAAAAATGAGGTCTTGTTATATTACTATTGAAAATTGCATAGTGCCTAAAGTAAGTATTATAATATATTTTTATGTCTATCTCTTTATAATAATATATATGTTCTATTTATTTAAATAGAAACATATAAATTCGAGTCGAATTCAAACTTCCTTTTTTATTAATTCTATATTTTGTTATTAATAGTTAACAGATCAAATCGATGTAAAGGATGTTGATATAAGCATCGAAGAGTTCGAAATTATACCAACTGCAAACTGTGAAGAGTTCGAAATTATAGCAACTGCAAACAATGAACTTCTTGAAATCGAAAATCCTTCTGTCGAAGGAGAAGATCAACTTGGGGTAAATATCTATATAATTTTTTTGTATATAATTACAATTTTTCTTTTCCGTAGTTTGCACTAACGGACGCTCAGTTTAAAGCTGCTAATCGGGTGACCAGTGGAATAGCTGGAGATTCGAAATTTATAAAAAATTGTATTGACATTCTTTGGACAAGAGAGCAGCTTTGTTTGCGCAGTGCTACTGGCGCAGCTTGTCCGAATATTACAAATTCGGAAGCTCGACCTGCATGCAGTCCTGAAAAAAAAGCTTATTTGCAAGGTAATTACACTAACATTTTTTAATACATTAAGTAAAGAATGTTTATTCTAGTTTTATTAAACTCGAGGATGGATAAAGAAAAATATGAAGTTAATGACGATGAAAGGACACAGCGGATGAAAAAATTAATGGAATACTTGCGTTCAAAAATTAAAACTGTTCGGAGGGGCTTAACAAATTAATAATATATCCTTATATTTCATTTTTAAATAAAATAGTTTTCCAGTACTTCTTTTTATAGAAAATTGTTATGCAGTGTTAATATTTTTTTAAGTTATAATTACAAATTTTTAATATTTAGCTTTATTTATTGCAGATAAATTGAAGTAAGACCAACTCAATCTCTTACACATAGTGGGGATGTGCCTATGGTCACATTTAGTAGAGATGTGCCTATGGTCAAATCCAATGGGGAGGTACCCGTGGGCAGAATTGGGCCACCCATGGGCATATGCCCATGGGGATGTGACCATGGGCATATGCCCATGGGGATGGGCATGGGCATGGGGATGGGCAAAAGATTTGTTGTTTCAATAATTTTAGAAGTTGAATCCTCTATTACTACTGTTTGCTCATTACTGCTACTGGTGGGAACTTCTTCATTGTTGCTATTGGACTTCTCAAAAAACTGTTTAACCGACGTACAATTAGATGGAGTCTTTATTTTACTCATGTGCTGCTTGCTTTTGAAATGACTCGTTACAGCCCCCTTGCCCATATTGCTTAAAGAAAGCGATTTTTTACACAAGTTACAATAAGCAGATGTGCGATCATCTTTCACATCTTCAATTGATGACCACTCCGGTTGATCAGCATTATCAATTAACCAACGAACATTAAAATATGTCTTTTTTGGTGCCATCTAGCCAAATTTAATAATTAATTAAAATTTAATTTTATAACAAATGATTAAAAATTATAAAATTAATCACAAAAATAACAAACCAATTACTTACCTTTTCTAAACGATGTTTAGAAAAGCAAAATAAAAAATACCTTTTTCCTAGTAATACGACTAATAAATATAAATTAATTTATATTATACTGATATTGCACAACACTAATATTTCTGTTTACTAATAATAATTACTCTGTCTACTCCGTCACTCTGTCACAAGTTACCAGCGCATGTTGTTTACTAGTAATAATATTGCATATTGTGATACCAACTTAAAAATTTTGTAAAAATTTAATTTTGAATTTTAAAAATTTAATTTTAAAATTTAAAAATTTTCATTCTAAAATTAATTTTTTCCCTGACTGAAAATGTAATTTCCCTGACTTTTCGCTAAAAATGAAAAATTCCCTGACTTTTCCTTGACAAAATTAGGAAAATCCTAAATTCCCTGACTTTTCCAGGTTTTCCAGACGAGTGGGAACCCTGACTTCGCTCTTTTTTCTTCCCAGCGCAATTAATGATTTTCAGTTTTCCATTATAATACTCAACGATGTTTTCCAACGCGAGATCTACTCGTTTTTCATTTACCAAAATCAGGTTTTTCAATGTTTTGAATTCAAGTTCAACGGAAGCACTGCTGGCTGGCACTCGTCCGTAACCAAACCTGTCCCTGCAAATACTAGACCAGAGTGGAATCATCGGCAACTGTTTAACGAGACGATTTGAAAATGTTGTGGAATAACGAGCGTTTATGTCATCTCCTGTCTCCTTCTCTAATATTGACACAACTTTTTGTTCCATTGGCAATCCATTTTTTCAGCACGCTCTCATTTTCGTTTCTGTCATCCTCAATTTCAGATTCTGTATGCAAATTTTCATCGTCATTATTTGTCAAACTCTGTTCCACAATATCTTCAATTTCTGGTGTGACTTCGGTGATCATGTTTTTCATCAAATTCACAGCTGCTGTCAAGGACGGTGCTCCAGTACCAGCGGCTTCACTTTTTGAGATCAACAGCAAAGCTTCTATAATTCAAGTGGTTTGCGATTGGCTTCGGCATAAAATCAACTGGCCAATACAAAACATGTAAAATTTCTTTACTTCCTTTTTTTCGGATGACAGTGATTTAGCCCAATTATTAATATAATGAGCGACGTAAATTCCAATTTTTATTCTTGGCATCACGCCTGACATGCATGCTTCCGTGTAGCAACCAATGTTACCGTAATTTGCAAAAGTTATACAGCAAGCATTAAGTAATGCCTTGGACGAATCACAGACCTGCAATAAGAATTTTTTCAATTTTAAACTACTGTTTAAAATTGAATAAAACAGCAGCTGGCAACTGCTTCTTCTACAGGTTGTCAGGGAGTGTTGAAATGTAATTGTACAAAGAAGTGCATAAATAAATCATGCAAACGCCTTAAAAATAGAGTAATGTCTAATAATAGTCGCTGTCACTTTTCTAATCCATGTAAAAATGGGTTTATAGTTTTTATTCTTATGTAAAATGTTCAACGAGCTATGTTTTAATAAATGGTTATTTTAAAATTATCTATTTAAAATATCGTTTTTTACATTGCCTAGTCAATGTGAGTCTGTTACATACTCAAAAAGCACATTAACTAATAATATAGACAATTTGCAAATTGCCTGAAACACCGTAGCCATTTTGCAGATTGCCTAAAGTATTAGTGAATTTGCATAGTAGCTTACGACTTAGTCGGTTTGCAGATTACCTAGGAATTTTGCAAATTGCCGGTAACATATATACAGAGTGTTTACGAAATTTGGTGCCAAAATGAAATGGTTTTATAGATCATCAAAAAATAAGGCCAGTTTGATTAATAATAAATAAATAATAATAAAGTAGTGTCCGCAAATCAATGCTTTTCAAGATACCCCTCTTAAGGGAGCCGGACAAATGGACGCGGCCGAAAGGACGCGCCCGAAAGGACGCGAGCGTTAGGACGCAGACCCAAAAGGACGCAGACCCGAAAGGACGCAGGCCCAAAAGGACGCGGCCAAATAGACGCAGGCCCAAAAAACGCAATTTTATGAAATTAATAATAGAAATTATTTTTATATTTTATACCAGGTTATAAAATATAACAAATTTTATTGATACAAAGTTTTTCTTTTTCCAAAGTTTTTTTTAATGTTTATTTTAATACTGTGTGTAAGCTCGCTTCTTAATTACTTCTTGTTCTTTATTTCTTAATTATCTCATATTTCCAAACCATCTATATATATAAAAATGGATGTATGTATGTATGTATGTATGTATGTTCCTTATAGACTCCTAGACCGCTTGACCAATCTTTATGAAATTTGGTGTATAAGCTAATTACGATGCTGCGAAGAAGATAGGCTACTTTAGAACGGCTTTCAACAAACTTTAATAAAATATGTGGCAAATAGTGCCTATTCATCGGATCAACAGATCGACGGATCAACGGATAATTGGATTAATTTCCCTATATAGGACATTACCCTTTCAGTACAAATGTAAAAGTTTCTGTGAACATAGAGACTACTTTGTTAGATTGTTAAACTCATCTTAGATAAAATACATTCAATGCCACCAAAAAAAGCAGCTGTTGGAAATAAATCATCAAAGGCTAAGAAACTCAGGGAAAAAAGAGCTGCTGAAACGGAGGAAGAACGTGAAGCTCGGCTTTCACAAAACCGCAATAGAGCTTCAACGTCTAGAGCTGCTGAAATGGAGGAAGAACGTGAAGTATATAAAAAAGCTTGTGTGTATGTTTGTTCGCTATACACTTCTAGACCCTTCGACCGATTTCAACCAAATTTGGAACACATACTCAGTAGGACTTGAAAAATGTTTTAGTGCAAGAAAATGTTAAAAAAGTTGAAGGAAAAGTGACCGATTAACGAGATTCCCGTAATTTCCCCCCCCCCCAAAAAAGGTGCATTTCGCCAGTCTACCCCCAAATTTCGAATTTTGGATCCAAAATAGTCTAAATCGTTTGTACCTGTTTGTACCTTCATTATTTTTGTTTGTACCCATTTTGTTTTTCAGACAAATATTTTTGTTTTATTTCAATTTAAAATCCGGGGGGAGGGGCTAAGGACATTTAGCAGAATGTCATTATTAGAAAATTTGAAATATTTCAAAATCAAAACTGGTACAAACGAAAATAAGGAAGGTACAAACGATTTAGACTATTTTGGATCCAAAATTCGAAATGGGGGGGGGGCGAAATGCACCTAAAAAGGTATTTTGAGCTTCACAAATAAATCAGCAGCGGAAAGCAAGACTGGAAATCATTGGAGTACTCAGACTAAAGCAAAGCATTATATTTATAATGAGACCCCGGGCGAAGCCGGGTATCCAGCTATAATTTATATGGCAGAACGTTCGCCGAGTCACTTGGTATATTAATTCTGAGGCGGTACGATGTTCTAGAATTTTACAAATAATTTATATGGTTCAAGTTCTGAGGCGATACGAAGTTCGCCGGGTCAGCTAGTTTCCTTATATATAAGGATATATCATTTTGCATTACCAACTTAACACATAATTTTCGGAGGTTTTATATACCGGGTCGTTCAGAAACGGTATTAGTTCTTTTATCAGATCCGTACTTGGGTGACGTCTCTTACTATTGGTCTGTTTATATTCAGAACCGTATTCCTCGATTATTAGTGCTGTGTATAAATCTCGCCATCTAGGGGAACGTAAGAAGGAAGTATTCTGATAGGATTAAAAATCATTCAAAACTTTACTTAATTCAATTTATAATTTATTAACATTAACTAAATAAATTATTCAAAAAATTTTTACATTACGTAATTATGGGAAATTCCACGAAGATATTCAATCATACTGCGATTTTCATAATCCATGACAATACATTTGATGCGGTTGTCGGAATCAATATATTTTTTTTTCTTTCTTGGGGGTTCAGCACCTGCAGCTAGTTGTTCGAAAAATACGTCCCTACCCCGTTGAATTTGTTTTAAGGAATAAATGAGTTTCCCTATTGTAGGACGATCCATCGACAGCTCACTTTGTAATCGTCTGTGAGCTGCTTCAGCGTGATTATTCGTTCTATCAGTATCTGTTAATACTCGTGTGTAAACAGACCACGTTTCAGGAAGAAAAATAGGACGATTTCTTCCAATACCTCTGCGATTGAGTCGTCCTAAATAAGAATCCTCAAACCATTGTAATAAAGTAATAGTAAGGATTTTCAGGTTGGCTGGGTTTTTTTTTTAATCAAACGATTACCTCAATCTGTCGACGTTTCGGACCATTTATTGGTCCATTCTCAAGACTAGAGATGGAAAATGCATGATAACAATCAATTACTAAGTACATAAATTCATGATAAATGACTAACTCACCGAAAGACTGAGTGGTGGTGTTTTGTCTGACATAAAAAATTACAATGGTTCCAGAACGCAGGCCATAAACTCGATTATAATCAATGAAGTCAAAATTTGAAAAACTTAACAATACAAATAATAAATAATGTAAATATAAAAAATCTGTGTAAAACATTAACATTTAAAAATTGTTCATTAATAAAACACAATGTAAAAAAATTTTTTTTTTTTGTGAAATTGAAAGATAAAAATAAAATAACTAATTGATTACGCGGCCTGGTAATCTTGAATCAAAATTCTGCTCGTTTTGTTTCCTGTAGGGTATGCAACTCATCAAATAGTTCTGTAGATGCCAAACTATAGAGGAATCTGTCTCTGGTGGGACGCCAAGGGAACCATTGTGGTGAGAAGTCAAATGCAGTCGACATTGCGAGTAATTTCAAGTGTAAAAGGCTAAAAGTGTGCGGTTATTCTAAGAATAACTTGAGTCAAAAGGCGAAAAAGACGAGCGATAGAGCGATGAGCGATAGAGGACTCGCTCTTATCCAAAGTGAGGGAAAACCCGTGTCACGCGTGAATCTGGTGTGTGTCCATTGGTGTCCAGAAGTTTATGTAGTATTAACCTCATTGTATTTTTCCTTGAACCTGTTCAAAACATCTTATTTAAAATCCGTCTGTTTGTTTGTGTTATTTAGGGTTGTCGAGATATACGCGGCTTCCAGAAACGTGCGCTTTTGGTAGTTGCTCTCCGTTGCCAGGATCTCCACATTATCCAGTGTGAACTCGTGAGACGTGTTTAAGACGTGTTCTGCCAAACCTGTTTTG
Organism: Cantharis rufa; assembly: GCA_947369205.1. Taxonomy (NCBI): domain Eukaryota; kingdom Metazoa; phylum Arthropoda; class Insecta; order Coleoptera; family Cantharidae; genus Cantharis; species Cantharis rufa. The sequence continues at coordinate 29,642,429 of OX376305.1, read as the reverse complement.
TTGGATTTGTGTTTAACGTCTTGTAGGTGTTGGTAGACGCGGTTGGTAAGTCTTTGTTTAGTTTGGCCTATATAACAAAAAAACCCCAGCCAACCTGAAAATCCTTACTATTATTAAACTTTTGGGTGAGAATATTGTTCCATTGTAATAAAGGTTGTAATTCAAGAGGAATTTCAGTGGCTAATTCATCAACTGCAGTATCCAAATCATGTATGGTTACAAATGCCAACGATGTAACCATTCGTGCATATAAAGCAAAATCGGCATCATTATTATAACGCCCCAGTAGCTGAAGATTGCCTAAATGCTTTCTCATATTTTTGACGAGGTGAAAAAAGCATCCTAAAATTTCACAAGCTGGAAATGCTTCTTGAAACGCATTGATTGCTGCCAACTCGTAATCGCATGAAATTTTCCTAGGATTTAAATTTGGTTCAACTTCTTTGAGAAGCGCTATCATCCTCATATAAGTATTCGTTTGCTTATTTGGCAATAAAGCGTAAATTACGGGATGTACAACGCCAAATTTTTTAGCCATTATCACATATATTTGATAAAACAGTTGTGGTGCTGTTGAAAACGTTCCTTCGACGAACCAGTGTTCAGAATCACGTAGAATTTCATGAACATTTCTTTCTCGACCAAAAAGTAGAATTCTGTTAGTTTCTGGCCCGCTATCGGCTATCAAAAAGTTTTCTTCTATTCCATGTACCTGGAAAGTGTTATACATTTCCGGAATTACAAGATCTTCCAGCCTTGTTGGTGCAGGAGGCGCAGAATTAACTTCGTTTCTCTTTCTTCGAACGGTTTTTTTAAATGAACTTTCATTTGGTAAAGCACCTTGTGCTGCTTGTGACATTTCACTATTAAGGCATGAATTAATTATTTGTGCGGTTGACTCGACGGTAGTTGCGGCACGTTCCTTCATGTCATTCACTAAAACTTTGGCCTCAACTTTGGCCGCATCACTATCATGCATGTGTTCATTTATTTGTTTTACTACTACATTATTTGTGGTATGTATTCTTACTTTGCAGCCGTAATTTTTTTGATCGCATCGCCAAAACTTTTTCAGTTTACATGCACTGAATCTGTCGAATGTAAAACTGCAACCTTCATGAACAAATTTTTCAATACCTTTTTGAGAAAGCATTTAATACTTACTAATTCTTACTCTTAATTACAATAAAACAATAACAAAACAATAATATAAAACAATAATAAAATAAACTACAGGTTATTTGCTTACTCGGAAAGGTCGGAAAGGTGACTACCACTTGGCTACTTATATGTACTTCTTGATTGAACTAGACTAGATAGGTTTTCATGATGCCACACTCTACACAAAGGGTATCAACATTAACATCATCAGTGTACCAACCTAAAGATATTATATATAACCAATCTCCATTCACCTCTCTACCTCTCTTACGCATTATTTAATTTTTAAATATTTATTATTATTACATTGTAACATAAAGCAAAATTCAACACCGCCATTAACATATAATTATTTATATATGGGCTTTGAATTTAATTCATCCAGGTGTACGCAAGCCAATTATTATATCATCATCCATGAAGGTAGCAGGTGAAACGAGTATGACCTGCTAAAGTAACCTAAGACATACAACCTAAACCAACTAGCGACCAATAGAAAGAGACGTCGCCCAAGTACGGATCTGATAAAAGAACTAATACTGTTTCTGAACGACCCGGTATATTAAACCTTTGGAAATTATGTGTTAAGTTGGTAATAAGGAAAATGACTGTATACTGACAGGGCTGGATATGTCGCTAAAGTACCTACATCTTCAAGAGATTCAGTTTTTTAAATATTAATTAGTAATGAATTTGATAATAAATAATGAAACCATGCGAAACATGTTAGATTATAACATCTATCGGATATCTATAGGATCATAAAGTGAATGTGAACAAACTGAGCATTAGACAAAAATTATCTCCACGGTCACGGTGACACCCTGTATATTATATAGTTTGTTAATATTTTTTTTTATAAAACTCAGGTATACATACAATACCATTTTAAAAACATTTTTTACTTTAAGTTTAAGTTGCACAAATTCAGTAATTAATAAAAGATGGTTTTGAAAACGATCTTTCTGATTCACAGTTTTCATCACTTTTGTCGATTTTTTAACATAATTTACAATTAATTTTAATTACTTAATTTACAATTAATTTTAATTACATAATTTATTTTAATCTTAGCTATAACTTTGGTGATTTAAATTTTGTTGCTTGAATTTTTATAAATTCAATTCAAATATATAAAACCGTTGATTGATAAATAGTAAAGATACGCAATGCAATGAGAAATTGTTACTTTTCCCCCACCAGGTATTTTAACACCCCACTGCCTCTTCGCCAACAAACTCAATGGTGAGCAAGTGTCGCCACCAATAGTATTATAATTGTACCATAATTATCTCGTTGATACGACGTGATATCTGATACAATATTATCATACTTTATAATAATGCAAGTAGTATTTTTTTGCCGGGCTCTTATTGTTAGATAGTATTTCAATGTGCAAACTTTTCCTATGAAATTTTTTGTATTAATTAAAAATCAGTAAAGACAAAAGATTTTTATTTAAATAAAAAAAAATAATTGTAACATTTCAAAATATACAATGGCTCTAGAAAATATTCGTACACCTACGTACATCTATCTCAGCAATGTTAATTGTAAATTTTGAAACCGTTTTATATCATATAAAAATCGAATTTACAGCAAATCTTTTTAGACATTTTCTGTTGTTTATTTCATTGTCTTCAATTTTACTTATATACATTTTTATATTGTTGTGCCGTTTCAGACGGACAGCGGCTTATGCAGGCACGTAACCACGGGGGGGGGGGCAGTGGGGATCACGGCCCACCTAAAAGTTGTGCTGGCCCACCCTTGTGCCCACCCTGGCAAATAAAGAATTCCAATAATTTCGTGATTTATTTCTGACTAATTAAGTTTCAAATATTTTACATCCGCATTTTTAAGATAATCGCATTATTGCATTATTTTTTGTTATTAGTCACGTACATTGCCTTTTTTTTAGCTTTTTTAAAAACATTCTAGGTCTCTCCTTGGCCCCCTTAAAAATAACTGGGCCCGACTTCGGCACACTATTCACTAACTCTTAAGGGATCTTTACGGAAAGGATGCCTTTACGTAAAGGCAAAACGTATTCTGTAATATTAAAGGATCCTTTAGCAAGAGGCCGTCCTTTAAGAACGATCTTTACGTAGCGGCGTGGCGAGGGATGCCTTCAGGTAGAGTATTTGCGCATTCTGTAACTCTAAAGGATCCCTTATCAGCGTCAAAATACACCAAGTTGATCCTTTACATAAGGGATGGTCAGTAGGCGTCTTTTGAAGAAATTCAAGTGACATTTGTATAGTGAAAGTGAACTTGCAACGTGAAAAATTTAAAAAATTAAAAATAGTAAAATTTATTTTGCCTAATGCGTTTTGTTTTTAAATTAAAAATTATTTTAATTAATTAAAAAATAATTAAAAGTTATATTTGTAATTAAAATTATTTATGCCCGGGATAATAAACAATAACAATCTACTAACATTAGAATGACGCACTCGGAATAATATTCAAAATAATTTTGTTTAATCAATTTTTATTGAAATTGTGGATATTTCAAATAAAATTTTACATTATCAAAATTCACTTTTTCTTTTTCCACTTCCAGTCTTTGTTTTTTCAATTCGAATCTTTCTTTTTCCACTTTCAGCAAGGATTCCAACTTGTTATCGATACTTTTTAAGGTGTCATTATTAGTATCGTTACTTGCTAATACTGCTAAGTTTCAGAAATCCTTTTATTTATTTTTACTCGAATTTGTTGTTCCTGACATATTTAGGAATTGTACATCCTCGTCTCGAGCCATTAATTCGTCGAAAGCACGAAATAGTGTAGAAAGATGCATCGGTGTCCTAAAATGTGTTTGGAGGTGTCTGTATAAGGATAGAGCTTTAAATTATCACCCCCAATTTGTAAATAAAATTATTTATGCCTGTGGGATACTACATAACATAATGCGATTGCATAATTTGGACGCAGTAATCGATGATGATTTTTTTCATGATGAAATCGAAGTCGAAGAAGAATTGAACGACGAATTAAATAATAACAACCTACTAGCGTTAGGAAGGCACACTCGAAATAACATTATTGAAAATAATTTTATGTAATCAATTTTTATTTTTTAAATAAAATTTTAATTTATCGAAATTCAATCTTTCTTTTTCCAATTTCACCAAGGATTCCAACTTGTTCTCGAGACTCTTCAATATATTATTACTGGTATCATTACTTGTCAATACCTTAAATTGCAATAGTAAGGTATTGTACTTACGAGAGTAGTATCTTCATCGTTCATAAATAATGTATGCACACCCGGTATAATTGGGTTTACCGAATGGTCAAGGAATTTAGGATTCTCTAAAATGAAAGACAATTTAAAAATTGAAAAAATATTCAACTATTTAATAAATTTATGTTTAAAGGCTTACCTAGCCTTACGTTTACTTAAAACTTACGTTTTACTTCTGTGATGTTTTTTAACAAATTAATTATTGTGGTTGAATTCCATTATATACTATAGTTCATGATTCCTTATAAGCAGATTGATACTTTACACAATTTTTTGAATTTTAATTCAAATACACAATTTATTAATTTATTATTATACTCGTCCAATTATTTAACATAATAATGTTATACATTATTTAAAAGGTTAAACGTCAAATTTGTATAGGTTATGTTTTGAAATCAACCAATGAAAACACATTATTGTTTATACTCCACGTGTACTATTACGATTAAAAACATTAGTCTTGCCTTTACGTAACGACAACTGCTAGGCACAAAAATTTACCTAAAGGATGAGTTAGTGAATGCGTTTTTAAAAGGATCCTTTCAGGTACCCTGCCTTTACGGAAGGGATCTTTATCTAAAGGACAAGTTAGTGAATATGTGATGTCATTTTGACATCTTCGTATTTTTTTATTATATTTTATCGAATTAGTTAAGTTTAACCGTACCTTTAGTTTAATTTTTATTTGTTTACCGTCACGTGGCGTCACCTAGCGTTTCTTTCGCGAACTGAGAGCGGAATTTTGCTGGTTAAACGAGTCCTGCGCGGGCAGGTTAGCAAGCAGACGGACAGTTGATTTTGACCGCCATTAAGAAACGATGTGAAAAGTGATCTTCCGTTAAATAAAGCTGATAGCGCCTGGACTTTTTTTGTGAAGTTATTACCGTTCGGTTATTTATCGCCTTGTGCGAATTTATTTACTTCCGGGTTGCTAACAATTGCTTTGCTATAATAGCAATTTGTACGTATGTGCATATATGTTTAAGATATCACGATCACTCGTAACGTCCTATAACATCTCGAAGAAACTTAAAGAGTACGTTTTTTTTATGTTATTACTTTTACCGGCTTCCGTCTTTTTAAGAATCTCTTCGGTCAATCAACATAACCTCAAATGCTCCAGTTTACCGCCATAATTTCAGTGAAACAGTTTACGTATCGCTCCAACAATCCTTTGCAAAATCACGCATCATTACCGCTATTCCGTACCAGAAGATTATTGTGCGAAGTCGAGTCGACAGAGTGCCTTTACGTCCACCTTGGTAGGGTCAATCTTATGAGTGCCCCATCATTTCGTTCATGGTACCCCATTCGGCATTGCAGTTCGAGAGCTCGTTACGATTACTTCTTGGATTCTGTTTGGTCGCAAGACACCTGTAAGGTAATATTGTACTGTTTATTTAAACTAACTGTGTGTGAATTTTGTGTCTACGTATTATCTACATTATTGGTATCGACTTCAACATTCAACGTATCGTTATATGCTACGAAACTTTTATAACGGATCACCTTTAAAGATTATCGACATCATATTATCGTTTATATTTACCGCCCAAAACTTATGCTTTATTTCTTAGCTATTGAGCTAAATCAACATCAATATTTGTATTATAGTAGTGATTTAGATTTTACTAACCATATTTTTACCGCAACTAAAGTCAAGGAGGTACCGTTGATTTTTCGTTCATTTGGCCATTTTGTAATCTTCTTGACTAAGGATTGTCGCGTATTTGTTACGTTATCGTATCGATATTTTAATCGAGGAGAATCCCTCTTTTCGATCATATTTGTGTTTGAATAATGTGTTGCCTATATCAGGCGTAATTTTGTTTGTTTATTTACCATGCTTTTATGTATTATATGTTTATCCAGTTAATGTTTTTATTGTATATAAAATTTCTGTACCTTACGACCACCAAGCAACTTCTGGAAAAGAAAGGTTCCGTAACGATTTCTCGAACAAGCATAGCGGAGCTTGTTATTGGTGGTAAGTCTCATTTAGTTCGATTGGCGCCCATAAACTTGACCTTTCCTGATTGTGACGACTCCACAAGTATTTTGACCCCCCCTATCTTTTGTATTTCCGCGGTATCCTTCCGATACACCCCCGCGACCCATCGCCACGAGCTAGCTAGGGTAGTACAAAAGGTAGGTTTCGTGCGTGTGCCCCTTGGCCACGTTTTGTACCGTGACAAATACGACCCTTAGTCTAACAGGGCTAGTTCCGTGCCTGGGCTTATGCCCGGTTTTACAAGCGCTAATTAGAATTTAATCTATGATTAACGATTTTCAACAATGTCGCAACAATAAATTTTCATTGTTGAAAACCCTTAATCATAGATTAAATTTTAATTAATCTTTGTGAAACCGGGCATTAACCTTTATGTGACTGGAGAGTACCCAGGTGCCTTTTGCAGTTTAAAGCATTCAAATTTTTGTGTTCAAAGTCGTTGAGTTTGGAAATTTTGTAACATTTCTGAGTTCTTTTTATACTATACTTTGTTACGAGTATATTATTTTGATTATTATTATTAATTTAATAATGAGAAAATGCCGTCCAAAATTATTTCACCCTTTAATGACGGTGTGGGTACCCAGGTGCCGCTATAAGTTTTATATGAAATTTGATGGAAATTGTAGTAATATAAAGAAAATTAAATTAAAGCAATTAAATTTGTAGTGTTTAGGGCCAATTTCTATAAGTATAAAAGTTTACAGGGCATTAAAATTTAAAAGGGGACTTTAAACCATCCAGTACTACAGACCGACGATTTCTATTTGTAACTGTAAATTTAATACGATAACAGGTGAGACTAGTTTTTAAAGAATATAAACACTACGTTAAAAAAAATTAAAAACTAGAATCGGTCTCACAGACCGACGTTAGTAGGTACTTGTGTTATAAAAAATATGTTAGTACAGTAGAACCCCTCTATAACGAGAACTCAAGGGACAAGCCTAACTTACTCGTTATAGCAGAGTTTTGCTATAAACAATTGTATAAAACGTATACAAAACGGCAAGGGGCCAATAAACGATTTACTCGTTATAGCCGATTTTTCGTTATAGCGGGACTCATTATAGAGATGTTCAACTGTACTGGCGGGTTAAGAAAACTGATGATTTTTATTGGTCTGTTTTGTTTAAAGTCGCCTTTTAAATTTTAATGCCCTGTTAACTGAATTGGCCCTTAAGTAATTTGTCAACTACTTATTTTATTTTATGCTTTTGTTTACATGTGCTAAAATTTATAAAAGTTATTTACATTTGAAAATTGAATTTTCATTTTTATGATTATTTAATTTAGTGTTTAAATTTAAGATATAGAAAAATTGATATAGACAATAATTATTTATTTTACTTTGTTTTCCGCAATCTCGGTTTTCGGAAAAACCCTGACTTCGTCCAGACTCATTGTGAGACATCCTAATAGAAATTATAAATCAAAATTTTTTAATTACTGATATCACTTGTAATTTTTAACTGCAAAAATCAGAAGGGTCCATTAGGATCTAACCTTGCTAAGCATAAAGCACAATAAAAAATATTGTCTTACCACTATTATAAACTTTGCATAGGCGCGGGTGCATGTAATGTGTGAAGGTACCCCGGTAACCATGCCGTCATTAGAAGGTGTTTTATTTCTGAGTCACATAAAGGTTAAACATAACTCGGTAAAATACGAAAACTGTTTTGATCTATATCTCGGAAACGCTGGGACAAAATAAAAAAATTAATAGGGGATTTCTCTTATAAATTTTATTCTCTATATTTTTGTTCATATACATTTTTCTATTTGGTCGCACCGTTTTCGAGATATAGGTGACAACATTTTTCGTATTTTACCGCGTCTTGTTTAAGCCGCTGTCTAGGGCCGGATAAACCATGGGTGCAATGGAGCCGCCGCACCCAGTGCCAAAGTTTGGAAGGCGCCAAAATTGAACATTTTTTGATTGTGCATAAATGTGCATTGTGATTCCAAGGTACTGCATTTTTTCTTTGATTATAATATTCTACAGGATGTGAACTACCAACTAGTACAAAACGAAGGAGGTGATTTTACGACTTATTTTAAGAAAAAAAGTTCTTATTAACATGGGTCCGCAAACTCAAAAAAAAAGTTTGTTCATTATTCTTCTTGTGTGTACACGTTTCTGATCATAAAACGCCGTTTTTCAGAAAAACGGTGGCTCCTACAGCTTTTGACAAAGAGTATCTTTTTTATGTAAGAACCTCAGACATTTTGGAATTTCCTGTCAAAACGCTAATTTTTCAAATGCCGTAAAGTTACGGGAGTGAAATCCTTAAGCAACCCTACAATCTCCACCACTGGCATATCTGAGAACATTGCTTTAGAGCCTTAAAAGTAGCTATTATTGATGTAAAAATCTGTACAAAAGCTGGAGTCTGTAGCCTTAACGGTTCTTGAGATATCGCAAAAAAAGTAAGAAAAAGTCATTTCTTTGATCACTCTGTATCTCGAAGACGTTGCGTTTGCGGACCCATGTTAATATAGTGATTCCCAGGAAAAATAACGAACATCATAAACAAAATCGTATGAACTAAGCCAAGAATTCCTAGTCAAATGAAGTGCTTCTTTTTGCGTCGGGGGTTAAAAACAAAGGTAACCAATCATGGGCGTACCCAGCTTTAGGCCTAGGGGGAGGGGCAAATCAGAAATTTTCTGTTGATAAATAATTATCCTGGAATAGGTACATAATTAACCAGCTAAATGTATGGGAAACAGGAAAGATCCAGGGAGGGGCAGCAGCCCCTCCCTGCCCTCCCCTGGGTACGCCCATGTAACCAATGCATTCTTATTTTAAATTAAAATACACTTCATTTGACTAGGAATTCTTAGCTTAGTTCATACGATTTTGTTGTGTCGTAATCATCATCTTTCCTGAGAATCACTATAGGAACTTTTTTTCTTAATTGGTAGTTAACACCCTGTATATGATGTTATATTAGTAAAGGCGCCATTTAGCTAATCTGCGCCAGGCGCTAAAATAGTTTGATCCGGCTCTTCCGCTGTCAGTCAGAAACTCACAAATAGAAAAATTTATATAAACAAAATTGAAAGCAATGAAATTTGCACTAAAAGCGTCTAGTTTTGCTGTAAAATGGATTTTCATATGCCAATAAACGGCTTCAAAATGTACAATTAACATTGTTAACATAGGAGTCTTTAATCGTATGGATTCCATTTCTTCAGAAACAGTTTTTAAGTTTCTATACAATTTAAGCATAATTAAAAAATGAATGGCATTTTTTGTGTGTTCATCGCAAAACTTTTTGAAGTCTATTTCAGTTTGTGTTATTAAATCTCTTTTAATATTATTAACGACAAATAATGTACATTTATTTTTTGAAAATGATTAATTAAATAATATTAATAATTTATACACAAGCTGCACAAAACAATCTGTTGGACTTCTCAAATGCGTAATTTGAAACTACAGTAGAAACCCTATAACTCGACACAAACGGGACCCATTTCCTGTCGAGGTAAGGGGACTGTCGAGGTAAAGGGGTCGGTATAAATTTCATAACAAAACGTGCTTACGTGCCTTTGAAGCTGCTTACATATCGCGTTACTCTTCATTATAATAAGTTAATATCAATTTATTTGCACTATGTACTTTCCATAGCAAACTTGATGGTTTAATTTAAAAAATACAATTTCATTTTAATTAAATTTAATTAGATTAATACAAATTAAGTTTTATAAACGTATTGTTTTACCCCTTGATAATATTTAGATCAACGAAAAAGTACATTCCTTAGAAAAAATTTACGTTTTCCACTTTCCATTTGTAATTAATTAAACAAGAAGTTAAAACAATCAAAACAAATAAAAAGTCCCAAAATAACTAATATTTCAATTTTTATAAAATTAAATTACACGGAATATGATACTGCACTTGCTTGCATTCTAAAGGTGGATCCAGACACTGCGAGGCTGAAGCGCGCGGCAGCCTCGGGATACAAGCCTCGCGCTGTGTGGACCATGTTTCCTGCGAGGCTGCCGCGCGCGGCACGCTTCGCGCTGTGTGGACGGTGATTTTCTTATAGGAATTTCATTAAGTAGACATGTGTCGAGCGAGGCAAAGCTGCCTCGCTAGCCACATCGGAATGGTCTAGAGCATGTTTACAGTAACGGAGATACAAAACGGAGCTGCCTCGCTGCGAGCCAAATTTTGTCGGTCGACTCAAAGAAAAGACTACGTACAAAAGTGGTCGAGTAAATAAACAAAGTTTCCAAACAGGATAAAGTTAACATTACTGTCATACTTGGGTATTTAATTGAAGATATATTGCCATTAAGTGTTCAATTTTAGGTGTTATTTATTACATAATTTATAACCATGTGCATTTCAAATTTTAAAACTTTTAAAATTTTAGCCTAACTTGTCATCGTCTATACACGTCATGTTTATACATATTAGTTTAAAAATAGGAATATGTTGTTATTTTCCAGCAAACAATTGTTTTCTTTTTTTTATTGATTAATTAGTAGGTAATCGGCAAATAAAAATGCAAAATTGTAAAAGAACATCGCAAACTAACTAAATTGATAATAAAATAAATACATAATTAGTTACTTTTAGGTAATCATTATAAAATTGATTAGTACTACAATTATTTAATTACAGAAAGAATGAATGTTATGATAAAATTTTCATAGATGTAAAAAAACATTATGCAAGTTGTAGGTAGGTAATTATTATTAGTTTATCGACTTCGTTTAGTAATTATTTTTCGAACTTATAAATCAGAAATAATAAACCTCAGGTAAGTGCTATGATATTCACAACAATAACACCAATATATCTTTTACTAACGTTTTCACGCTACTTAAAGAATAAGTGTAACTGGTAATATTTTTAAAATAAATAAGAAAGGTTTATCCGTGAACTTATTTATTCTTTCTTAGAAAAAATTTTTAATTATTTCTTTAAAAGATTGGATTTATAACTTCCATGCTCCGTTTACACGGTATTTATATACTCAGATGCCATGATAAGATGTCAACTAACTGGAGATGCATTCTACAGAGGCAACTACGCAATCGCAGGGGATACATTTGAAGCAGCCTTGAAACTTCTGGCTCGCGCTAGCTGAGACACAAGTGGTCCACACTGAGCGAGGCACCTGCCTCGCGCAGCAGCCGCGCGCGGCAGCCTCGCAGTGTCTGGATCCAGCTTAACACAGATCAAACACATCAGTATGCGAGTTTTATTAATGCGACTTGCATTAAAGGATCCTAACTGCTGACGTACAATTATTCATACGAGTTTATTTATTACAATAATAATAAAATATTTCCACCCTAATAAGAAAAATTTGTATTTTGTGATGCATTTTATGAGTGGAATAATCTTGTTCAAATTTAAATTACGTACGATTTATGTTTAATTACTGCATTACAAATATAGTACTAGAGTACTACCATATTTTACACCTATGTAAATATAATGTAAGTCCAAATTGTTTTATTACAAATTACAAATTGTTTTATTGACACTATGGTCCAAAATTCCCCACTAATTGTCGTATACAGAAAATGTAAGTATTTTATCACGTACTAGGTAATTAATATATCTGCATAATATAATGTTTCACCTCCGAGTTGCGATGAGATAAGGCACACAACAATCTGTCGACTACATAGCAAAATTCTCAGAATTGTCGAGGTAGAGGGGGTCGAGCTATAGGGGTTCTACTGTACTTAGTAATGGTATTATTACAGTTATGTTGACGCATGTGTGATTCGCCATTGACATTTTAGCTTCACAAGTGTACACCAAGACGATCCGTATGCAACTGCAAATTCTCGGCCCACAGCTACAACAACGCCGTCTACATGTCGACCTATTTTTTCAGCACGTTTTTGTCCATAAGGTTGCATATCTTTACTATTTATCAATCAACGATAAAACATAAAAATTATATATAAAAATTTTAAAATTATATATACAAAATCATATTTATATGTCGCTAAAATAATAGCGACAAAATTAATTTTACCACATCTAATTCTAAATCATTCTAAATCATATCCAGTTTATGATAATACTCAATTGAAGGTCGAATTGTTACTCTATTCTTAGTTATAAAACTAATCATTATTATTATAGTTTTTTTATTAGACTCTTACATATTTGTGGTGTTACAGTTGGGTGGGTGAACAATACCAACCACCTAACAAATAAATTAATGTACATAATTTTTTTTTAATTTACATAAATAATTTTGAAAATGGTTTAGTAATAAGAGTATAAAATTAGTTAATGTTGATTTAAAAATTTTCTAACTATACGACAAGTTGCCAAAACAGTTGCTTTTTGAATATTTTCAAATAATTTTGATGTTAAATCTAAACTTAATAAATGTCTCTCCATATTACACGATACTACACCAGTAGGTAGCAGATTGGCACAATTTTGACCTTTTTGAGACTCCATACAGCCGTCATTTCCATTGCCAAATCCTCATATTTACGTATTTTTTCTTTTTCGGTGGATAATACGTTTTTAGACAGGGGCACTGCAACATCAATAAGAATTGCAGATTTGTCATCTTTATTTATAATAACAATGTCAGGCCTATTGTGATTGATATGTCGATCTGTTAAAATTGATCTGTCCCAGTAAAGGGTTGTATGATTGTTTTCCAAAACAGGCTCCGGCATGTATTTATAATAAGGGTTAACATTGACCAATAAGCTAAATTTAAGTGCGATCTGTTGATGTAGAATCTTACATACTAAATTATGCCATTAATGTAATTTCGAATTTTGTAATTCAAAATTTGAGAATAGGTGATGAATAATAACTCCCAAAATAAAAAAAGAGAAGTTGCGTTTATTTTAATTTAGATAGTTACAATTCAAAAGTTCACACTAGACTAAGTTTTTCTTACAGTTTAACATTTAACATTACACCATTTCCTTTACAGGAAGTTAAGTTTTTAGTTACCTAAAAACAATTATTATAAGCATTCTCATACTATCAGCGTCTGATAGGAAGTTACATTTTAAATTTTACACCGATAGCAAATATTTTCTAAAACAAATTAATTATCATTTAATTTGTATTTATTTTAAAAGCGAATTAATGAAATTACAAATAAAGTTTTAAGCAAAATTGATTATTATAGTTTTACGATTATTTTATAAAAGGGTTGGTTCCTTTATATAACACCTCCCCTGTTAGATATGAAGTTCCATATTCATATTAGATTAGTATGACCAGGCCCTAATTCGATTTGTTCATTTGTTACCTCGGTTGTTCTTCTTTTAATGCATCTGTTGTTTTTAAAACAATTGTTGAAATGTTTAATGAAAACATATGTTCCCATTGCAATCATTGTTAGACTTATTAAAACGTACGAAGAAATATCTTGTTTTGAAAGAGATATTGATTCCAATTTTGGTATCTCAAATTGACTGATAGTGTCGAAATTATGTACTTTACTTAATTTTAAAACTAAACTAAGATTGTTTTGAGCATTAAATTCTCCGAGTAATTATAACAATGGATATATTTTGATTTCTTGAAGAGGTTGTATGGCATTTACATCATTAATTTTAACAACACAATTTTGTGTGTACACAATTGAAGGGTTTTTTACCATTCTTTTATTAAGAGAACAATTAGTATCGATTGATACAGTGTCTTTTGGAATAATTATTATTTCGTTATAAGTAGGTATAACCAGATCATTGATTACTTCTGAAATCCCAAACTTACAATAGTTTAAATCATTAAAATTCATTATCTTTTTGATACAAATATTTAAAATTTCTAATTGTTTTTGATCACAAAAGTATAAATTTTCTAATTTTACACATTGTTTGGAAGTAGTCCATTGATTGCTTTTAGATTTCAATAAAAAAGATGGTATGTTTAAAAGTGTTTTGTTTTTAACTGGAATTGTTAGTAAATGGTAATATTGATACTTTTCTAAAAATTTTGGTACTGATACGATAAAGATTATTAAATTATTTTCGATATGAACATTGCATGAAAGTAATTGGAAAATTTCTAATGAGTTCAAAGGAATTTCTATATTTGCTTTTTCTAATAAATTTTGTTGCGTTTCTATATTTAAAATGGTAGGGTGTAAAACATGCATTCTTGCAAAATTGACTGCAGTAATTATTTGATCTATAAAGTTTTCAATTTCAAAAAATTCGTTTTAAAATTAATCAATTTTAACATTATTGATTCTTTTTCAAAATTTGTAATGCTCTTTAATTCTTGAAATAGTATTTCTTGATATTTTATTATACTGTTGATTTTTGAATCGTAATTTAGAGTAACGTTTTCTAATAATATTTTGTTTTTAGTAAAAGAATCGTGTATTTTATTTTCATTAGATTGAATTTGTTTTATGTACCCTAAGATTTCTTGTTTATCTTTGTCATCTAATGTTCCGAACACCCAATTAGCTGCTTCATCTATAAAGTTAAATAATCCTCGTTTATGTTTTGATGAAATCAATGCAAGTAAATTTTGCGAAGATCGAATTAGATGTTTTAATTTCCTTTCTATCACAGGTGAATTTATATTGTTAATTTTTAAAGCTAAATTTTTACTTGAAATTTGATATTTAATTAGTTGATCTGTTATTTTGGTCGTATTAATATAGTAAAAATAATGTACGTTTTCTAAGTTTATATAGAGGAGAGTCTTGCAGTACCGGCCGGCATCCAGTACCGGCCAATTGCAATATTCGATATTGTGTATCAGATAGCTCTAAAACAGTTGTCTTAGAGTAAGTAAAACCTGTTGAAAAGTATGTCTCGCACGACATCGACTTGACGCGATTGGTTTACTCTCAGTGATAAGATTTCTATTGCAGTTAGTGAACGCATGTGATTCAATTAATTTTTGTGATTGATTGGTGGAGTCCAGAGGACAAATTTTAAATAAGTCAAACATGGTATGTATTTATTATATTGTAATGTAAAGTTTCAAAGCTCTACACACTCTTACCTTTTTCTCCAGCTAGCTCAGATAATTTCGGAGATACTTGACTCTCAGGAGCGAGTTCAATTTGAAACCCACGAATCGTATGATTCAAGAAAACAAAAATCTTTAATAATATCGCAAAATAGGGTTTATTTATTGCCAATAACTTGAAACTTAATGATGTTGTTTCTTGACTCTTTGTGTAATTGTGTAGCGACACTTGGCAAATGAATTGCATTTACTTTTATACCAAATATGACTTCTAAATTCATTTACCAAATTTCGCTGTTTGTGTAATAATGTTAGTAATAAAAAAAACATGAAAATTATAAGAATTCTGAGAAATAAAAATAGTTCAAATAAACAATAATTTCTTAGCTTGATTAACGTTTGAGGTCCACTGCTTTCCTCGTTGTCCTTAGTCACTTGCTTCCGTACCACGCTGGATGTAACAGGTGTTTCTGCTACTGAACTTTTGTTATCGGAATTGATCGGATAGTTTTGTTTTTGTGAAATTTCTTCAATAATCGCCTTAATTACACACGTGTATTCTGCTATTCCATATAAATTCAATCCAATTTCCATTTGAGGTAAGTAAATTTTGTTAAAATTATAATATTTCGCATAAATGCAAATGGCGGTCGGCGTTGTTAAATTTTCTTATCATCCAAATATCAAATTTTAATTTTCTGCTTTATTTCAGCTTGAAACAAAACGCAAACAATATTTTCTTATACAATCGCACTATCAATCATCAGGATATGCTCCCTGACTTAATCAGTTAATCGGCTGACAAATTAACTCAAATTATAATATCAGAGTTGGAAACGCACAAATTTTACGTGGACTCGCAACGTCCTCCACTCAACGAACCTTCTTCCAACCTTATAACAACAAATTCCCTCGTAAGTTTCAAATTATACAGTATGCACCATATTTCTTCTAAACACTTTTTAATTTTAGCTTCACGTTTGCAAGATTTGTCAATGGTTTCACAACACCTTTAGTTCATCACAGTAAACAATAATATTTGTGTTAAAAGTAGTATAACGTGTAACAATTTTGAGTCAGTTTGTTGTTGGCATTAAATAATAAAGACCGACCTGCTGAGCATAAAAACAAGTCTTTGAATCGCGGTGCAAATCGATTAGTGACTCCAACCGAATCAAAACTACCAAGAAGACAAAGCTCGTCCAAAAATATCAGCTGCCGGTTAGAAATATCATTACATCTAATATCCCCTTGCTTCAAGTTGATCATTTGATAAGAGATCCAAAATTTCGCAAGCAAATGTTGACTTGAAGCCAATAGCTTCTGTAATGATATAAAAAAAATTTTTTTTAAAAGTCTCCCCTGTGCATCTTTTCTAACTAAATAAAAATCCTCCCCTTGTCAAACTTTCCTCAAACTAAACTAAATCTTTCCACGTACTTCACTAAATAAAAAATCAAATTCCCTTCAACTAAATAAAACCCTCAAAATAAAATAATTCTATCTAATTAATTAATTATCATCATAATTGGCAATTATTCGCACCTCCTTATCATGTTTATTAAAAATTGTAATTTTTCCTCTTAATTTTCCCGGATCAAACACCACTTTTCTTTCCCTAATCATATTAACAAGCACCTGTTGCAAAAATTCCCAATGCACCTGTCGCAATATTTCTAAATTTTCAAAGTTATGATTTTCAAATTTTGTTTTTATTTTCATGTGCTGTTCAATTGGTATTAAAATTAATCTTTCCTCCGATGCTAAATTATCAATGCTTGGATTTAAATCGATGAAATTACTTTTAAAACACCTGTCACATTGGAACCGACCATCACCTAATTGTGAAGTTCCTTCGTTAAAATAATGCACTCGATCTATTCTAACTTTTGCATGTTGATTTTGATTGTAGTTACCATTTCTCTTATAATTCAAATTTTTAATTTTTTCATTGTTTTTATACTCCCCCGAATCTTTTTTATAAAAATTCATTTGCAACCTGTGCATCCCTTCAAAATTTATCTTCTTTATTTTTTGTAAATAAAGAACCACCCCTCTATCTAGCTCCCGCTCGTAAAGTTTCCTTTTCCATGTGTGGCTAAACACACCTTCACCCTTTCTCTCATAAAATTTTAATTCATCCCTCCAAATCATCTCCTCATATTTCCGTCTCAAAATTTTAACTTTAATTTTTATCTGCACATAATCCTGTACGTAATTCTCTCCCCTAATTATTATCTCAACCTGTTTAACAAAAATTTTTGCATAATTGGGACTTATCAAAATTTTCTCCTTTATCAACAAATTATTTTCACTGTTAATCTTACTCATTTCCGTTTCATCCCCTGTATCATTATCAATTGTTTCATTTCTTTCAGAGTCATTATTTTCCTCCCCTAAGTTTTTATTAATTTTATCATTTTCTTTTTCTTCAAAAATTTTAATTTTATCAACCCCGTTTTCTAATGTTTTATTTTCCTCCCTTGAAATTACATTTTCTTTTAATGTTTCAATTTTTTCCTCTACCGATTTTACCCTTAAATTCGTTATATTTAGTCTTTCTTCCCAATTATTAAATTTTTCTTGAAATTCCTGAAAACCCCTATTCATATCCCCACGTATTATTTCTACATTTTGATCTAATTTAACATTTACATTTTTATCTAATTTAATCATATCCCCTCTTAATATTTCTGTATTTTGATCTAATTTATTATCTAATTTAATTATATCCCGTCTATTTTCTTTCAGACATTCTAACATCTTTTTTTCACCTTCCCTTTGACTGTTTATCATCTTTCCCTCACTCTCCTTTTGACTGTTTTTCATATCCCTACTTATACTTTCGGTAGTTTGATCTAATTTTTTTTCTAGAATTTCTTTCATTTCGTTTTGACTTTCTTTTATAATTTGCCTTAATAATTCTACGCTTATTCCCCCCTGATCTATCGAACCCTTTCCTGCCATTTTGATTTATTTAATTTAATCTAGTCTAAACTACCCTATTTCTAATTGAAATCGTGGTTTCGAGCTCCACGTTGCTGCGTCAAAAAGATGTAATGTAACCCCACGTTCTGGTCGTTTTGATAAAAACGCCACCTGACAAAAGCCCTACACGTTGCGGCGCCAAAAAGATGTAATGTAAAGTTTCAAAGCTCTACACACTCTTACCTTTTTCTCCAGCTAGCTCAGATAATTTCGGAGATACTTGACTCTCAGGAGCGAGTTCAATTTGAAACCCACGAATCGTATGATTCAAGAAAACAAAAATCTTTAATAATATCGCAAAATAGGGTTTATTTATTGCCAATAACTTGAAACTTAATGATGTTGTTTCTTGACTCTTTGTGTAATTGTGTAGCGACACTTGGCAAATGAATTGCATTTACTTTTATACCAAATATGACTTCTAAATTCATTTACCAAATTTCGCTGTTTGTGTAATAATGTTAGTAATAAAAAAAACATGAAAATTATAAGAATTCTGAGAAATAAAAATAGTTCAAATAAACAATAATTTCTTAGCTTGATTAACGTTTGAGGTCCACTGCTTTCCTCGTTGTCCTTAGTCACTTGCTTCCGTACCACGCTGGATGTAACAGGTGTTTCTGCTACTGAACTTTTGTTATCGGAATTGATCGGATAGTTTTGTTTTTGTGAAATTTCTTCAATAATCGCCTTAATTACACACGTGTATTCTGCTATTCCATATAAATTCAATCCAATTTCCATTTGAGGTAAGTAAATTTTGTTAAAATTATAATATTTCGCATAAATGCAAATGGCGGTCGGCGTTGTTAAATTTTCTTATCATCCAAATATCAAATTTTAATTTTCTGCTTTATTTCAGCTTGAAACAAAACGCAAACAATATTTTCTTATACAATCGCACTATCAATCATCAGGATATGCTCCCTGACTTAATCAGTTAATCGGCTGACAAATTAACTCAAATTATAATATCAGAGTTGGAAACGCACAAATTTTACGTGGACTCGCAACGTCCTCCACTCAACGAACCTTCTTCCAACCTTATAACAACAAATTCCCTCGTAAGTTTCAAATTATACAGTATGCACCATATTTCTTCTAAACACTTTTTAATTTTAGCTTCACGTTTGCAAGATTTGTCAATGGTTTCACAACACCTTTAGTTCATCACAGTAAACAATAATATTTGTGTTAAAAGTAGTATAACGTGTAACAATTTTGAGTCAGTTTGTTGTTGGCATTAAATAATAAAGACCGACCTGCTGAGCATAAAAACAAGTCTTTGAATCGCGGTGCAAATCGATTAGTGACTCCAACCGAATCAAAACTACCAAGAAGACAAAGCTCGTCCAAAAATATCAGCTGCCGGTTAGAAATATCATTACAATATATATAAAAAAGAGCAAATAAGAGTGTCGAATGAGCTAAGGTGGGTAAGAGTTTGGTTTTAGGAAAAGACGTCATCAAGAATAGCTAAAGAAAAAGAAAATCAGAGTTCTCAGAATGAAACAATTTGAACCTTCTGCCTTGAATCTCGTGAAGAAGATTGGATACAATGTGGAAACTCTAAAAGTTGGGTCCACGAGGCTTGTTCAAACCTATTAGAGCTGTCAAATCAATTAATTGCGATTATTGCATTGTATAAATATTTATATTTTTGCTGGCCGGTACTGGAGGCCAATATTTTTATGGTTAAATTTTCATTGCTTTAAAATTTTACAAATAAAGTTGTTTTTTTCTAAAAATATCTATATTTTATTATTCTTAGTTAAAGTGCATAAGTTCCTTTACACATTTCAGCAGGTATTAAACATGTAACCTAAGGCATTTTCATTTTATTCTAAATAAACCTCTTAAGGTGTCGGTACTGCAGGACTCTCCCCTATGCGTTACCAAAGTATACTGGTAAAAGTGGGTTGCTAATATTTTCAATCTTGATTTGAAGATGGACCAGGTTGAGGTTCGCCATCAGAAGAAACGCTATCGTTGCAATCATTTTCGTTTTCTGAAACAAAGGTTTTTCTTACTTTTAGCTGCTTTTCGTGAAATCGATTTTAATCAGAATGTACTAATTTTTTGTGTTGTTTAATAACATTTAAAGGTTTAAATTGAGGTTGAGTTTTTTGACAGGTTTTTTCACATAGGTTATTTTTGAATTCAAAGGTATGGGTGTACAGGTTTCTTCGGGATTAGGTTGACTAAGGACTATGTTTTGTAAGATTTTAATATTGTTTAAATGTTTGTCAATTTTTGTTTCTTCGTCGATTTCTTTTAATTCTGGTATTCTAGTTACGGTATCGCTTTCGTATCCATGAATAATTACAAATGGTTTCAAGTTTAATTTTGAGTGTATTGAATTATTATAGTAGATTATGCTTTTCAAGACTATTTCTTTTATTTTTAAATTAGGGTTTTTAGATTTTAATACGCGTATATTTTCGAGAAGTGTAGAATGAAATCTTTCAATTAATGCTCTTCCTTGTGGTCGGTTAGGTATATTAAAATGCCAATTAATGTTTAAATCATTACTGAAGTCCCTAATTAATCCGTTGTCAAATTCTTTGCCATTGTCGCTAGTTATGGATTTAGGAACGTTGTGTTGTGTAAAATATTCTAGTAAACTTAATTTAATATCTACTGGATTTTTACTTTATATTATCATGGCCTGACCATAGCGCGAAAATGAATCAATCAGTGTTAGATATATGATGCTATCAAGAGTGATAGTGTCAATATAAACATGATCGAATGGGTATTGTCCTAAAGGATTATGAAGAATTGGTGTTCTTTCAATTGGTCGCATTTCAATTTTTGATTCTAAACATACCCTACATTCGTTGATAAATTTATTAACATGGTTTTGTAGATTGGGCCAAAAGTATTTTTTTTTTTTTGAATTTCTTTAACATTTTCTAGAATTCTTTTATGGTTTGAATTTTCGTGAAATTTTTTTATTATATCCTTTTGTTGGAGAGGGTTGGTGACGTTTATTAATTTTAGTTTACAAATTATAAATTCTAAAGATTTTGTTAGATTATTTTGTACGAATTTAATGAATGGTTTTGTTAGAATATCTTCTATAAAATAGAGAGCATATTTTATTTTAGGTTTTATAAATTCTCTAGTTAATTGCATAAATTGATCATCTAGCTGCCAGCAATGGCTGAATTAGAACTTACATTGTCGATAGTTTCGTTTACATGACATTCAGGTTGAGGGAGTCTACTTAATGCATCTGCTACAAAATTACTTTTACCTTTGATATATTCTATCTCATAATCATATTCTTCTAATTTAAGACGCCACCTAACTAATTTTGTGGAGGTTCCTGTAAATTGAATAACCACGTCAAAGGTTTGTGGTCGCTTCTAAGCAGAAATTTGACTCCGTATAAATATGGTCTAAACATTTTACACGCCCAAACTATTCCCAAAAGCTCTTTTTCTATTGTGGAATAATTTATTTCAGAATCATTTAATGTACGTGATTTATAGCTTATGGGTAAATCGTGTCCTTTTTCATTTTTTTGACTTAATACGGCTCCTAATGCAAATTTCGATGCGTCTCACAGTGGGGCCAGATCGAAAATATGTGGCCAAAATATGAAGAACTTCTCCGATTTTTATGAAATTTGGAATACATAGGTTTTTGGGGTCGCTGATTACGAATATCATATCAAAAATTAAAAAACAAAATGGCGGATCTAATATGGCGGACTTACATATGAAAATGATCTTTAATTTCTGCAGAACTTGGTATACGTAGGTTTTTGAGGTCGTTGATTACGAATATCATATCAAAAAATCCAAAAACAAAATGGCGGATCTAATATGGAGGACTTACATATGAAAATGATCTTTAATTTCTGCAGAACTTGGTATACGTAGGTTTTTGAGGTCGTTGATTACGAATATCATATCAAAAAATCCAAAAACAAAATGGCGGATTTAATATGGCGGACTGACATATGAAAATGATGCTTAATTTCTGCAGAACTTGGTATACGTGGGTTTTTGGGGTCGCTGATTACGAATATCATATCAAAAATTAATTTGATATATCCCTTTGAAACAATAAAATTATTATTGTCGTTTTATTTTTATCAACTTCTTCATGCATTACGAGAATTACATAATATATGCATTATTGCATGTATTATTTTCTCATTTTTAATATAAGTTAATTACGCTTGGGGCACTCCGGGGCAGGTTTTTTTTTCAGATTCTATTAAAGACAAGTCTTACCTACAATCTGAAAAAAAAACTCCGCCCAACAACGTCCGACAGTGCACTTTAATTAACTTTGTTTGTCAATTTTTGTACGTATTTTTTACGTTATTTTGCATTTAAAAAATTGATAAAGATTATATTCATATATTACAATTATATAATTTTCTAAAGTACTAAATAATATTCGCGATTCCAGCTAAGTGAAGCGACGTCTAGCGGAAGAAATGTGAACTAGTCTAAATGAGTAGTTTGTCATAAATTTACTTGTATGTTATGGTCATTTATGATGTTATAATCGTTTTTAACGCTGAATACTTTGCAAGTGCTTGCATTTGGAAATCCATTTGTTATTAGGCGAACAAGGAAATAATTGATAACAGAAAAGTGTGGATTAAAAGCTTCAAAATGGAAAAATAAGCTTCAAAATACATGGTTGTGTGCAGTAAACATTTTAAATCAGAAAATTAAATTTTATTTATTTATATAGAGTACTTTTCAATTGTTTAATTTACAAATTTCAGGATGGTTCATATTTATTCCCATGTTCCACATATTTATTTGTAAATTCCTTGGGAATGAACCGAGTTTTTGCTTGTTTACCCCAATCATTTGCTTTATAGATAGCACGTTGTACCTGGAAAAAACAAAATCGATGTTACTTATTCTTAAATCCACCACATGGATTTGAATGGATCATCGACATGGTCTTCTAGGAACTCATTTTCCACTTCGTCAGCCGTATGTATAATGCAAAGGCAGAATTGGGTAATCGGTTAATCATTTTTTGGTATAAATCTTTATCGGCATTAATATTTTTTAAATTAACTTTAATGTGAATGTAGCAACAATATTTGGTAACATCTTCTACTGTTACTTGATATTTATCTATAGCCCCCTTTTTCATGTTAGACCACAAACATTTTTTGTCGGTTGCCGAGAGCTGTTCTAACTCGTCTAAATTATTTCTGAAATCAAAGAATTATAAATAAATAAATCATCTTCAGTTAAAATTAATCTTACCTGCTGCAATATATTAAAGCTCCGACTACATGCTTACAGCATTCCGATGCTCCAGCTTTACACGAACAAGAGAACTTGGATATTGACAAATTTTGTTTTATTAATTGATACTATCACTTCATGAGGCGGTGACGACAAAGCTGTAGTTTGTAGAACTAAGCTATAAATGTAGTGAAATTCGTCGTTACTAGGCGTTTTTCCACACAATAATACAATATGCTTAGCGTTTGCTCAAGCATCCCCGTTACAAAAGTTTCTAAACGCACTACTTCCACAGAATTGCAAAATACTGTTTATTGTTAACAGTTTATTCATATTTAACTATTATTTAAACTTAAACGAACAGGGTTGTTAGTAAATAGGGATAAACCACTTCTTCTTTGAATTCCACTTCGACAACTTTTGGATACTTCTAATTTCCTTAAATGGTGAACAACGAAAAACCAACCGAGTTAAAACATATAGGGGGACATACGACACGATGTATGCTTCTTGGCACAAACCACAACACGGTTATAAACACGTTAAAGTGTTTTTTATAATGCTCTGATAATAACCTTGTTTATGATAGCAAAACTTAAAAGTTACTCATTTGTAGCGGCCATTTTGAATATTTGGTCACGTGACTTTCCTTAACTTGAATCGCGAATACACACTTTCACCTAAAGATTCCATTTTGTAGATTGAAAATCGGACAAAATTTGCGCCTTTGGTCACGCTTTTTCTAGCGCTATGAAAAACTTGCTTCAAAGCTTGTACTACCTGCGCGTTCAAAGGTCGCTGTTCAATTGCTTATTGTGGGCCAGGTATATACATTCGACTCCTTTAAATTATGTCGTTAGACCCTTTGAGTATTACTGTACCTAACTGTATATTTAAATTTCTTAAAAATAACACTGCATTTTTTCTATTTTGGCCGCGGATTTGCGATCTGGCCCCACTGTGCGTCTGTGGTAACGATAAATTTTTTATTAAAATCAGGATATTGCAAAATAGGTTTATTACTTAGAATTTCTTTAATTTTATTGTTTACCGAATTAATAAATTCATTTGTGTGAACTATCTTGACATTTTTTTTTAAACAAGCTGTAAATGGTTTTGTTATTTTAGCAAAATTTTGTATGAATTTTCGATAATAACCGGCTAGACCAAGAAATGATTATATCTTTTGTGGTTTTAGGAATGGGATAATTTTGTAAACAAACCACTTTTGCAGGATTAGGTTCTATTCCTTTATTGGTAATTTTGTGACCAAGGAATAAGACTTCTTTATGTAAAAATTCACATTTATCGAGTTGAATTTTGAGTCCCTTATTAGCAAGAGTTTTTAATATTTTATCTAAATTGATAATGTGTTCTTCTAAACTGGTTGAAATAACAATAACGTCGTCCATGTAAACTAGACAAATTTTGTTTATAAATTCTTTTAATACATGATTCATCATACGCTGGAAAGTCGAGGGGGCATTACGGAGACCAAAGGGCATGCGAAGAAATTCATAATGTCCATCTTCTGTGCTGAAGGCAGTTTTCTTTATTGAGTTAGGATGAACCTGAATTTGATGAAATCCACTAGCTAAGTCTAAAGTAGAGAAGTAATTACATTTGCCTAATTTGTCCAGCAAATCGGTAATATTAGGAATAGGAAATTTCGACTCGACGGTTTTTTCGTTTAACTTCCTTACTATTAAGGCGCTTATTACTAAGCGCCATTTTTGTTTATTGGATGCATCGAGTTTTTTTTGGAACAATCCAAATTGGGGAGGACCAGTCTGAAAACGATTCCCTAATAATATTTTTTTTTAACATTTCATTAATTTGACTCCTTACTTCTTGTTTGTGAACGAATGGAAATCTATAATTTTTTGAATGAACGGGTATTTCATCTTTAGTTTTAATTTCATGCTTAATTTCGTCAGTAAAATGTAAAGATCCAGAAGGGTTAAATAAAACTGATTTGTTTTTATCTAAAATTTTTAAAAGCTTTGATTTTCTTATTAATTCAAATGGTCTAGTCTAATTTTACTCATGTCCAAATCATATGATTGTTCTGAATGAAAATTAATTTCATCTGAAATAAAATAATTATTTAAGGGTTTCAATTTTAATCTTTTTAATTCTTCAGGATTTACTTTAGCACAAAAATTTTGTGAAGTCGGATTAGTTCATTGAATTTTGATTATGTGATTTTCAGCTGTGGTTAAAATTTCGTCAATATTACAGGTTGTCGATAACTGTCCTTCTTTAATTAGATAATCTCCATCAGGGATGTTCATAGGGAGGTCGATTAATTTCGTGGAATTAGCAGGTATAACACACTGTATTATTGAAATTTTTTTTGATGATGTATAATATAACATTGGTATTTTAATTTGATTGTTAAACAAAATCATTTCTTTTGGATCTATTAAAAGTTGAAAAATTTTTAAGGACGGAAATCCTATAATTCCATAAAAAAATGGATGAAAATCGTTAAGTAGGCAACTGATTTCTTTTTTAAGACCGTATTCTTGTAATAAAGGGATTTTAACTTGTTCATTATGGGGTGTTGATTTATTGAATGATATTATTTTGGTGTCATATTTAGAAATTTTTTGAGAAAAATATTTTTTTGCTAAAGAAGGTTTTATTATATTTACAGTGCTGCCCGTGTCTATGAGAAATTTTGCATTTAAATTTTTTATTAGAATATAAGGCAAGTGAGGCTTATGGCGAAAATCTAAGTTATATGATTCCATAGGCATTCTTGATGAAAATTTATTTCCGTTTCTTCCGAATTAAATTGGTTTTCACCTTGTTCGCTTTCATAATTTTCGTACGATTGATCGTCATTAAAATTAAACGAATCTTCAAAATTTTTCTCAAATTCTAATGTTTCTTGTTGGTTTTCGCACATTAAAGTTTTTTGTACCGACATAGGTTCTGGTTTACTAAATTGATTTTGTGGGGTATTATGACGTTGATTTGGATTAAAAGAATTTTTATAAAAATTAGAATTACTTCTCTGAAATTGTTGAGATGGAACTCTAAAGTTTCCTGAGTTTTGTCTGTTTTGTGAATTTAATTGTTCCGGTTTATTAAATTGATTTTGAGGTTGCGTGCGTTGATTTGCTGGATTGAAAGGCTATAGCCGGGTAAGCATGGGGAAATGGCCCTTACACCGATTTGGCTCATTTTTTTTTTAGATATTCCTTTTAAAGCACCATTACATTTTCCAAAATATTAGATCCTAAATGTTGATAGTTTCTTAGAAAAAAATTATTTTCGAAATTTAGAAAAAAATTTTTTTCTCAGAAAGTATTATTGCAAATTGAATGATTTTGGAATATGTTATATAGGTACTTAAGACCTATAAGTGGTAATTTTTTTGTGGTATTAGCTCCACATCAAATAGGAAAAAAACGGGAAAAAAGTTTTCAAAAATTAAAAAAATTAAATTTTGGCCGTACAACAATCACCAAATTTTTGTCAAATATTCCTTTTATATGCCCTTACAACATATATTAATTTCAAAATTTTACGAAGGGTATAACATATTGATATTTATAAAAGTTCTTACCTAGATGCACCGGCCAGCATCGATTGTCGTAATAATCATAATAAAGAAATAGAAAATACCATTTAATTGCAATTATATAACTAATCATTTAAGTAACTAATGGTTATCACTATCGCCTTTAATGATATTCTGTGATATGTTTGTATTTTAAAATTAGTCCGTTAGGATTTCAGCAGGTTCTATTATTTTTGCACAATATCTTGCATAGCATAAATAATATCAACAATCACCAAATTTTTGTCAATTATTCCTTACATATGCTCATATACCATATATTAATTTATTTTAAAATTTTAAGAACAGTATAACACATTGATATTTATAAAAGTTCACAAAAGCACGTTTGTGAAATTTTTTTTTATTAGTAATACAAATACTGCTGTAATAATATCCTTTCTACAAAAACGGCAATATTTGCAAATTCACTAACTTCACTAAATTCACGCATATCTCGAGAAAATCATATCTTTGCTTTTTACACTTTTTACAGTATATCTCCTATATACTTGTAGGACATACATAATTTGGTGATTGTTGATATTATTTATGCTATGCAAGATATTGTGCAAAAATAATAAAACCTGCTGAAATCCTAATGGACTAATTTAAAAATACAAACATATCAGTGAAAATCATTAAAGGCGATAGTGATAACCATTAGTTACTTAAATAATTAGTTATATAATTATAATTAAATGGTATTTTCTATTTCTTTATTAAATTATTATTACGACAATCGATGCTGTCCGGTGCATCTAGGTAAGAACTTTTATAAATATCAATATGTTATACCCTTCGTAAAATTTTGAAATTAATATATGTTGTAAGGGCATATAAAAGGAATATTTGACAAAAATTTGGTGATTGTTGTACGGCCAAAATTTAATTTTTTTAATTTTTGAAAACTTTTTTCCCGTTTTTTTCCTATTTGATGTCGAGCTAATACCACAAAAAAATTACCACTTATAGGTCTTAAGTACCTCTATAACATATTCCAAAATCATTCAATTTGCAATAATACTTTCCGAGAAAAAAATTTTTTTCTAAATTTTGAAAATAATTTTTTTCTAAGAAACTATCAACATTTAGGATCTAATATTTTGGAAAATTTAATAGTGCTTTGAAAGGAATATCTAAAAAAAAAATTAGCCAAATCGGTGTAAGGGCCATTTCCCCATGCTTACCCGGCTATAGCCTTTGTATTAAAATTATTTGAGTCAGGTTTTTTAATCAATCAATCAATCAATCAATTATTTATTAACCACAACGCATACAAATGGTTTGATAAGTCGAACACATACAATATTAAAAAAAAACAAAAATACAAAAGAATCACCAAAAATTCACGAAGGAGCAGTCGAGGCACAACACTACGCCAAGTAATCACTAACCCTGTAGAAACTTTGCTCCAAGAGCATATTTCTGAGCTTACTCTTAAAAAGTGACAATGTTGCTGCACTTTTAATATCGGCAGGCAGCTTATTATAAATTCTAACACCCATACATCTAGGTCCCAAATCAGAAAGATTCAAGCGATGCTGAGGAATCAAAAGTTTGTGCCCAAATCTGGTGTCGCGGCAATGCACACCAAAAGCAGTGGAAAAACTAGACAAGTTCTCCCGAACATACATGGCAATCAGCTGTATGTATAAACAAGGCAGAGGCAAAACACCAAGTATTCTAAAAATGGGCTTACATGACTCCAACCCACCAACACCCACCATGCACCGCAAAATACGCTTTTGAATAATGAAAAGCTGCTTTGCATGCCCAGACATTCCATAAAAAATTAGGCCATATGCCAAGCGCGACTGTACTTCCGCATAATAAAAAGATTTAAGAACCGATAAGTTCAACACCGTCCTAAGCGTTCTCACTTGAAAGCACACAGAACTAAGCTTATTTGCCACTGAAGCACAATGTTCACCCCACTGCAAAGTCTCCTCAACATGTAGTCCCAGAAATCTCGCAGATTTAACTTGGCGAAGCTCACATCCGTTTATATTAAGATGTGCAACATCCCCCCTAAAAATTTGACCAGCATGAAAAATCATATACACGGTTTTGTCTGAGTTCAAATAGAGCCCATTGGCACAGAACCATTGAAACAAAATATCAAGGATTTCCTGTGTCCGTCTAAAACAGCCCTCCAAATCAATATCGTCAATGACTACCGAGGTATCATCGGCGTACATCTCTATGATTACTCCAAGAACGAATCTTATAAGATCATTAATGAAAATTATGAACAGCATTGGTCCCAGAATGGAACCCTGTGGTACTCCCATATTAACAGGACTGTCGTCAGAAAAAACTCTATCCCGGTTACAACCCTTCCGTCTTATAAAAACTCGCTGAGTGCGATAAGACAAATAAGATTTGAACCAGCAGTAGGCAACGCCTCTTATACCATATCTATTTAACTTTGCCAACAAAAGATCATGCTGAACACAATCAAAGGCGCGGCTGAGATCACAAAAAACGCCAATTGTTTTTCTACTGTTTTCCAGAAGGGACAAAGTCTGATTAAAAAAGCTCATTATGGCAGTTGTGGTAGATTTATGTTTCAAAAAACCATGCTGATTGTCAGATATTACATCATGCTTATGTAAAAATGCCATAACTCTATCATGCATTGCATACTCAAATATTTTTGAAAAAACCGAAAGCAAAGATATGGGCCTATAGCTAGATAAAAGTTTAGGATCACCTTTCTTTAACACTGGACATACCGCAGCAACCTTAAATATCTCAGGAAATATGCCGTTAGTGAGAGACTGGTTTATTAAATACGTTATTGGAGCAACAAGACTGTATTTATGCTTCTTAATCAAGCCGCTTGGAAAACCATCGACACCACATGCACTTGTGCAACTCAGACGATCAATGATACCTAGAGTCTCCATTTCGTCAAAAGGAAGAACTGCCATCGTATGCAAACTCATTTCAATGTGGCCCAACTCAGGTCCAGCGTGTGGAATCATATCCCGAATACGAATGGGCGCACGAATAAAATAATCATTGAACAGGTTGGAAACCATGTTCGGATTGCAGATAATCTAATAATAAAATTATTTGAATTAAAAGGTAATTGGAAATGTTTACGTTGATTGTCTCTAATAGGATTATTTTGTTGAAAATTAAATGCAACTTTTAATGAATTACTTCTATTCATGAAGTTGATTTCGTCTACAGCAAAGATAATAGCCTGATCTAAGGTTGTAGGTTTTCGTAAGCGAATTTGACAAGAAATATGATATGGGATACACACTAAAAATCGATCTAATGCATTTGCGGTATAAAGTTCTCGTCTGATCTCTTTATGATTGGTATCGTCACTTAAATTGATTTTTGCAATTAATTTATAAAGTTGACTTCTGATTCGGTTACCAAAAACAATTTTATTTTCATTTTTTTCTAACTTAACGTTATTGAATTCTATTATTAAGTGTTCAATTGACCTGCTATCTGAAAAATGTTGCAGAATTGCTTGTTTTATTCCCTCCCATGTCGTCAAATCGTCTCTCGGTGTTAATATTTCGGCTGCTTGGTCCCTGAATTTTGAAAAAATTGCTACCCTAAGGGTACTTTTTATTTCATCGTAATTTGAGTATTTTTTTATTATTCCTTCGATAGTTGTTATGAATAAGTTGATTTGTGTTTCTTTTCCATCAAATATAGGAATAGTATCCAAATCGATTTTAAATAATTGTAAATTTATTGGTGGAGTAGTAGTCATTATTTCGGCTACTTCGAGAATAGTTTCAAAAATGTTCTTAAATTGTTTTCTTTTAGGAATATAGTATGGTTTTGCCATACAATTTTCATACACGATTTATTTTTGAAAATTAATTGTATATGCAATTTCAATTAAATTTCATGAATTTTCGTATTACTTTTACAAAACACTTTTAAATATACTTATAAAATATTAAATTGTGAATTAGCAATCAATAGGACTTACCAATAATGTTAGGATGGTCTTATGCTGCTTTTCTTTGATATCCTTTTAGTGCGCTTACACTACACTCACTTAGAACTAAACTTTGCACTATTTTGCACACTTTTGATGCGTTGCTCCTGTGCGTTGCTCCTGAAGTAGGTCGAATTTGATGCCCTGGGTTCCTCGATGGTTCCTAGTTTATCTGTTTCACGCCTTCTTCTTTCTTCCGTCGGATTGTGGCGATTTTGTCCACTTACCGATTTACTTTAAATTTTAACTTGGTTTCAAAAGTTCCTAAGTTTGGATTTTGAACCAGTTAATTTTTTTTGGTACTCTTCTAAGGAACTGAAGTTCGCCGAAAGTGTCGAAGTTTGAATTTCGTGAAGAGATCCTTTACGACTGCGCCATCTATGTAATTTCGAATTTTGTAATTCAAAATTTGAGAATAGGTGATGAATAATAACTCCCAAAATAAAAAAAGAGAAGTTGCGTTTATTTTAATCTAGATAGTTACAATTCAAAAGTTCACACTAGACTAAGTTTTTCTTACAGTTTAACATTTAACATTACACCATTTCCTTTACAGGAAGTTAAGTTTCTAGTTACCTGAAAACAATTATTATAAGCATTCTCATACTATCAGCGTCTGATAGGAAGTTACATTTTAAATTTTACACCGATAGCAAATATTTTCTAAAACAAATTAATTATCATTTAATTTGTATTTATTTTAAAAGCGAATTAATGAAATTACAAATAAAGTTTTAAGCAAAATTGATTATTATAGTTTTACGATTATTTTATAAAAGGGTTGGTTCCTTTATATAACATGCCTATAAAGATATTCAGTGGGCGCTAATTCTGAACAACCAGCTATGACGTGTTTGATAGTCTCGTTCGGTAGTTTGCATTTACGGCATATATCAACAACTTCAGGCTTCTTCATTATATATTTCGCATAATTTCTGGTGGCAATTACGCTATCTTGAATTGCACACATGAAACCTTCCGTTTCTGAATGCAATTTTCCTTGTTTAATCCATAATATTGATTTCTCTTTTTCAATGCCAACAGAATCCAAAATTGTAGCATGTTTACTATGCAAAACTTTATTTTTCCAATTTATTTCCAAATTTGAATAGATTTAATAATCCCCGACCTCCCTTTTTTCTTTTTATGTATAAACGTTCTACAGCAGATTTAGATTTATATTTATTATTATTATAAGTATTATTATTATTATTAATTTTTCCACATTTGAAT
Organism: Cantharis rufa; assembly: GCA_947369205.1. Taxonomy (NCBI): domain Eukaryota; kingdom Metazoa; phylum Arthropoda; class Insecta; order Coleoptera; family Cantharidae; genus Cantharis; species Cantharis rufa. Next base: position 29,610,040 of record OX376305.1, on the reverse strand, counting down.
TCAATTCAAATATATAAAATATAAAAATTATATATAAAAATTTTGTATATAAAAAATCATATTTATATGTCGCTAAAATAATAGCGACAAAATTAATTTTACCACATCTAATTAGCGACTAATTAGCGGCAAATTATCATAGAGGTGACACTTTTCTACTAACTACCAAAAGTAATTTTTCTTCGTATCAAGTTAGTGAGGCACCCACAAAAAAACAAAAAAAAATAACGACACAATTAATTTTACCATATCTAATTAGCGACTAATTAGCGGCAAATTATCATGAAGGTGACACTTTTCTACTAAATCCCTAAAGTCGTTTCTCAGAGATGTGCTTCACTAACTTTATGTCAAGTTAACGAAACTCCCAAAAAAAGCAAAAAAATTAAAACGACAAAATCAAATTTTTCACAACTAATTAGCGACTAATTAGCGGCTAATTATCCACCCAATCGTGATTCGATTGTCGATGGGTGCTTCGCTAACTTGATGGTCATCTTTTAACTCGATGTATAAAATCTCTCATAATCAAGATATGATTTTCCATGTAACCTCCTAGTTTTAGCTACGTTTCTTTTTTTGGTTTCACTAATTTCTTTGTTCTTGTTTCCTACAGTTGATTGTTTGATTGATACAGTGATTGCTTGATTGATACTTATTCAAAAATAAAACTCAAAGCAATTTGTGGTACACACCAGTTAATTTATTATTAAAAACATACATTTAAGTTTGTTTTTTGGTTATTGTCTTGAAAACAGAATTGTTTTATTTAGTTTATTTCGTAATTTATTTGAATGTTTGTTCATGCATTCACCTTGATGGTATAATCTAATTTTACAATGATTAAAAGTAATAATTTTAATTAAATTATATTATTTATTAAATTATAATAAGATTATTGTCCACATCGTTGTCATACATGTGTTCGTTATAATCATTAAAACTGTAGTATGAACACTACTCAAAACATTTACATACAATTAAGCCACGTACGTATATAAGGGGGGCGTTTAGGGGCTCTGCACACCCCCCTTAGCCTAAGCAACAACGCGAATATTAGTCGAATATACCCACAGTAACAGGTAAATAGACCGTGGGATTTTTAATAAAATTCAGAATCACAAGAATCACAAAAAGTGCAGTGTCAATTTAGACTATTTTTTGTTTAGAGTGATATTTCTTTTTTGCGGCATACAAAATATTGTGAATGTCATATATAGCATCGTCCACCAATTCTCCATCCTTAATATTTTTCAACTCGGTAGCTACAAACTCCCCCCAGATGTCTGCAGAGGTTTTAACTACAGGAGCAGTTTTATTTAATTTTTCTCATAGAACATCTAAGGTTTCCAGAGCTCTTTTTGTAACATTATCGGAGGTTTCTTCTGTCCGTTTTCTCTTTGTATTTCGTGCTTCGAATAATCCTGACAAACCAAAATGATCGGATATGAGGTCACTGCTTTCTGTAACGGTTGTACTTGACTGCGATTCAACTTCGTTTTCATCAAAAATATCATCGGTAGAATTCTAAAAATAAATGCACAATTAATATATATTTTTACTATCAATAGGTATGCTTACAAATAAATCAGATTCATCTAAGGAACTTTTTGATTTCCGTGCTTTAACATAAGGTGCTAAAAATGCTAATTTTTCAAACCACCACACTGTCGGTTCATAGACATCACCGCTCCCTGCACCGGACTTCTTACTATTAATAATTTTGTTGTTTTCGTGATTATACTGCTTTCGAATATTGGTAATTTTCTTTTTAATGTCATCTATTTCAAACGTACCGAATTTTTGTAAGTTTTCTTTAATTTATTTTCAAATAAGCCTCGGTCCTTGCATGCTTGTTGCAATAAAATTTGTTCCTTGTGTTGTAAAGGCATGGATACCTTTCATACAAAGCGATTAACTTACTCGTAGACTCATTTGTCCAATCAACCTTAAGAAAGATAATAAATGTATTTTATTTAGTATCACAATCAAAAAATTCAAACACTTACCTTCGTCATCTTAACCTTAAAATAAAAATATGCACGTTGACGTTAATCGTCCTATTTGCATACGACTTCGTTTGCGAGTTCACCTTCGGACCGTATCGTATGCTAAATCGTATAACGTGAACTACAACAACTTGGAAGCAAAATCGCAAGCAAAATCGCATATCGTAAACTGCACCTAAGTTTATATAGTCTAAGGTGGCGATAGATAAAGCTAGGGAGATAAAACTCCCTATTATATTTAGCTTTGTAAATATAAGTTTAAAGAGTATCGGCAGTACCATTATCTATAAAAAAATTTTCTAAATGTTTGCAAAGCACAATTTGCTTTGCTTTCGACCAAAACCGAATGTATACCTGCGGTGCGATTCTAGGATTTTTTACCGATGTCGATATTTAATTATCGATCGACAACTACCAAGATTGTCGACCAAAAGTTGTCACGCGATTTTCAAACAGTAAATTGTCGACATCTATTGAGTATGTTGTCATTCAGTTCTCGATCGACAAAACCCAGCCATTCAGAGATATCGACATTGAATTACTGTCATATTTTGCAGGTTACAATATATTTGTTTTGGTTTTTCTTGTTTGTAATAATTGGTTGTAACAATTTCGGTTTAACAGTGCGTTATCTGTTTGCTATTTGCATTAAAATAATTGATTGTGTTTATTTGTGACAATTTTTTTTCGTGATTTTGTAGGTTTGGTTTAGTACTTGGTTTTGTATAACTTTTGTAGGCTATGCAGTTTCGTGTTGTTATTTCTTTAATTATAAAGTGTTTTAGATTTCTTAATTATGGCTGCTGAACTGATTTTTTTGGCATTGTATGAACAAGTGCAAGCTGCAGGTAATGTCAGAAGAGATAATAATCGGCTTAGATTATATCGACGCCAATTGAGGGACACTTTCAACCCTTTTGAGTTACGAGAAACGGAGTTTCGAGATACGTACCGACTTTCAAGAGAAGCAGCTCGCTTTGTCATTGACAGCCTTGACAACATTCGCGAACCCAGGATTGTGTCGGGAATTCCCAAATTCTTGAAAGTAATTACCTTGTGTAAATGGGTCAATGCATCGATGATAACCGTGACAAAGAAATACATCATTTTTTGGTATGATTCTAGGTCTTGGTTACTCTCAATTTTTACGCTTCGGGCAGTTACCAACGGCGGGTTGGTGACTCATTCATGTCCACAATGAGCCAAACATCGGTTAGCCGTTGTGTTGTTTCCGTGACTCGGGCCATCAATGAAGCGCTGTTTCACCAGTGGGTATACTTTCCTGTAGCACAAGCAGACAAAGATTTGATAAAGCAGAAGTAATTTTGGATTTATTTATGAGGCTAAATTCAAAACCATAAGATGTCACGATGCATAGAAAATTAGTTAACTTTTCCTTTATTTAGATTCATGGAAGCTAACAATTTTCCAGGAGTGGTCGGTTGCATTGACGGTTCGCAAATTGCCATCGTAGCTCCCACATTTGCCCAACATGCAGAACTGTACGTCAATCGCTAAGGATATCACAGTATTAATACACAACTTGTAATTATTATTTTATTCTATAGGTCACCTATATTTACTACTCTGCTAATAAACTTTAAGGTAATTTTATAATCCTTGTGTTCACGTAGATTTGCGACTATGATCTCAGAATTATGGCTCTGAATGCTAGGCATCCCGGTGGCCATCACGACCAATTTATTTGGCGTAGCAGCCGTATTCGCACAATTCTTTTCGGCAGCATGAATAGTTTAATTTCATTGTATTATAATGTTATGCTATGTTAATTTTTACTTGTATTATTATTTCTTATTATTATTTATTTAATTATTATTAATTACGTGCAAAGAGGCTTTGTTTAATTCTTTCGAAAAATAGTGTCTAAGATGCCATTTTTTGCTTTAATTATTAACTTTTTTCGTAACTTTTTTTGGCATAATTTGAACTTATTTTTGTAAAATAGCGTGCTTTTTTAAGCACTTATTTTTCAAAAAATCGTGCTTATATGTCCGGTCTCTATTGATAATAAACAAGAATTTTGGAGTTGAATAAAACAAATAAGTTTGGTGAGAAAAATTTATTTTTTTGATAAATATTTAGCCAACGCATTTGACATTGTGACAAATGCGTCGGCCATTGTGACAAATGCGTCGGTTTGTCTGGTTATCTGTTCCCGGATGCCATCCATTGCCACTGCAATATTCTCAACAGCATTTGCCGTGCGTGTTGAGTTCACGGTAAATGAGTTGAGAATATCCGGAGCAAGCACTGGGGCACCCGGAGAAGTTCTTCTCTTTTTGGCTTCTAAAAAAGAAAATAAATTTTCTACACATCAACATTTGTGTGCTACACTTACTTGGAGTTTGGTTGTCCAAATATTTAAATGCCTTTCTTTTTGTAGAAACTTAAAAAAAAATAAACACAATTTTAGACTTATTAATTACATCATTGTTATTTATTTGCTACACTTACGGCATGGTTCCTCAAACTCAGGAACATTCAGGGGCATGGGAACATCTGCGGTTTCCACCACCACCTCGGTTTCATCCATCTAAGAGAAAAAGAATGTTATTATTCTTTATTAAATTATTAATAAGATATTGCAAATAACGGTATGAGCTATTCTTACAATTAAAAATACTTCAGGGCTCATTGCCCTGCTGCAGCCGGCCTCGGCAAACGTTTCTTGTGGTGGTGCCGGGCAGAATGGCTTGTCACCACTCGCAGGCACATTAACGTTCCCCACTACTGCCTCCACTCCCAGGAACAATAGCAGTTCCTCGTCGAGTGGTGTGGGCTGCTCTTTAGGGGGAATAGGTGGACCCCCGCCTGTGCCGTTCTGATGTGCCCGGACTCTGGCAGCCTTCTTTCGGGCGGAACACTTCCAGTCCGTCCATGCCTGAAAGATAGAGCATTAAGTGTTTGTCCTTCAAGCAAACTTTATTTTAAACTAATTTATCTCTACAATACCTTTTGCCACCGGGCAGAATCCTTCTCGGGACCGTTGGGGTCTCCATTTAAAATTGTGGTCAGCTTGAGCCACATTTGTGTGCGGACTCGGCTGCCCTCTGCCCCAGTTAATCTCCCACGAGAGAACGCTTCATTTTTTTGCATGTATTCCAGCATGCTGGAATACTGCAAAGCGGTTGTTCGGCTGGATCTGTAAATATCAAACATTGTGAATATTCTTGTTATTACGGTAAAGTTAATATTAGTTGTTATTTGAATAAATCGTCAATTTAGTAGTATTCTGTTTATTATAATAAATTTGACTGTCTTACCTTTTACTCATTTTTAGAATTCTCAAATGCACTTATAAAAATCTGACAGTACAGTTACTAGAATTTGAAACAATAAATGAATGGCGCCGCTTGCCAATCTCGCTATTTGATTGGCTAAGAGCTAGGTCGGTAAAGTAGTTTTTAGTGGCAAACTTCAACATTTCAATTTCGATCGAGAACTCAACGATCGATATCGCAGTACATGTCGGAATCGCACGGTGAGATATCGATCGTTCACTTGCCGATAGAGTGAGATACCGATCGTTCACTTGTCGACCGACAAAGATATCGATCGATATCTCAATAAAATCCTAGAATCGCACCGCTGTAAGTCAATTTTATTTTCAGATACCATTTTTAAAAACCAAATTCTTTCGGCTCTGATGGTTACACTACGATCCCAAAACATTCCATATTGATATTTGAGGTGTTATTGTTTCTGATATCCTCACTCACTTCTTGTGCTTGCAACTTCAATTGTAAAGGATCTAATTTAATTTTAACAAATTTTTTTGAAAATTTGTCGTCTGCAGTTTCTTTTATCCAGGTACTAAACAATCTTCCTATGACATCTCTTTTGGTTAACCATACTTTGCTGAACGAACATTTACCCGTTTTATTAGATGTTAAAAATTATAGTATTATTGTAACTCACGAGCGATATTTTTTCTATAAAAAGAAAATTTGTAAATATATCTTTTCACGACCAATTGATATCTTTTAATTTAACTCATAAAGTGGTAATTCTTTAATATTTAAATATACAATATAATTTAACTAATGAAAGTTAATTATAAATACAAATTTAACAAAATATTAAACACTTTATAACATTGAAGATTAGTTGTAGCCGAGAGGCAAAGCTGCTTCATCGTCAAAACCTAGTAATTCTTCACTACGTTTCCATTTCTTTCTAGCGCCTCGTATGCACATACTAGATGCACGTATAATGGCAAACGCTAATCGCGCCCTTAGCCAGCATTTAACTCTATCTTGAGGTTTTCTCTATCTGTCGGATAGTCTCTCAGAAAGTTGGTTTAGAAAACATGTCATCTGGGGAGCAAGGAGGGCATCGGCTGAACATACTAGAAGTGTAAAGGTGGAATGTCGCTGTTCACAAGCTTCATTGTATTTTGTTCTCTTCTCTTCCTCTGCCGCTTTTAGAACTGCTGCCACGGAGCGGGATACATATGAGGGAGCATCAGTGTCAATGACACGTACGTCAAATAAAGACTCTCTCTGTGATTTCCAAACTCTGCGACAGGCTAAATCGCCTCGCAATCCTGGTAACAACTGCGTTTTCTCTCTAATAATTGGTTCCTTGACAACCTTTCCCCATGCTTTCTTCATCAATTCGGCTAGTACATCTCGAACTTCGTTATGTCTTCTTGTAATTAGTCCTCCTTTCTTACAACATAATGCATGTTCTAGGGTGAAGCTCATTCCGCCGCATCCATCACATGATAATGGCATGTTTGCTGGGGTTCTTTTATATCTTATGGCTAGTGCGTCTTTGAATTCGTTGGGCGAAAGGTCAAAATTATGTTTACTTAGAGGTAGCACTCTTAACCATCCAGAAGATTTCATTTTTGATTTGTCAATTATAGATCGTTCAATAGCTCGTTTTCTTTCGATTGGAAATTTTTCTATTGTTATCTTCATTTGTTCATCTTCTTGTTCTTTTCTTTTTTTTTAGCAGCCAAATTAGCAACTCTTAGATTATTGTTGTGAATTTCAATATCAAGTGGAGATTGTGTTGTGATTGCTCTAGATGACTCTTCACATCCTTTTTAGATATTTGAAAATATAGCGGCGATTGTTGAACTGGATCAGATATACCTAAACCTCCTTTATTCACTGTCAGAGTGAATATATCTAATTCTTCGTCTGTGACTTGGCCTTTCAAAAGTGCTGGCACAAAGTTGTTTCTGATGGTTTTTCTAAGTGGTTGATATGTTTGTTCATTACTTTCTAGAACTCTTTGCAATTGATATCTTTAACTTAACACAACTTGAAACTTTTCACATAAAAACAAAATTGAAATTTTATAGAACATTGCCTCTCAACATGTACAGGTATACCAAATTGGGGGTATTGGTATACCAATTACCACCGAAAAATATTTTTAAAAATTTTTTGAAAAACTCTTTTTTCTAATAAATTATGTTTCAAAACGTATTACTTTGTGATATTCAAAAGTGTGTGGAAAAGTACTACTTTTCCGCATTAGCAAGGTAGTACTTGAGCATTTAATTTCAATATGCTTCACAGGTTTCCGACTCTCAACGACAACACCATTGGGGCTAAAATCTAGCCATGGGTTTATTTCGCTGACAACTAGGTCACACTCGACAACAATGCATTTTATAAGTTGACGGTATATGCATTTCTGGCCCATGTTCATATTTATCCCATGTTCCACATATTTATTTGTAAATTTCTTGGTAAAGAACAGAGTCTTTGCTTCTTACCCCTATCAATTTCTTTATATGTAGTACCTATATAATGGAACATTAAACACAAAAAACACTTTAAAAAACACAAAATCGATGTTATTCGTAGTAAATTTTGATTTAAACCTCACAAAAGGTGTAATTTAGCACAGAAAATGTATAACCTGACCTGTGGACAAATTGCAAGTATATTTTTGCCAGCGACAAACTGGTTAAAAATTTACAACTCACCAGTAATTCTATATTTTATTGCCTACAACCAATCATCCTTTCTTATCTTCTCACATAACTCCAGGCGGTTGAGGCATACAATTTTCTCGGTTTAAAACTTCCTACAACAAGATTGCGGAACATCTACTTCAAATTTACTCAATTCCTGCATATGATCACCTTCAGTTTGAAATACAGATTTAATTCGGACATCGACATGATCTTCTAGGAACTCATTTTCCACTTCGTCAGAAATGCAGCCCTTTGTATATTATGCAAAAATTGGGTAATCGATTAATCATTCTTTGGTATAAATCTTTATTTATAAATCAAGTCTAAATTATTTCTGAAATGGAAAAATTATAAATAAATAAACTTCTTTAAATCTTTAAATAAAATCTTTAGTTCAACTTAATCTTACTTCTGGGTTCCCACTGAATTTTCTAGAATAAATTCCCTGACTTTTCCAGGTTTTCCCTGACCAAAAATTTAAATTTTTCTTAACATTTTGATAAATCGGAAGATAAAATGGTACCTAACGTTAGACCCGAGAAAATACATTATAAAAACAAATAAATTTATTTTACAATTTTACAACAAAATTAAAATTTCTTTCTTAAGCTTTCAATTTTCGAATTTATTTCCAAATTTTTAGTTTTAGATTAATCTTCCAATTTCTGCTATTTTGCTCCTAACGCCTTTATTTTTTCACATACTCGTTTCTTACTTCCTCGACTTTTCACCCTCGATTCGTCTTCGCCAAGAACTAACTTGGTGTTTTCTAGAGCACTTCTGTACCTTCCACTTGAGAGCTGACATGAAGTTATCAAATCTTTTGAGATTGGTACACAAAGAGGACCTCCAGCAAGATTTATGATGTTATACACTACTCTCTGTGCTATTAAGGTTCTCTTGTGCATGTTTTCAATCAACATGTCTTTGTTGATTGAAAATCTACTCTCCACAAACGCATTTCCATGCGATAAAACAAAAATTATTTTGCAAGCAGTCCATGAATTCTTTTAAGATTCAAATTTTGGCTCTATAATATTCCAATAAAATGAATCTAACCCATTCGAATCAATAAAATATTAAAAAGTTTTATAGATTTTATCTCTCTTTCAAAAAATTTATAGAATTCCGTAGAGCAACTTTCCGCTACATTCAACCTTATTTTATTAGCCTCAAATAAAATCTCCAGCGTTACCTGCAATTGTAATATTGCTTCGGAAACATTGGAAGATATTAAAATAGGGTTCAAGCACGAAATCGCTTTTACGCCTTTTCGTTTTAGAGGACTTGTCTCTAAAATCTTCTTAATTGTTGCTAACACAAATGCACGTACATCTTTTAAAAAAAGAAGTTTTTCTTTTTCAGATGCTTTGCATTCTTTTATAAGTTTTCGTGTTACAAATCCAATTGCTGTTTGCGTAAAATCTAAAAAATTATTTTTGTTTTCAAAATCAATTTGCGAGTACAATCTCGGGTCCTCCGGAATCACATCCTTCTTCAAAATTATACTCAAAAGTGACAACAAAAGTTTCTTAATATCACCATACAAAAAAAACGGTGTAAGAAGCTTCTCACTTTGATATTTAACTAAAAGAACTTCTAGAGGTGATGCCACTCTCTCGAAAAATGGTATTTTACACACCATCAATTTATCACAACAAGCTCGTTTTACATTTTTCACTGATGCAGTCGATGGCAATTTGATGTTTTTGTATTCGATATAACGGCAAACATTGTTAAAAACGTCCAGTGCTCTTTCTGCAGCTATTTTTCCGTCTACCCATCTTGTTTTGAAAAATTTCAAAGGTAATTTTTGAGAACCTAAAGTAAAGTAACATGTTATATAATATTTAAATTAATTTTTTTCATTCAATTTACCTGTTATTATAATAAAATCAGCTCTTCGAGCAGGGCTATCTTTAAATAGTCAGTATAGCCCTCGTAGTGTTGCATCTACATTCCATTCGGAAGCTTTATGGCCAGTTTGTAGAGAACCATGTACTACCACATAATCCTAAATCCAACAAATTACAGTAGCCATCTTCCATAAATATATCTAAGAATTTTCAATTAAAATTGGGCCAATCCATTACAATTTGTAAAATGTTTTCATCTTTTAGAACAGAAGCAACCGCGTCTTTGAAATGAGTTTTTAAATTTTCAGCAGTAGCTCTACCTTCAATAAAAGTTGACTTAAAATAACTGCAATTAATTGAGATTTACATGTTTTACAAGATTTTATTGTTTTAATTACCCTCTTGGCAATATATCTTGCAACGTAGACATGCGTTCCTTCGTTAAAAACACATTCTTCACCACTCGGAATTTCAACTGCCAGGAACTTGATACGTAGGTCTTTTCTTGTGAAAAGTAAATTAAATAAAAAATTAATAGAAAATAAAATAGCTTAAAAAAACTTGAATTTAAAAAAAGGATTTCGGGCTGCTCAGTTTGCATCAAAACTCCCTCAGGGTCGTGAGACGGGAAACTAAACCGTAATTGGATAAATGACTTTGAGTATCAATCCAATCTCATATGACGGTCAAGTGTGTCGGTAAGCTCACTTTACAAATAAATACCTCTGAAAAGGAATACATAAGACAAATAAACACAATGTAAAACAAAATATAAAATTTAATGTTGAATCGATGTTTCGGCGAAATCGGCAGTTACAGTAATAATACTTAAATGCTACGAGATAGTGTCGACACCTTGCATGCATTATGACTTAAAGTTAAAATGTTCGGTACAAAAATTAATAACAGAAAACGGTATAATTTTCACTTCTACCTGTGAAATACGGCATCGATATTTGGATCGCTACAGGCGAATTGGTAGCCTCTGATAAAACCTGGTATGAACGCTGTGGTAATTATCCGGCCCAAATTCTAGGACCCTTCGATATGCAATTGACGTACACTAATGACGCACTACTATATCTAAGTCACTTTAAAGATAATACATTACTCACTACTTAAGCTGGCCTGGAGACACCTTGACCTGATGGTAATTGACAAAGATGCTCGTCATAGTTCGCATTAGAAAAGACGGAAGTATTGCAAAAGATGTAGACAGAATCGGCATTTAACGGAATGATGCGGTAATTTTAATTATTAAACTCATAAATTTGGTATCATCTCCTCGAGATGTAACGTACTCATTATTTCGGAAATAACCCCTTCGAAATATAATTCGCACTCTTCTTAAAGATGACTTGGTGCGTGGTCAACCTTGGCTCGACAAACCTTGGCTGCGTCACTAAACATGACACTAAAGGTAATCTTTTATTTTTTATCCTTTAATCTAAGATAAGGTAATTGACGCACATGGAAATCGTGACTTCACGACAAAAGGATAATACGTCACCAATACTCGCGGGAACATAAACACGGTAATTACGCGTAAACTCTACTCACGCATACTTGCGCGATAAGCGGTGTCACGATGATTGTGCGTAGCACTATATTTACGCATACTTGCAGGGTAAACGTTATCACGATGATTGTGCGTAGCACTATATTTACGCATACTTGCACGGTAAACGGTATCACGATGATTGTGCGTAGCACTATATTTACGCATACTTGCACGGTAAGCGGTATTCGGTACTTGCGCATAACAGCGCGTCATAAACGTAATCTATTACTCAAGATATCTTGTCCACACTTCCAGGCGCGCATACGCGACCGTCTTAGCCGACGCCTGGGGTGAAACTCCTCACCACCATTTCCAGCCGTTGCTCTCGGCTTATTTTCCCTCTCTCTGGACTTAAATATTCAAACGTGCAAGGAATTGTTTCAACTTGCATGGAATGCTTGCGATATCTTACCATGTGTGATCGTTAACAATAACAAGAAACAGAAAAGGTCTAATTTATGACTTGTTAGATTTGCGTGATTTTATTTAAAAAAATAAAAGAAAAGCAAACCGTAACAAACTCGTTGTTTGTAAATTTAGGAACCTCTAGTAGCTGGCTGCTGGAATTACCAGTAATAAAATTAATGAGGGTATCTAAAGCCCCTTCGCTTTCATCTTATTCACAATTAGTACCGGGACAATGGGAAGATGTAAAATTATTAAGCAATTGTGACTTGAATGAAGAAGAAAAAGATGTACAGGTGGGATTGATGTTACGAACGCCATGACTTTGAATACCCCCAAAATAATTTTCCAGTGGTCTTGGTATAATTTTCTTAGGCAAAGATGGTAAAAATTTTTGTTACTTAATTTGTTCCAAATATATCTAAGTTCTTTTATTGTATCAATCCAATTTGTAACAGTTGGTGGAACGAATTCTTTTCTTTATCACTGAAATATGTTAAGCTGTTTAATACCACAATAGCCTTTTCCCAGATGAGAAGATGTGGAGAACTACTGGTGATAGCACATCTCAACCTCTTACCGTTTTTCACTTCACAACTGGAACCGTTAACACTATCAAACAGTTGATCGATGATTAGTAGAAAGTCGGCAGTGTCGGTGTTGGGTAATTCTTTACATCATACAAAAATAAAAAAAGCAACTAAATATTTGGTCAGTATTTTTATCATTAAATGGTCAGTATCATCTAATGGTCAGTATATAATAATATTTTGTTAACTTTAACTCTAATATTTTAATTAATTTTATATATTTTCAAGAGTTAATATTACTAATAATTTTAATAATATTTTGGTCAGTATAAATATTTAATGGTCAGTATTAAATCGAATTTTGGTCAGTATAATTTGTTATTTTGGTCAGTATAATATTTAATTTGGTCAGTATTATTTGTTATTTGGTCAGTATCTTAATACATAAAATCCCAGCACTCTGCTGCTCCTGCTCCTGAGACGAGTTGCACATCAATCGAGTTTCCAACCAATCGGGTCTAGATGCCCGTCCTTGGACGGGCTTTTTGCTAGTAAATAATAAAGTTGCAGTAACATTTTGGTTTGTCAGTATATTTTATTGCTTAGTTAATAATGTTTGTTGTTAGTAACCAATTTTAATATAAAATAAAAGATTCCAAATAATTTTTATAAATATTTTATTTAATTAATTTATAATAAAAATTGAAAAACAGAAAAAATTTTTCTATAATTTTTTAATTTATTATAATATACAAAAATTAAATATAACAATAAATTAATCCACTAGGAGAGCTCGAGTAGTTTTCTGTTTCTCTTGAAAGATTCACAAACCACACTTTGAATGCTCTTCGTTTAAATTGATCAAAAGTGTTCCAGCGCCTTTCTGGCACTGTTGCAATTTCCTCCTCTGTAACAGTTAGTTCTTCATTAGATGGACAAAAATATTGAATCGAATTTTCGCATGCCATTGTTGAAATATTAATGTTTGATTTTGCCTATTGATAAGCATTCGTCCATTGCTCTAATTCAACTGTTATGGCAGTTTTGAATACTCGACTTTCACTGGAATATTCTTTTGACCACTTTTCTACTATATTAATGGTTAATTCAAGAAACCTTGCCAGAGGTAACCTTTCACGAAAAGTATCTTCCTTTTTTATTACTAAATTGAAGGACTCCAAAGCATTGTTTGTAGAAGGAGTATGATGCGCAATACCTTCATACCAATTTTGATGGGATGTGAACTATTGCAGCTTCATGTATTCAATAAATTCTGTTTGCTTTTTTTTTAAGCCATTTCTTGATAAATAAAAGTACAGCTTTATCAAATAATTCTTTACTTGGAGATACTTTTTTTCTCAAGCTTTTCTCCACCAATGCTTCCATTTTTTTCGAAACGTTGCGCCTCAACTCGAAACGTGGCGCCAAATGTTTGCAGGAATGCATTTCTAATTGTATTTGAGGCATAGGATAATAAGTAATCGGGATCAATTTTCTCGTTTATTCTATTTAAGCCGGCAATAATTGACTCAAAAATGAATTTGAAATCTTCAGTTTTTCATTTGAACATACCGCCATGCCAATCGGATAGAAGTGACGATCAAAATCTGTTGTTCTAACAAGCATTACTGGCATACCTTTCCATATAAGTTTGTAAGTTGCATCGGCGTGAATTTTCTTTGATTTGGTACAGTTTTTAAGTAAACGTTTGGTTGAAATTAAAATTCTGAAACTTGTAGAGCTACTAATTTGACCCTTCTAATGAAGGGTTCTCGTCTGCAGCTACTGGGTAGCTCCGGAAGCCAGGTCAGGGTGGACTTACTTTGTCGAATTATTCCTCCCTTTTATATTTTCTGCCTCGGGCGCCAATTCGAATAATCGAATAATTATACTGGACGGGACGGGGGTGTTTTATACAAAATAAAAGTAATAATTCAAAATAAATAACTGTTTATTATAAAAAAAATAAATATACTCTAAAATAACTTAACTTAATAATGGTAACTTTGAAACAAAAATAAAATGCTGTTATTAACAAAATATGAACCCTATAATAAAATATATTTGGTACGGTTATGTTCTCCTGGTCACGTGTGTACTTTTAATAATTAACCTAGAATATATCAAACGGTAATGTAAATAAATTGTAAACTAATTAATAATTCTCTTTTTCTTTCTGATCAATGCTTTACATGATTTTCTTTGTGCATTGTATTTACTTTGGTTTTCTTCAGTCATCGATTGCAGCATTTTATTCCTAAACTTTTCTCGTTTGTAAACCTCTTCCTGGCACTCTTGGTCGTACCATTCTTTATTTTTGTGTGTTTTTGTTGTATTTTGGTTGGATATTGCATTTTTTATAGTCCTTATCAAGGATTCCGCTTTTTCTTCAATGCTTACCGGATTTACTTCATTTATTATTAATTTTTCAATTGTCCTTAAATATTCATCTTGCACTTCTTTTTTCTGGAGTGCTATTCTCGAAGCTTTGCTGGTTTTACTAGTTTTCGATGTTATATTTGCGGGTATTATTTGTTTGAATTTGGCTCCTACCATAAAGTGATCGGAGTCTATATCAGGCCCTCTGTAGGTTCGCACATCGGTCACGCTTGTTTCACTTCTTTTTTCCACCAGTACATGGTCAATTTGGTTAACGCTTCTTCCATCCGGTGTTGTCCAGGTTCCCTTGTGGATCTCTTTATGTTGATAATGCGTACTTACAATCTTCAGACTATGTTCCATAGCAAAATCAATTAAAAATCTACCGTTTTCGCTGGTGACTGCATGCTTGCTATACTTTCCTATGGTTGGTTGGTATATCTCTTCCCTCCCAATTTTAGCATTGCTATCACCTAACACAATCTTTAAGTCGTAATTTGGTATTTTTTTATATTCCTTGGTTAATAACTCGTAGAATTCTTCTTTTTGTTCGACTCCTTTTTCTTCGGTTGGTGCATGAAAGTTTATTAAGCTAATCTTTTGGTATTTGCCTCTTAATCTTAGTACACACATTCTGTCTGTAACAGGTTCAAATTTTATTACTGTTGCTTTTAGTCGTTCATTCACCACTATTCCCGTTCCCAGTTTTCTGTCAGAACCACCGCTCATAAAAAAAGTATAACCTTCCTGATCAAATATCTCACTGTTTTTGTGTTTTGTTTCTTGTAGGACCAAAATATCAACTCTGTAATCTTTAAGTATTTTTATTAATTGTTTTATCATCCCCCCCTCAAATATACCCCTTACATTCCATGTAGCTATTAGTATCTCATAATCCCTTTTACTCTTTGTTTTTCTGTGTTTCCTTCCATAACCTAATTCGTTTATTCCATGACTCGCCGTTGTTGTCTGCAATTGTTTTCTCGATTGGCTTATTGTTAGTTTTTTGCCGTGGAACGCGCATCGTGTTTCTCGAGTTTCCCCTTATAGGAATCCCAATCCCAGCGTTCGCCTTCAATGAAAATCTTTTTGTAGCCCACATTTGCCTTTTTTCCTTTTTCTCTTTCGATTTTTGCCAATTTTCTTAGTTCGGATTGTACTTTCATTTCCTCTTTCGTCATATCATCATCAATGTACTTATTAGTACCACGCAATTCACGTTTTCCCCTCATGGCTTCCATTTTGTCTGTCCAAGATTCGAATGTCACTACCACGAAGGGAGCTGCGGTTTTTGGTTTTATCACTTCCGCTTTTGTTATCTTTGCGTTAGTTTTCACCTCAGTTTTCAAAAATTCTTGTACCTCTTTCTTTAACTCATCCGTGTTAAAGTCAACGCCTTTGATAACAATATTGTTCTTTTTATCCCTACTTTCCATTCTGTCGAGTTTGTTCTCTAGCGCTGTGATGCGGACCTTCAACTGCTCATTTTCGAGTCTCAATGTTTTCATTTCTTCTTCATAACTTGATTGGCTTTTTCGTATTTCTTTAATTTCGCCCATCATTTCTTTCATCATATTTTTTATTTCGTCCATTTCTGTATCGTTAGTTGGTGTTTTCGGAGTGTATGATTTTTTAAATTTTCTAAAAAGTTCGCTTTTTGCTGTACGTTTTTTTCTATTGGTTTCTAATGACGAGTCCTCGCTGTCAATGTCTGTTATGGTATCACCCTTGTTGGTATCACTCATTCCCTAATCGCGTTAGCAAGTTGTTCGCCGGGTCAACCCCTCGAAGCCAACAATTTACTTTAAGCAACTTCGCTTTATGTATTTTGTGTTGCCTAGTCGTGGTTTGTTTATAATTCTATTTGACCTTGCACTATCTAATCAGTGGTCTGTATTAATTAATATTAGTTTCTCTCATCAGTTTCTTTTAATTACTGGATTTTAACTGACCTTGTTTGTATCTCTTTACACCTTTTCCACCTCCCTATTGAACCTATTTGGTGGTTTCAAATCGCACAATTCACCTTATATTTACACTACGAAGACGGAGCCGTTGATTGCGGTTATCGCGTCGTTCATGTTTTTTCAAGAAGAAAAAGAGAAAGCACATAGAGCAAAACCTTGAGAGGATAGAAGATGATTACAGATCGAGAGAAATAAGAAATTTTTACCAAGGTGTAAAGAGGGTTAGAACGGGTTACCAAACGAAAACGTCAATATGTAGAGACAAACAAGGAAGCTTGTTAGGTGAACAAGATGAAGTGATCGAAAGATGGGCCGAATATTTTGAAGAATTACTAAACAAACCAACTAGTGGTAATGAAAATCAAGAAGCATCCGAAATTAACTCAAGTGAAGCAAGTGTGGAAGGACCAACATTAGAGGACATACAAAGGATAATTACCAATTTGAAAAACAACAGAAGCGCTGGTGAAGATGAGATACAGGCAGAAATGATAAAGTATGGAGGAAAAATAATTGAGAGAATGGTTCATGAATTGATTGAAGAGATATGGAACAAAGAGAAGATGCCAGAGAAGTGGAGTGACGCAGTAATATGTCCACTGCACAAGAAAGGAGATAAGACAAACTGCGAAAATTACAGGGGCATTGCACTGTTAAATGTCACATACAAAATCTTGGCAACTTGTATTAAAAACAGGCTAAATCAATTTGCTGAAAAAATAATAGGAGAATACCAAAGTGGATTTAGAAAAGGTAGGTCAGTGACAGACCAAATCTACGTCCTAAAAGAAATCCAAGCAATAAGTCATGAACACAAATTACAAGCATACATACTATTTATCGATTTCAAACAAGCTTATGATAGTATCAGCAGAGAACAACTGTATCAAGCGTTGAAGGAATTTGGAATACCAGATAAATTGATAAGACTAGTACAAATGACGCTAAACGAAACAACAAATAAGGTAAAAATAAACGGTAAAATTTCAAGAGCGTTTAAAGTGGAAAATGGACTAAGGCAGGGCGACCCTTTATCAGCAATATTATTTAATTTTGCACTGGAAAAAGCCCTGCGCGACAGCGGAACCAATAGAAGATCCTCAATATTTCGAAGCAGTCACCAATGCTTAGCATTTGCGGATGACATGACAATAATTACAAGAACAAAATATGATTTACAACAAACCACGGAAAACATTTTAAATGCTGCACAAAAAATGGGACTGATTGTCAATGAAGCAAAGACAAAATATATGACATGGAACAGCAAACCATTCCAAAGTGGCTTCCTACAAGTAAAGTTGAAACAAAACATGGTTGTCAGATTCGAGGAGGTAGAAACATTTACATATCTGGGAACAACGGTGACAAGAGAGCCTGGTAGTATCGAAGAAATTAAAGCTAGAATTGCTGCCGGGAACAAAAGCGCATTTGCGTTAAATACAATACTGACAGGCGGAATGTTTTCAAGAACGACAAAACTAAGAGTGTATAAAACAATAATAAGACCGGTTGTGACATATGCGAGTGAGGTGTGGTCCATGAGAAAGCAAGATCAAGCCATGCTGGGTGTATGGGAAAGAAAAATCCTGAGAAAAATATTGGGCGGAAAACATATTGATGGAATATGGTTGAGACGTACTAACCGGGAGCTGTATGAAATGTATCAGGAAGCGTCAATTATTGGAGTGGTCAAGTCACACAGAATTAGATGGTTGGGTCATTTGGAAAGAATGGACGATGCGAGAGTACCTAAAGAGATATTGAAAATGGATATGGGAGAAGTGAAAAGAAAGAGAGGCAGACCAAGGACAAGATGGAATAAAGAGGTACAAGAAGACTTGAATTTCTTGCACATCACGGATTGGAAAGAGAAGTCCAGAAATAGGAAGATATGGTCTAAGGTGGTGAAACAAGCCATGGGCCTGCAAGGCCTGTAGTGCTCTTTATTATTATATAATTAATAATTCGGTGGTGCTTTTGAACAAAAGAAACGGGTATCCTAATTTAATTTCGGAAGCTATCAGGATGCTAATGAACAATTAAATAACTCATGTTGAAATAAAAACTCTTCGTCTGATGATAACATGATTGATAAATTCTACTACATCGGCCAAAAACAAACTAAATAAATTAAATAACTCGTTTTTGGTATACAATTTTTACTGTAAGTTGGGTTACGGTAGGTACTTTAAACAGCTGTAATCTGCTACTTGTAAACTAAATGAAATAAAATTTATAAATGAAATGAAATTTAAATTACTAACTGAAATCTTTTTAGGTGCTGGAAATTAACCTCGTCAATCTAAGCGGCTACCTAAATGAATACCAAAAAGAATACGGCTTTAATTTCCCCACGGCAGAGAAATTACGGTAGGAACGGAATCTGGTTTTCAAGTTGGTAGGATATTTGATTCGGGATCCCGGACGGTAGTATACAAGTATTAGCAATTTCTAGTCTTACTAAATTACTCCTTGAGACACTTCGGCAGGATCGCAACTACTGTCTCCTTCTGGGTAACCTGTAATCTAAGGTGAGTTTTGCGATATTGCTTATTCGGAAGTTTTAACGTTGTTCATTGTAGGAACTTCCGTTAGCCTTGTGTAACGAAAACTAGCGAAAACAGGAGTCGGAAATCGTCTAGTAGCCGTAAACGATGTACAGGACGGTAGCAAGATAAAGACCTTGTGTAACGAAAATCTTTACCTCCGGACAGACGGTAGTGAGATGAATACCTTGTGTAACGAAAATATTCACTCTTCGGAAAGGAAATCAGAAAGTGAAATAAACACCTTGTATAACGAAAATGTTTATCTCCCTCGTTGGAGCAAACTTTTGCATCTCAAGCTGGCATCTGCTGAAAACTTAGATTAAGATATTTTCAACTACCAGCATCTACAGTAACCTTTTATAAATTTAATATTGTTAAAATTGATTAGTTTTCTGTAATATATTACAGCTATATTGAGAACTTATTTTGTTTAAATTTGTATGCAACCCAACTATCTTGCTGCAAAACAATTGTGACTTTAAAAATTTCAATTTTCTTAACAAAATGATTGAATTTTAAATGCACCCACAATTTTATCTTTACAAACTTGAACCAGTGGCAGCGTTATTGTCTTGATCCTCTTCGTCAACTAATTCGTCAGGATATTTAACTTGATATGATACTACAAAAGCCAAATCATCAGACTCAGGCAATTTATTATGATCCAAACACCACTGTTCAAATTCACCCAAACTTATTTTAGCTGGTCCATATTTCTTCTCTCTTAGTTGGGCTAAATAATTATATAGCTGTATTTTGTTTTTAGGTTTTTAACCTTTTTCAGTTAGAATTTCTAACATCTTTTTGGGTTTAATTTTTAAATCAAATAGTTCTTGAATTTTTTTTTCATTTCGTTTGAAAATTTTATCGTTTGTTGATCTAATTGTTCATGAGGATGTTCTTCATCGGATCTGAACATGGTTACGCTTTCGTTTTTATTGTTATATAATAAATATAATCCAGCATTGCATTATTCTGTCCTTCTTTTTACTTTCTTGCAGCGATAATAAGCTTTTTCACCATCTGCAGTATTATTTCGATAATGGAAACTCCAAATTTCTTCTGCAGTTACTGCATTTATTGCTTCTTCTTTACTATTAAAAATGGGTGAATGTGAACTGCGCAAATTTGGCAGGTATAAGAAAAAAAAAAGTGTAATTCGTAATTCGTATAATTATTGTATATGTAATAATTACATTAAATAGAAATATAATAATAATCGTTTTTAAATTTAAATAACCCTAATCAAAAGGACTGGCGCCGGCCCTGTAGTATGTCTAATAAAGGACATGCCTAATTAATGGCATAATTTAGTAACATTTACGAAAAATGTTCCATTTCTATTATTATATTTCTATTTAATGTAATTATTCTTAAATTTAAATAACCTTAATCTCCTCTTAACAACATAAGTAGGTATAAGTAGGTGACCCATTGTTAAATGGTTGGGAGCGCAATTTACATTTTGGATTATGTCAACCTTTTTTCTTGGAGCGCAATTCACATACTTTGGAGCGCAATTTACATTACCCCCACCTACTTATACCTACTTATGTTGTTAAGAGGAGATTAAGGTTATTTAAATTTAAGAATAATTACATTAAATAGAAATATAATAATAATCGTTTTTAAATTTAAATAACCCTAATCAAAAGGACTGGCGCCGGCCTTGTAGTATGTCTAATAAAGGACATGCCTAATTAATGGCATAATTTAGTAACATTTACGAAAACTGTTCCATTTCTATTATTATATTTCTATTTAATGTAATTATTCTTAAATTTAAATAACCTTAATCTCCTCTTAACAACATAAGTGGGTATAAGTAGGTGTCCCATTGTTAAATGGTTGGGAGCGCAATTTACATTTTGGATTATGTCAACCTTTTTTCTTGGAGCGCAATTCACATACTTTGGAGCGCAATTTACATTACCCCAGACTATAATACGCTCAACTTCACCACTTTTACATACAATTTGTCGGACACCGTTTTTTAGCGCCATCTAACATTCCGAAGTGTAAAATTTAGGTCAATTCGCTAATGCCAAATACTACTAATGCGCATTTAATCAAATATTTAAAAATAGTTTTCAGGTTAAGATTGGTAAGGAAAAGATGTTCGAGATAATTTTTTAAAAATATACTTATTTTATACAACATTACTTAAAAAAATTACAAACAACAATAATACAAACAATTCAATTGTGAGATATTACCTCCAATCAATTTTTTAAAAAAATTGGAGGTATGGTAATCGAAAAAAAATTTCAACTTTTTTTTTTTGCATTTTCGAGATCACCGTGTTCAGAAACGTAAAGATCTGCAAAAAGTAAAATAAAAATTTCTGTGTCGGTCTGTCTGTCGGTCTGTCTGTCGTTGGATTTTGTCGATCGATTTGCTTCCGAACCATCCAACCAATTACGACCAAATTTGGTTTGGTGGTAGGGTTCACGGTGGAAAGGTGAAAATAAGGTTTTCGTCGCGATCTATCAATCAGGAGTGCCACCACAAGAAAATAATACGGGATTTTTAAAAAATATTTTGTCTTGCGATATGTTATTTTAAAGGCCTTAAAAGGCTTTATCCAGAATAGGTAAAATTAATCTTCTATCTGTCGTCTGTCAAAAATCACAAGTTGTCAAAGTTGAAACTTTAAGAGTGAATAACTCAAGAAATGCTGAAGGGATCCTACCCAAATTTGGTACGTAGGTACATTGATCCTAATGGATATGAGAGCATATGTAATCCTTCGATAGAAATCACTAATGCAACATGAAAAAAATAAAATTAACTTTTTTGGCAAAAACATGAAAAAAGTTTTTGTCGATCGATTTTCTCCGGCATTTCTACGTCGATTGCAATCAAACTTATTGGACGTATGCCTCGTGGGCTGGAATGGTGAAAATAAGGTTTTGCCAGAGAAATCTTCACCAGGGCCACCACAATAAAATAAATAAAAAAAAATGAAAATTTCGTCGTATCTCCGGAAATTTTTAACCGATTCAGCTAAAATTTGGTGTGTCGATGGAGCTTTGAAAGTATAAGTATTGGTGAGAAAACAAACCGAGCCAATTGTAACAGGGCGGGGCAGGTCAGAAAAATTATAGAAAATATTAACTGAAATCTTAATTTATATATTTTTTGTGAGAATTTGTCAGATGGCTGGCAAAAATAAAACAATATATTCAAAATTTTAATAAACGTCATAATTTTGTGACATATGTGTCAAAATTAGGTTAATGTTGATTTGTATACCGAGTGCAGCATAAGAGTTGAGTTTAGGGCTTTTAACAATTTATTTTAGAATACAAAAATAGGTGGTTTGGTGGGAAATATTTTATAATATCGTCGTACGGACTGACGGAACGTTACTTTATAAGTAAAAGGTTCTGCCACTAGGTAGCGACCAAGTTTAGGCTGTTTGTTAAATTTTTTCGCAAATGTTTTCAGAATCAGTAAATCGGCAGTCAGTAATTTACAAAAATTTATTTTTGAAAAATCCGCTAGATGACCGAAAACATTTGTTGTACCAATCTTGGAGAAATTTTATTTGTGACTTCTTACGGTATTATGTGACGTATATAAAAATTTTGGAAAAAATTCAGTGGCGTACAAAAATAAAAAAATTTTTTCATTTTAGATTTTGTTAAAAAAACTTTTATAGATAGATTTAGGGTAGGGGTGATACATATGTATAGATATCTTTGCCAGGGCTACCGATATCTTTGTTAAGGCTACCACAATAGAAAACAAAAATG
Organism: Cantharis rufa; assembly: GCA_947369205.1. Lineage (NCBI taxonomy): Eukaryota > Metazoa > Arthropoda > Insecta > Coleoptera > Cantharidae > Cantharis > Cantharis rufa. The sequence goes on along the minus strand of OX376305.1, from coordinate 29,587,064 downwards.
AACATTATGTCATCGTATCTCCGGACAAAATTTGGTGTGCTGGTGATTGGAGGTATTGCGGCAGAGAGTGACGATATTTTTTTTTTAATTTTGCATTTTTAGTTTGTAGTATTAATTTTTCCTTGTTAGCATTAATCCTATTTACATATGCTTTGAATTTTTTCTTCTTTAAATGTCATGTATGGCTTATCGAGTGTAATCGAAAGCAGATTCCTCAATTTCGCATTGTTGGTACCTAAATCACATACTACAACTTTTACCACAAAAATCTCTTTGCTTAAAAAGTAACCTATTACCTGTTTAAAATTGAGATATAGTCCCTTAATCATTACAACCATTGCGTGATTACACAATTTGAATGAGTGAGGTCGATCATCACCAAAATCTTGAAACCCTTCAAATGTATCTCGGGAAGAACCATAGCTTAGATGTTCCTGTAACAACATTTCATCAAATACAAGTGAAATAACTCTTTCTTCAGGTTTTAATTTTTTTGACTTTAATTTTAGCAATTCCAACACCTTGTTATTTATTCCAGTTCCGACATGCATATTATTTAGCAAGAACGCAAAGAACTAATACTAGGCAAGCAAAAATAATTTTGAAGAAATACATACGATTTTGTTGAGCAATAAAGCAAAGCTAATGCAAACTCTTTATCGCTATTTTCGTACCTTCTTCCTTTCTTCTTCCTTCCCACCAATCTAATTTGACTCTTAACAAATTGGTTACAAACTTTAGTCATTTTACTATGCGGATTAGTAAAATTATTTTGATTCGTTGTTTTTCGACATTGAACTAACTTTTTACGTAAAAGTTGATTTCGAGTTTTGTATTTCCAAAGAAGGCTGGCAGTGGTTTTTGCTTTCCTTTTATATTTTTCTAACATCTGAGCGAGTCTGTTATTTTCCTCTTTTAAATTTAGATAATCGGACGTAGAAGGTAGAGAAGTTGACTTATCCAAAACAACCACATCTGCAAATTCCTCGTTAACATCGAGGGTTTCATCAACCATAATTTTATTTGCTGTCACTAGGTTGGCGTCATCTTCAATCTTCCTTTTATCGAAAAAACAGTTGGAATTGTAACTTCAAACAAGTTCAGCGTAGGAATAGACCCAGGTAATAAACCCTGGCTGAACAGATTCTTATTTCGAAAACATTCTAAGTTAAAATGGTCCGAACAGACCACACACGTCTTATAAAAATAGTCCGAATCCTTTGACTGCAACAATAATTCCAAATCTTGTCTCTTACAAGCGATAGTCTATAGTATTTGGTGTGACTACGGAGGGTTTTTGCTTACCTGCGATTTTTGAATTTACCAAGGAAGTATATTCTTTGATTTTACCTGCTTCTAAGATTTTCCATAGTTTCAACAGCCACAAAACAATAAAGTTCATTAAATTTTTGCAAATTTTTCATTTTAAAATGAAAATAAAACTCAAAAATACAAATATTTTTTTTTTAATATTAAGTAGGTATATTTATTTTTTCCAGGTTTTCGTAATCTAGTACATGTAAATTTTTGTAGTTTAGCAGGTAGGTTATCTTGGTTTCTGTTAAGAAAAGTTTGATATTGATGGCATGATAGAGCGCAAAAACATCCATGATTTTAATACTATTAACAAATTTTCCCGTTTTGATGCACCAAACATAAATATAATTTTTATTTATACTGAACACGAAATTATTGTTTGATGTTACGTCATAAGTGGTTTCGTCAATATCTAAAAAAACAGAAAATAAATTAAGATTAAGTCATTCACTAAAAGTTAAACATGATATTACCTATTTTAAAAATTCTTTTTCCAGTAATAAAATTAAACCTTTCTATACTTCTATCGTATGTTGCAGATATTTTACAAAGTAACACCGTATTGTCGTTTTCTACTTTTAGTCGATTGTTATTGTGGCGATTTTTATACAAGCGAAGTACCCCATCGATATTGTTCAATTTTTCTTTAGATGTTATATTCCAAATACAAATTTCATTAAAATGGAAAATCAACAAATTATCTTTGATTACCTAAAACAGATGAAAAGCGTATATATTAAGATGCTAGCAGAGTCCTTCTGAAAAATGAATTAAATTTTATTAGAGTCTAACGGTGATGGCATAGAAGTGCTTGAAATAGAAGAAAGAAAGTGCTTGTTTTCTATTTTTTTGTTTGTTTTTTTAATTAAAAATTTGTTTACCCTTATATCTGTAACTGGTGTTTCTTCGCAACACGTGAACTCCCATAAAACATCAAAAGTCGAATCGAACAGTTTTACACGAGAATCCATCGTTCCTATGGCAAATTTATTACCATCATTGAAGTCTATACTTATACCGGACTGGATTTTAACATCTATCGACTTAGTGATAATATTCAAAATTACTATTTCAATAGTTGCAATGTATAAACCAAGCCTAGAAAAACATTTGTTATTGTTTAATTGTAGTATATCAGCTAAATGGAACTTCTCTACTCCAAACAAATATTTTTAACTTACCAGTGCTTGTGTACAAACTTGACAATTACATCGTCGTGAAAATCTTTTGATAGCAATAGTGATTTATTTTTAAAATCCCATACTTTTATTAAATTACCGTCGAGCAGTGCAACCAAATAGTCTTCGCCCTTTATGATCTTTTGAATTGGTTTCTCTGCTTGAAACGTATGCTCAATCTAAAAGGAGTCAATTGAAAAGTTGATATAAATTTAAGAGTTATTTTACTTACTGTTCCAGTGGAAGAACTTATCACGAAGATAGCACGGTCATAAAACGCTGTTGCTATCACAATTTCGTCATCGAAATAATCGATTTGTTTAATAAAAGAGGTTAATTCGAAAATATTTTTCTTAAAAATCGCATTTTTCCAATTAAAATCCAAGGTTTTGTTCAAAACGCCACACACGTAAATTTTCTGTAAAATATTAAGTGAGTGCTAACTCTTAAGCTTCGTTCTCATCCAATTAATCCAATTAACGCTAGGTACATCAATTGAAAAACAAATGAACATAATATGAAACAATGACAGTTCTTCTTTAAGACCTCGTTTTTATGAATATATTTGACTTTTTGTGATTTTTATAAATTTTATGAATTAATTTACGTGCATGGGGAAACGGGGTTTCAAAAAGGAAATGTCATTTTCTTTATTAATTGCTGTCTAATTTACGTAGCGCTAATTTTATAAGATTGGCACTTTAGTGTAAATATAATTACTTACCTGCCAATACAACAAACAATTCCTTAAATATTTATCAAATGTTTTGTATCTTATAGGGTCCTGCGTTTCCGGATACTTCTCACTTATGCATTTCACCTTCCAAAAATAGTTGTTGTTCATGACGGCTCTCAGTTTAGAATTATTAGAATTCCAATAAGTTAATATCTGATCTGAAGTGAAATACATAAGAACTTCATGCGCCAGTTCAACTGGTAAAAGCATTAACGATTCCATTTTAAAATTATTTGTAGTTTTAATTCGCAATTTTGTATATATATAGTTAAGTTACTTTTAAAACTATGTACCAATATTATTATAGAGTCAAAAAATCGTTTTCGATAAACCACCACAATCTGCATTTTGAAGTTTACAAATTGTTCAAATATTAAGGTTTTAAACCCAAATTGTGTTTAATTTTTAACCCAGCGCAGCGGTTGTTAAAAAATGTCAAATTGTTGTACCTAAAGAGTTGTGTTCTTTTGGATTAATGATTTAAAACTTGTATAGTACATACAGGGTGTCCCAGAACTCAACGTCATCCCTTGGAGGGCTGATAGGCTAGCCAATAGGTTTGTTCGTTTGTCCTGCACTAAGCTACACCGAGAAACTATAGTGTCAAAAATGGCGTTCGTTTGTCACGTTGTAAGAATACCAATCGTGTTCGTTTGTCCAGTGCAGTTCAGTGGCGATTACACCGACACCGAAAGTGTCACACCAACCTACACCGTCTTTTTGTTGGTGTATAGCTGGTGTATAAAAATTGGTGTAGAAATACATAACCTAACTACTTCTGAATTGCACAAATTTATAATTAAAATGGAAGCAAAAAGTATCTTAATACATAAAATGCCAGCTCGCTGCTGCTCCGGCGTGTCATTTTTTACCAACCAAAAAATATATTAAAGTACCGACGACGGTACTCCCCCTGGGACGAGTTGCACATCAATCGAGTTTCCAACCAATCGGGTCTAGATGCCCGTCCGTGGACGGGCTTTCCAGCTAGTTGTAAATATAATTGCAAATTTTATGGACGATGATGAGAATAGTCTTTTTGTAAATAGTTCGTCAAAAACTTACTGTTCGAACAGATTCAGCTGTCAATCTAAAATTGAACACTGAAATGTCACAAAATCGTTCGTTTGTGATCCGTAGGTGTAACTTGGTGTAACTACACCAGGTTGCACTACCTGCATTTTGTAATCAGAACTACACTACACTAACTTTTTCGGTGTAGCTTAGACCCGCATCAAGCTAGCGCCGCCACTTTTGCAAAACCTAAAAAGAATTATATGGGAATTTGTGACTGATTAGTTGCCGCAATCGCGAATTTATCGCTCTTACCGTTTGCGAACTACAGCTGCTTGAGAGGTGGCGGCGCTGGCTTGATGTCAAGCTGGTGTCAAACTTACTAAAACCAAAAAATAATTATATGGGAATTTGTGGCTAATTAGTTGCCGTAATCGCGAATTTATCGCTCTTACCGTTCGCGAATTACAGCCGTTTGAGAGGCGGCGCTGGCTTGATGTCAAGCTAGCGCCGCCATCACTAAAAACTTATTCAAACCAAAAAATATTTATTTTTTGCGAAAAATTTATCTGCAGCAATGGTTGAAGCCATGGTAGATGATATCTCCAAAAATGGAATATTTCCAAACGAAAAAGACTATAAATGTTTTCTTAACTGCAAACTGCATGCTCATAAAATCTAAAATTACCAACGAGAAATTTTGTTTGCTATCACCGTTCGGGAATTACAGCCATTTAAGACGTGGCGGCGCTAGCTTGACAACAAGTCATCTTCGCCACCACTAAAAACTTACTAAAACCAAAAAATAATTACACGGGAATTTGTGGTTAATTAGTTGCCGCATTCGCGAATTTATCGCTTTTACTGTTCGCGAATTACAGGCATTTGAGAGGTGGCGGCGCTAGCTTGACATCAAGCCAGTGTCGTCACCACTAAAAACTTACTAAAAACAAATAAAAGTATATAAGAATTTGTGGCTAGTTTTGCGAATAATGAGTTAGCCACAGTTATTAGGTAGCTTGGTGGCAATTAGCTGCAATGGCACCCTAATAACTCTGAATGATAGCTTGCTGACAGCCAATTATGTAACCTGCTTTATAGTTGTCTCTGGTTGCTGTTTAAGCAAATTATGCAAAATATTGTGTTTTTATAAATATTTTTATATATAATTGGGACGTTCAAGTGTATCACGTAAGTAAACTTTTAGTAAACCCCCCCTCTTGAAATAAAAAATTGTAACCCCCCTGACCCCTCCTTCACTCAAATGTTAAGACGTAAGAATTTTTAAAGTAAGTAATTGTATTGATTTAAAGAATCAATATATTTTTGAAAATATTTTCATTCTTTTATAGTTATTTATTTTACATAAGATTTATAATCCCTCCACCGCTCTCTTAAGTCAGCCAAAGTATGAAAGAGTAACCCCCCGTAAAAGCCCTGTAATGATTTTGTAACTTCTTTGTTATAACAATTTTTGTTTTTATAATTTTAATATAGTTTTTTTATAGTTTTGTGGACAATTTATTTTTGAATGAAGTAAACAGGGTTGGCTTTTGTACCAAGTTTTCAACAAAGGAATACAGAGTGGCACAAAATATTTTGAATAAAATTAAAAACTTTTATCGGGAATTGGACTATGGGAGATAAAAACCTTTTACTTTTCTGTTATTATTCAACTCTTCAACTCAAATAAAAATACAGTTATTGGCATTCTAAACCTCATGCCATTCAACACGCCTCATGCGTTTACAAAATTAAAATTGCAATTTTTTTTTTTTTCGATTTAACCGAAATCGAGTGGTAGGCCGCATAAGCTTATCAAAATTAAAGAATTATTAAAAATATTTTGTTCTACTCTGTATTCCTTTGTTAAAAACGTGGTACAAAAGCAAACCCTGTTTAATTTGTTCAAAAATTGTCCACAAAATTTAAAATTAGAAAAAACAAAAATTGTCATGATAACCCAAAAGTTACAAAATTACTACACAGCTTTGGGGGGGGGGATTACTTTTTCATACTTTTGCTGACAAAGGGAGCGGAAGGGGGAGATTATAAATGTTACGTAAGATAAAAAACTACAAAAGGATGAAAATGTTTTCAAAAACATATTCATTGCTTAAATCAAGACAATTATTACTTACTTTAAAAATTCTTACGTCTTATCATTTGAGAGAAGGGGGGGGCTCTTATGCTTATCGCTGCATAGGTAGTAGTTCAAGGTCTACTTTGCACTAAAGCTCTATTGTACCCCGTTTTTCCATTTAGTTGTTAAATCAAGCTATAAGTATTTCAATCCACAGCTTAATGTTCACCAGAAGGCTGAGCTAAGAATTTCTGCCGAGTCCGGGGTTTGAACCCAGAATCTCCGCTTCAACTAGCGATTACATCAAGCCACCGCTATGGCGTTGGTCTTGTGGCTGAGATGGGGGGGGATTTTTTTATTTGAGAAGAGGGATCTAAAATTACTAAAAGTTTGTTTACGTGATACACTTGAACGTCCCGATCATGGACTTAGAAGCTTTCTAAGTCCATGGTCCCGATTATATATAAAAAATTTATAAAAACACAATATTTACATAATTAGTTTAAAAAGTAACTACTCGTATAGACAACTCTAAAGTAGGTTATAAAATTAGCTGCCAGCAAGCTATCATTCAGAGTAATTACCGTAGCTAATTGCAAACAAGCTAAATAATAACTGTGGCTAACTACACGTAATTAGCCACAAACTAGCCACAAATTCCTATACACTTTTATTTATTTTTAATAAGGATTTTAGTGCTGGCGATGCTGACTTGATGTCAAGCTAGCGCCGTCACGTCTTAAATGGCTGTAATTCCCGAACGGTGATAGCAACAAATTCGCGATTGCGGCACCTAATTAGCCACAAATTCCTATATAAATATTTTTTGGTTTGAGTAAGTTTTTAGTGGTGGCGGCGCTTGCTTGACATCAAGCCAGCGCCGCCTCTCAAACGACTGTAATTCGCGAACGGTAAGAGCGATAAATTCGCGATTGCGGCAACTAATTGTCCACAAATTAGCCATAAATTCCCATATAATTATTTTTGGTTTTAGTAAGTTTTTAACCTAAAAAAATTATATGGGAATTTGTGGCTAATTAGTTGCCGCAATCGCGAATTTATCGCTCGAATTTATGGCTTGATGTCAAGCTAGCGCCGCCACCTCTCAAGCAGCTGTAGTTCGCGAACGGTAAGAGCGATAAATTCGCGATTGCGGCAACTAATTAGCCACAAATTCCCATATAATTTTTTTTAGGTTTTGAAAAAGTGGCGGCGCTAGCGTGATGCGGGTGTAGCTTAGTGGAGGACAAACGAACAAACCTAATGACTGACCAGAAATTAAAAAAGAACCTTTTTTATTATTATTGCTACACGGCTAGAGTAAAATTTGAAATGAGGGAGGAGGCTGGCGAAATACCCATTTATTTTTCATAAATATTTGAAAAAGAAATTGGGAGAAAAACGAAAATAAGGAAAGTACAAACGATTTAGACTATTTTGGATGCAAAATTCGAAATGGGGGGACTGGCGAAATGCACCTAGTATTTGGAGTGTCTGACCTGGGTATTTCGATTCCAAACATCTTCGGAGTAGGAGTCGGGAGTCGTTCTGTCTTTAGAGATAATTTCGGTTTATGGAAGGATTGCTTGTTCTTAAGAAGTATATTGTCATACTTTTAGAGGTTTTGTCATACTTTTACCTCTATTAGCTATGTTTGAAACCACTTCTCAAGGACATTCAGAGCTATTTGTAGTCGGTTTATGATGGATTAAAGGTGGAAAGAATTGTTGCAGTACGTAGTATCGTCAGCGTAAAATTCCCACTTTGTTTGCCCTTCGCGAGAGACTGAGAAGTTGTGATTCTAAAGAGAGCCGGACAAGAATGTATTCTTGGTTATGTGTTCTGTAAGGCGGAGTATTTGGTGTATTGCCGGGTTTCTGGGATTTTAGTAAGCCTTTCTAATCATGATGATATAGGCTACTTTCATTGGCTTGAAGAGTGTCCAATGAAAACGATGGCATTCGTAAGGAAGACGATTGGTATTATTTCCTTTATTGTCCGATTCGTGGTGTTATCATCAGGGCCGGGGGCTTTCCATTTGTTGAGTCTTCTAACTACTCGACTCAGGTGATCTCTTGGTAAGAAGTGGGATGGTTTTGGGGAAGGAGGTTGGTTTAAGACGATCACTGTAGCGATCCAATTTGTCTGGTCGTGGTCGATTATTATGATGTTGAAGCTGAATGAAAATTCGGGAATTTTGGCATATGGTCAGCTTTATTATCGTTGTTGCGGACGAAACCGTTTGGTCGGTCGAAGGAAAGGTTTCTTTTGCCAAAGAGCTTTCTGCACAAAGGTTACTTTATTACCCATTTGTTTGTATTTTGCCCACCCCTGCACACAGTATTACAAAAAAAATTATACCAATATAAAATACAAAATATAATAATATCTAAACTAATATAATAAAAAGAAAATATACTTAAAAAGAAAATTAATACAAAAATAGAAAATCTGTTATAATAAACCGCGATTAATAACAAAATTAGAAATATGGATGTGAATGCAAATGCAAGTCAAAATGAAAGTAATGAGGTAGCAGAAGACATTTGTAGTATTTGCTTGCGTAGATTGAATAATGATGAAACTATAGCAACCCTCGATAAATGCACCCACCAATTCCACTTTGCTTGCATAGAGGAGTGGGCAAAAGTTAAGCAAACATGCCCATGCGACAGAATCACATTTTCAAAAATTATCAATGTGGTTACAAAAAAAAGTTTACTTACTGTTGTTCCCGTTCCCACCTTCACACCTTTGTATCCTATTAATTTGCACGATTTGCAGGATGACGAAGTTTTACGAATTCGCGAAATATTTGACACACATTCGAGTCTAATGAGCGATATAAGAAATATAACTCATTCATGATTTGCGCGTTACATGGAAAATATGGATTAATAAATAAAGAAATGGCCATAGTTCATTATCAAGTAGATTATCAAATATTGTGAATTTACTTAATAAATAATTAAAAAAAAATTGTTGTAGGCTTTATCTGTTTGCTTCTCCCCACACCTTCCCTTGATCACTTTGTAAAAACCATAGTTCATTTCTCGTGTTTCTTCCATGTTTTTCTGATTTTATTCCAAACTAACATCAGAAGTCTGGATTTTAGTTTGGATTAGAATCCAATATCAACTCTATAATATAAAAATATAAGGCTTTTTATGCAATGCTAAAATGCAACGTTTTAATGCAACGCATTTTCATAATAATGATATAATCTGACAACCAACATTAAAATCCCTGCAGTGATCCACAATTATCCGATTATAATCGGATAATGAGTTGCTTGCAAATTTTACTCAGGCATCGTTGCATAGCAATTGCTTAATGCAACGATGCCTTCGTATTTACAATTCAACTTATCGATCTAAAAATGAGGTCTTGTTATATTACTATTGAAAATTGCGTGGATGGACCCAGACGCTTAATAATTCCATATAAAAGTGCAGTGCAAAACAAATGATGCTTGTCAAAGGTGTAAGTGTATTTGATATTGTTAATGCTGTCTGATGCTGACCGCCTTGCCGTACAATAAAATACATCGCAATGGAGATGTTGGTAACTTAAGTCGCGAGATATTTTAAGATATAGGCGCTAGTGCAGAAAATTTTGAAATGAAACACGTTATAATAAATTTCAAATGTAATTCCAGTAATTCCATGTTAATTCCAATAATTCCCATAAATTCCAATAATTTCATGTTAATTCCAATAATTCCATTTAAATTCCACATATTTGTATAACTAATTCCATAGCTGGCGGCCCCTTGATGTACTGTGTAACAAACGGAAAACAGTAACAGACGTGTCAATATTAAACAAGTTTCATACGGGTAGCGAGATTCTAGGACAATTGTTCGCCGCAAATTGTTCGCCGGACAATTATTCGCCGGACAATTGTTCGCACAGGACTTTTATTCGCCGGATAATTGTTCGCCGGACAATTGTTCGCCTAGGACATTTGATCGCCGGACAATTGTTCGCTAATTGTTCGTCTATATAAATGTTTGTGTTACCATATCTCCCGAAAGTTTATAAGTAGCGACGTACTTTTTGAGAATGTTCCTGTTCCCGGTCAAATACAAATTCAGTAATCTATATTATATACATCTATAGTTGAAAAATTACCTCAATGTTTCGTTTCAAAATAAAATTGAAAATTTTGAAAACCTTTGGCTGTAAAAAAATTCCAAAAACAAAAATTAACAATAAAAGCACTGTTCCATTTAAAAGGAAACAAATAATTTTTTCTTCTTCTCTCAACAATATAGACTCTTGGACACTTAACTCGAAAAATTAACTTTAACTAAGTGGATTGCCGGGGGACCCCCCCCCTACAAAATTTAAGTTTTTTTTATTTTTTTAAACATTTTATTATTTTTAAACGAAACATTTATCAACTTGATTGAATTTCTTATCTATATATGAATATAATATAGAACACAGTATTTTTTTTAAATTAATAGAAATTCTTTTTTTGTTATATTTATTGTTATTATTATTTTATGTTATTATAATTTCTTTAAGTTTTTTTTTAATTTAAATTAAAAATTTTTTTTTTAAATAAAAATTTAATCTTCAGAAAAGTTTTAAATTGCGTCTATTGTAGTATGTTTTTCAAACAGTTTTTGGTATATGGCACTATATTTCATAAGGTAAATTATCTAGAAACGAAAAATCAGGCGAATAATTATCCGGCGAACAATTGTCCTATGCGAACAATTCTCCTATGCGAACAATTATCCGGCGAATAATTGACCCATTCGAACAATTGTCCGGCGAATAATTGTCCGGCGAACAATCGTCCGGCGAACAATTGCCGGCGAACAATTGTCCGGATACCGGGTAGCGATCATAGATTGGTAAGAACCACCGTCCGAGTTGACATGACAACGGAAAGGAAAAAGTTTATCTCTAAAACTAACAGTCACTTCATAACAGACCAAATAAACCGAAACAGAGATGCATTTATGAAAGAACTTAATAATAGACTCCAAGCAATACAGAATCTCAAAGAGCTAGAGATAAACCAAATAAATGAAAAAATTATAACAGCCATTCGAACAACTACAAAAAAGATATGTACCCAAAACAAGAATAAACAGTAGGGAAAATTAAGCGATAATACAATTGAACTTATGGAGAAAAGAAGAAAAACAGACCGGGACTAAGATGAATACGTAAAATTGAATAAGACCATTAAAAAGTAAATAAGAAAAGATATAAGGGCCTAAAATACGAAAGTAATCCTAGACACTATTGAGGATAATTGCAATATGAAGGTTCTAAGATCAAAAATGTCGAATGCTAGAACAAACATTACTAAAATGAAAGATGTTCAAGGTAATATAATAACAGAAAAAACAAAACTAACAGAAACTATAAGATCATTCTACACTGAGAAAAAAAAAGTTTTAATATAAAACGAATAGTTTTGATTCAAAACGAATCAGGCATTGTATATATTCAAAAGATAAATACTATACGTACACAACTATAGAAAGGATAGCATATCAGGTAGTTTTTATCGCTCGAAAATGATACTTTGCAGCGGTGTTCGGAAAATTCTTGCACATAAGCAGCAATGGTGGCGTTCATAGTGGGTTATAGTTATTGTATGTAGTGATAATGCTTCGCTTTTAGTACCTTTCCGCACTCATACAATCAAGTAATGCAATAATACCCTTATAATTAACTCGAATCGTGACCACCTTTCCTGGCTACGGCGGTTGTTGATAAGCGATAAGGCACACCTGCAAGATTATAAATAGTAAAGACGGCGGTTGTTTACGTTTTATATAATACACTGCTACTCTGTCTGCGTTTTCACTGCCTACTGAAGTGCACGTGCAATTTTGCATCACAAGCTAATAGATAAGAGTATTATTTACTTCCGTTATGTCGCGTCTCATTTCTATTAACCTTTATATTTAAACATTACTTTTTAAAGCATAATTTATGTTTTTTTTTGGAAAGGACCTGTCTTGAACGTAAACCTAAATACAGTAACTCGCTCAGAAAGTTCCATTGCGGTTTCGTAAGCTATCAGAACTCGCGATTAGCGAGTTCTGATATATCGCTTACTCAACCGCAATGTTAAACTTTCTGCAGCATGACTGTAAATAGCTATTTCATTCGAAACTGGAATATTTTTGATATTTAGCATTTGAAATAAATACTTTCCAGTTTTTTTTTCAAAACTTGGGAAATTTTAAGTGAAAATCAAATTACATTTTCAATTAACACCTTGACGTACGGCAAAGTAATATTAAAACTTACCCGTGTCGTAGGCAATTAATATCTTTATTACACCTACAATTACAACTATGTTTCAAGAAGTCGTTGTGAGTCCTAATTGAGCAAATATTTTTGTTTCAAATTTCAACAGTGAATTAGTTTTATATTAAACATTTAAAAAAAAAATCATGTTTGATTACATTAATATATTCAATCTAAAATGTCTTTTATCCCAACGGAACGGAGCGTTCAGGTGTGATTTTATATTAATAGCCTATAAAATAGGCTACCGGCGTTTTAGCAGCAGTCGGCGAAAAGCCTATTATTAGGCTTCCGGACGTCAAGGTGTTAAGAACTATTGTATATTAAATCAAATCTAAACATTGTTTAAATAGATGCCCAATCATTTTAAAATGAAAATGAAATTGCATTTTCAATAAAGAACTATTGTATTTTAAACCAAAACTAAAATTATTTTAAATTGATGTATACTATAAATCATTATATAAAATGGATAATTTTTTAAATCTATGCTTATTATATTTTTGATTTGAAAAACTATAGGTTTTGCATTAAAACTGGAATAGCAATTAATACAAATAAAGTTAGTTTTCTTGGAATGCATTGGAATTTTTTAATTCAATGAAAGATTTATTTTGTAGTTACCAATAATAACTACACTTTTTGATTTAAAATAGCATTTATTTATTTAAAACGAATACAACTATAAAACTTAAAATATCTAAAAATCACTTGAAATATAAGAAAATTTAAAATACGACATAACTAAAACTAAAAAATATTTAAAACTAAAAATTACTGAATGGTACATAGGTATTATTTAATTTTACATATTTAAAATTTTGTTTGGGGTAATTATCGACATTATTATATTGCATACATACAATTTTAAAATCCTTCTAAATTTGATAGGCGCAGTAATGCCTATTGTAAGCTACAGTCTCACAAAGATTTAAAATGATTTGGGTGTTCGACTTGATAGTGGCTTAACATACAAAAATCACATTGCTAAAATTTGTAGTAATGCCTTACGTACCTTAGGTTTTAATCGTAGACAAAGCAGGCATTTTTCTGCTGAAACAGTTAAAACGCTGTACTTTTCTCTTGTAAGGTACCAATTAGAATACGCTTCATGTATATGGTCTCCGTTTTACCAAGTCGACATCGACAGACTTGCTGCAGTTGAACGAAAGTTCCTTAAATACGTTCACTTTAAGTGGGGACGTACTCTGGAGGAATTCAACAGTTCAAGTTGCCTCGTTGCTTGTAATACGAAATCATTAGAATATAGACGCAAAATCGCAGACTTATGTTTTACCTTTCGTTTGATTAATGGAAAGGTAGACTGCCCACGTTTGTCGAATTATTTCGTACCGTATATATCTTCACACGATACTAGACACAAGAATGCCTTTGCCACTGATGTGCACCCGACTAATTATGGCCTTCATAGTCCTATTCCCAGAATAATTCGGTTAGTCAACAGACTTAATGGACAGGAATGGTTTGATCTGCATCAAACATCATTGACTAAGTTCAAGAAGGACATCATGTGGAACATGGATGTAACGTTTTGTAACTAGGTCCGATAGTTATAGTTAGCCGTTGCTATATGATGGTGCTTTTTTGTAATTATTGTGTACCTAGTAATTTCGTTTTGTATATGTTTTTGTTTAATATTTAAATTGGTGTATCCGTAGATATAAATAAATAAAATAAATAAAATAAACCAGTGGCGTATTCAAAGGGAGGGCCTTGCCCCCCCCCCCCCCGAAATTTTCTTTGTATTGTAATTTTCAAACTTTCTATTAAACGTTTGACGTTTTAGAAACGTTTTCTATTACGAGACTCGCTTTGCTCGTGCCCCCCCCCCCCCGAACTAAATTCCTGGCTACGCCACTGAAATAAACAACCTTTTCATTATTTACAATTATAAATAAAATAGTTACAAATATTGAAAAAAAATCATCATTATTTATATGTAGAACTTGAGCAGGTTTATAAAAAATACCATTAATTTTCAGCCATGTAATTAATTGCCCTGTAATCGTCAACGTCTACACAACCAACAAATTTACTAAATGTACTATATTCTTCACTTAATTTGGAAGAACTTATATCTTCAATGCCAAATTCTATGTTGTTAAATAGACCCTTCTTATTGATTAATCTATGACAAAAATTTAATTGATTTTTTATAGCCAAGGTATATAGAATATTTGTGTTATTGCATGAAGTATTTGCAGTTTGTTTGAAGTTTCTGTGACGACCTTCAAATCGCATGGAAGAAACATTAGCTAGAGGTCCTATTAGGGATAATAAACTAGAGTAATGTAGTGGAAAGTGGTGTTTCGGCTTCAAGTTGGTAAAATGTTCTATATATATATAGTCGGCCCCTACGCCCCCCCCCCTCTGTTTGATGAAAATGATTACTTCATGTCAGATAATAAAAAAATTTAAATCCTGGCCTGGGTGGAATCACTCCTCCCCCCGACCCCCCTCTATGTCGTCGGGCCGGGAATAATGAGATGATAATATAATAAATAATAATATAGATGATATACATAAACGAAACTTAGAATCTTTTAATTTGAACACAGGTTGTTGAATAAACACGATGCCGAAGTACGGTCCTTTTTTTATTAATTTTTAATCCAATGTGGAGGGGCTGCGTCAAGTTGGCCCCTCTCGGTCCGAAAACGGCATTTTTATTTTTTATATAAAAATTTACAGCACTCGCCAGCACTTCGCGAGCACTTTCCAATAAATCAAAACTTGACGGACCCTGAATCTTCGGTATTCTGATTTTAAGTCCGAAAAAGGATTAGAAAATAAATTTAGCATGTATTGAATTTGATCTAATTTTTCTTGATTATTCTCATCCAAGCTAATATTATTACGAATAAATTCTTTTAAAACATTAACAGGTTTGCTAACCATTTCAGTAAAATTATTTACCATAAGTTGAATGTTACTCCTAGAAAGATTAAAATCGCTATATAATTTAGTTATGAAATTTAAAGCAGATGTTTTGTTTCCTCAAATAATGCTGTGTTGGGAATGGTTTCTTTAGATTAGAGGAATTTTCAAAAGTTACGTTAGCTTCAGTTGGGGAATTTGTTTCTGGAAAATCCACATCACTTAAATTCATTGAATGATTTGAAACGCTTTCACAATTATTAATGTTAACAAGGTTTATACAATTTTCGTTTGTTTGCACATCATTAGTATGGCTTAATTGAAATATGTCTTTTAAAAGAAGATAAATTTTGAAATGATCTGCTACATGTCTCATTTTGTTTACAGTTCAAAATTTCTTTGGAAAAATTATGACGAACTCTAATGTGCTTGAAGAAAACTTTTAAGCAATGAAACTTAGCAGTTGTACAAAGTGGACAAACAATCATTTTAATATTATATCTTATACTAAGTGTTATGCGCTAATTAAAATCTTATAAAAAACTATATATATAAAACAAACATTAAATGTAAAACTATATCTAATAATTCAAACAAATTATATGTAAACTATAAAAATAAAAACATATTTATATTTAATCGTAACCACCTACTTCGTGCAGCACTGTGGATACATATAATTATATTTATTCAATTAAAACAAACGTTTTAAAAAATGAAAATTTATTAATTAAAGCTACAACTGTTCA
Source organism: Cantharis rufa (assembly GCA_947369205.1). Lineage (NCBI taxonomy): Eukaryota > Metazoa > Arthropoda > Insecta > Coleoptera > Cantharidae > Cantharis > Cantharis rufa. The sequence goes on along the minus strand of OX376305.1, from coordinate 29,570,805 downwards.
ACTTAAATGCAAGCCAACAACTGACTTGAAAATACAAAAATATATTTAGGATTGAAACATTTCTCAAGTGGGTTGTTTTGAACTTGGTTTTCTAGAACACTTAAAGTTAAGTTCAAGACGACCCTTACATCTAAAACCTTTTTTTAAAACTTATTTTAATTATTTTAACATAAACAAGAAATATATAATTAATAGCTATAAGTGGTTTTTAGGGGTTCGTTAGACATAACTATATGCAATGTTCTTATCCCATTTTGTATCAATATTATAGATCCATTTTTGGATTGGTACGCAGTTAATATTGAACTCTCGTTTCATGAATTCTGAAAAGTTGTTGTTCTGCGTCACATCCACGTTGAAGTCACCGCATAGCATCATTGGTGCCTCGGTGTCGGATCACGTGGTTCTGATATGCTTCTTTATTGGGTCCGAGTACTGGTTGAGCATCATCGACATAAAGTACTGAAGAGACGACTGCGACACACCCGGATGAATATATATAAAACCAAGTAAGAACTTGAACTGGTTTTTGAACTCAACGCTTACCATGCAAATGTCTTCCACATCTCCCCAGTCGTTACGCACTTTGTTGTCGACTCTCGTTATGACATTACAATTAGTTAAACTTCGGATATTTTTGTAGATGCAGACTCCGCCGGCTTTGCGCTTCGTAGGCGGTACGGTGATTGATTTGTCTGCCATTGACAAGCGTTTGTTATTATTGTGAACCTCGCATTGAAAACCTTCAATGTTCACCCGTGGCAGAGACTCGTCCATCCACGTTTCGCTGCAGATTAGGTAATCGCATTCACTGATCAACGAGTCAGAAGTTATGTCGCGCGAATGTGCCACCAAACTCTGGGTGTTGAGACTGCACGCGATTATCTCAACCATACCATCATTATCGGCATAGGAAGTTGCTGCTGTTTCTATAAACCGTTTAACCCGTTCAGTAACAGTTTGCAAACGATGATTGGACATTCTTGCGTACTCGTTTCGTATCTCTTTGGTAGTGGGTGTTACACTACCATAGCCGTGATGGAACTTGAAATCGTCTGTAGGGTTGGTTATGTAGAGTCCTTGCAAAGATGTCACTCGACTCATCGCCACATATACCTACCAATTGGGTCTGTTGCGAACGATCATAGTGAAAGACAACTTCATCAAACGTTCAACCTTGTGATTTGTGTATGGTTAGCGCGGTTAACAAGCGGGCACCAGGGGAAACTGCTTGTACGCAAGTAATAAGCGTTAGGCGGAAGAGAAATTGACCGCTAAAGAAGCAAAAGAATTTAAAAAAGAAGCTGCAGAAGTGAAATTATGCTTAAAATGCAAAGAAGATATTTGTAATGATGAGGCAGCAAAAACATTTAAAGAAGAATCTGCAGAAATAGAAATTTTTAAAAACGATCTTAATAATGAGGGGACGTTTTAATGAAATTTTCTTTTTTTCTTGTTTTTACCTGTAATAAATTTTATTAAATTAATATTTACGAGTTTATTAGATTTAATAATAAATTATCGCCACCCCAATATTTTGTGAAATTTCTATTTCTTATTTTGCATAATACTATTTTGTAATTGTTTCTGTAATTGATTAAATGATTGAAAAGGATTACTAATTTAAAATTATAACTGAAGATAATCCGATAAGTTTGTGTGCCAATTCGGAAATATTTCTATATAAAGCCCATTTGAGACGATGTCTAATTTTTTGTGTTTTTCACACGAAAATTTTCTAAAAAATTTGCTCAAACTTTATCCATCGTTATTGTATAATTTTGTATAAAATTTGTATAAAATTTTGTATAAAATTTGTATAAAATTTTGTATAAAATTTAGCAGTAAATGGTAAGTAGCACTTTTTTGGTTACATATATTTTTTAATTTTTGATCATGTAGGGTGTACTTTTTGTACACACACATACACACATACACACATACATACATACATACAGACTTTTTTAAAACTTTTAGATATGGTTTAAGGGAACCTCAAAAAACAAAAATTTAATAAAAAAATGGGGTGTCAATTTTTTTTTTCAATTTCGGATAACAATATTTTCCTTACTAAGGAGTTCGGAAAGTAATAAAATGATTGGCAAACAATATTTTGAACAACACAAATTTTATTAAGAGAATACTTTATACCGGGGGGTCCCTCACACAATCAATGTACATTTTGATTGGAATACAAGGGGAATAGCTGGAATACATGAAATATTAGAGGAATATCATGGAATACGCGGAGTACGTAGGAATTTCATGGAGTACTAGCGGAATTAGGGGAAATTGATGACCCAATCTTGATTTTCAAGAGTGTTTATTAACAAAATTAGGAAAATAAAAGTAATGTAAAATTGTAAAAGTAATCGTGTAACCCCCGGTTGATCTAAAATATGTAATAGGTAAAATTAGAACCCTAAAAAATTACTACATTATACATATCGATACACAAGTAATGTGTATGTAAATAATAAAAGTTTGCCGCAGGAAAATTTGTAGCAGTGTCAGTTTAAAATTGTTTTTTCGGCTGTTTGTTAACATATATTTTCTGGTTTATTATGAATGTTGTAATTAATTCACATTTGCGCGGGAATTATTTTTAAGTTTTCTAATGGGGGGCACAGGGGTAGGCACACATAATGCGTGTTTATACATAATCAATGGCGCAACTACCGGCGTTCTATCGAACAAGGGTCCAGGCGTTCAACAGCTCGACAAAAAAATTCTTTTATATAAGAGGAATAATAAGTAAGAGTCAATAATAAATTACAACCACGGCAGTGGATTGGTGTGATCGCTGGTTGAGTTACCGAGCGAAAATTCTGGCCTCGAATCTCGGACTTGACAGAATTTTTTAGCTCGGCCTTCCAGTGTGCATCAACACAAGTCTGACCAATGGACAAAACGTCAAGGTCAAGAAAAAACAACAATAACAAATTACACTTGTGATAAAAAAGAACACAAAATAAACACGAATCTTCGAAAAGAAACATAAAAAAAATTAAAAAGTTGAAAAGACACCAAAATAAATATGCCAGCAGTGAAAGTTGCTCGGATAATTCTACTATGACTGAAAGTAACGAATAATCTAATTGTAAGTACAATGTTTAGAGTGAAATATTTACATAAGAATTTAATAATAGTGAGATTGACGGATATATAGATAATCTAAATTCAACCAAAGCTTTTACAAAAAGAGTATACAAATTTCGAGAGAAAACTATCTTGATGATAATTATTACGATTTTTACATTCACTTTAAATTAATAAAACTTAATTTGTTTCTGTGATGTTAAGTTTTATTGTTTTAGTAACTGAAATTTCAAATTAATATGTAGGAATATCAATGGAATTTAGAGGAATTATGATGGAGTACGTGGAATACATCACGGAATACGGTAAAATAGAGGGAATATAAGGGGATAACGGGAATATATGAATATTATTGAGTATTCCACTAAATGAGGGAATCAATGTACATTTTTTGGCTAGTGAGGGACCCCCCGCTTTATACTGTAACGACTGAAACTAAAGTAAACTTAATAATTACTTTTAAAACAACGCGACGAAACGGCGCCGATTGAAAATGAAGAGTTGCAAAAAGGCAGAAAACCGTTGATGTGTGATGTACTATTTATAAATTCTTACTTTTCGTTTTGAATTAAATGTTAAAATGGTTTCAATAAAATAATCATTCATTTAAATAAAAAAATTTCAATTTTACTTGAAAACGCAACATCAGTTACTCTGAAAAGTTCTCGGACACTCCTATGTTAACACCTTGACTATAGAAAGGATAGCATATCAGGTAGTTTTTATCGCTCGAAAATGATACTTTGCAGCGGTGTTCGGAAAATTTTTGCACATAAGCAGCAATGGTGTCGTACATAGTGGGTTATAGTTATTGTATGTAGTGAGAATGCTTCGCTTTTAGTACCTTTCCGCACTCATACAATCAAGTAATGCAATACCCTTATAATTAACTCAAATCGTGAATTCCTGGCTACGACCGACGGTTGTTGATAAGCGATAAGGCACACCTGCAAGATTATAAATAGTAAAAGACAGCGGTTGCTTACGTTTTTTATTGTTTTTAAATTCTAAAGGTACGTTTTGCAAGCGACTGCACTTGCAGTACCGCAGAACTGCTCATATGCAATTTCTGTTATGTGGCTTGCTAGACGATACACTCGAAGCGCAGCAGCTCCCATTACGTATTGCACTTGCGACTGACGCCAGCCGTAACTGCACTGCTGCTACTGTTTCTTGCAAAACGTACCTTAACGCTACACTTTTAATTATTAAAAAATAAAAATTACAAAGGCCACTTTAAGTTTTCATTTTTAAAATGTAAATTGTAACTTTTATAATACACTGCTACCCTGTCTGCGTTTTCACTGCCTACTGAAGTGCACGTGCAATTTTGCATCACAAGCTAATAGATAAGAGTATTATTTACTTCCGTTTCCGTTATGTCGCGTCTCATTTCTATTAACCTTTATAAATTATATAAACGTTAGTTTTTAAAGCATAATTTATGTTTTTTTTTGGAAAGGACCTGTCTTGAACGTAAAGCTAAATACAGTGACTCGCGCAGAAAGTTCTATTGCGGTTTCGTAAGCTATATATTGCTGATATATTGCTTACTCAACCGCAATGTTCAACTTTCTGCAACACGACTGTAAATAGCTATTATTACACCTGCAATTACAACTACGTTTCAAAAAATCGTTGTAAATTCTAATTGGGCAAATATTTTTGTTTCAAATTTCAACTGTGAATTAGTTTTATATTAAACATTTAAAAAAAATCATGTTTGATTAAATTAATATATTCAATCTAAAATGTCTTTTATCCCAACGGAACGGAGCGTTCAGGTGTGATTTTATATTAATAGCCTATAAAATAGGCTACCGGCGTTTTAGCACCAGTCCGCGAAAAGCCTATTATTAGGCTTCCGGACGTCAAGGTGTTAACAATGCAAATTGAACATTTTTAAGCCGTTTTTTGCCATATAAAAATCGATTTTACAGCAAAACTTTTTAAACATTTTTTGTTGAAAATTTCGTTGGCTTCAATTTTACATCTATACATTTTTCTATTTTGTCGCACTGTGTCTTACTTACAGCGACATAAACAAGACCCTGTAAAATGCAAAAAATATTATCTCTGTATATCAAAAACGGTGCAACAAAATTGAAAAATGAATTAGAATATATTTTTGTAAATTTTATTCTCTACATTTTATTCCTATACATTTTTCTATTTTGTTGCACCGTTTTTGATATACAAAAGATAATATTTTTTGTATTTTACATGGTCTTGTTTATGTCGCTATAAGTCAAAAACGGTGGGACATAATAGAAAAATGTATAGATACAAAATTGAAGCCAATGAAATTGTCAACGAAAAATATCTAAAAAGTTTTGCTATAAAATTGATTTTTATATGGCAAAAAACGACTTCAAAATGTTCAATTTACATTGTTAACATAGAAGTGTCCGAGAACTTTTGCGAGTCACTGTATATTTTGAATTAAATTATCGCAAAATATTGAAATAAAATTGCGGCTCATTTTAATTCAAATTAAAATTTATTTCTTTCAGAACTACAATTTCAAAAATATTAAAATCTACAAAGAAGAGTGCTAAATGCATTATTTCAAATGTATTTCATTTTACACCAAAACTGAAAATTCAAAACTATTTATCGTTTTGTTTTAAAATGTGCTGTTTTCTCAGTGTATGAGAACTTGTATACGTCATCGTTTCCCATACCAGTAAACCAAAACAGAGTGGTTAGGAATGTAGGATCAGAGGACATGCCCGTATTAGATAAGACAGAGATAATGGCAGCACTAAACCAAATGAAAAATAGAAAAGCATGCGGAGAAGACCGAATCACTACCGAAATGTTAAAGGTCGAAGGAGAAGAAATAGTGCAGGCCATGGGGGTGTTACTAAATAAATGTCTGGAGGAAGGAAGAATACCAACACAATGACAAAATTCGGAGGTCATCCTATTGTTTCAAAAAGGCGACAAGAAAGATATAGAAAATTACAGAACAATAAGCCTACTATCGCATTTATATAAGTTATTAACAAAAATTGTAACTAACCGTCTAACCAACAAATTTGACTTCTACCAACCTGTCGAACAAGCCGGATTCCGTAAGGGCTACAGTATAATAGACCATATCCAAACAATACGGACACTAATAGAAAAAATCACTGAATATAACATCCCGCTTTACCTGGCATTTGTTGATTACCACGAGGATTACCAGAGACCATGGTATAAAGATTACAAGGTATGATCTATACGTGAACGAAAACTCGTCCCCTACTGCGCATTCAAAGATGGCTGACCTGGGCCCTGTTTCATAATAGTACTAATATTATTAGTTAAAAAGTACAAGTTACAAATTACAAATTATTAGCCCTAATAATTTCTGTTCCATAAACAAATATCTACACTAATAGTATTACCTGGATTATACAAGTGAAAAGTACAAGTTATCAAATCGAGGCGGCTTGTTAAAAGTCGTTAATAATTGTGTGTAAGCGTTTATTAGTATATTATTGATTTAAGTTGATTATTGTTGTTATTGTCGTTTTTTTTGTTATAATTAAGTTTAATTATAAGTTTATATTATAAACCACGATATAATGGCTCATATATTGTCATGTTCCAAAATCCTTCATTGAAAATTTTAATATTTTATTTGGAAAATTTTGTGTTTTTGTAAAAATTTATTCATTTTAAAATTTGTATCAAACTTGTATTTGTAGGTTTTCCCGCCAACTAGTTAAAGTGGCAATGGTGAGCGGAGAAAACCGAGCTTTTTGCCAAAATGGCCGCTGGAGGCGGATAGTAGAAATTTGTCTCCAGTAATTTATTTTGAGAATAAAAGTATTTGTTTTAAAGTGATAAATTCTTTAAAGATTGGATACTGGAAGTCTGGAGAAATATTTGTTTCAGTGGTAAATAAAATTCGTAAAAGTGAATATTACAAGTAAAAATTTTGAAGGCAGTGTAAATGCAATTGATAAAAATAGCAAATGGTCAAGTTATCTCTTTTGATTTGTGTTTCCATTTGAAGATAGAAAATTTATTGTAAATTAAATAAAATGATTTGGATTTTGAAGAAAATTTTAGTGAACAAAATTAAATATTATATTTGGAAATTTTGAAAATTAGAAAATAACACTTCAATATATGTATGAGCCAGCATTTTAGAGAATAGCCTGAATCTCCCAAAAGCCCTGCAGTGGAGAATATGTTATTTACCTCCATTCTTTGGAACAGTGTGCTGTTATGGAAGACACGGGAGTCGTGGACACTTCCTGGCCACCTCGAACTAGCATAATAAAATAAACCTGACGCACCGCAAACAAACATGCAATTTATAGAGTGATTACCATGCCGATCTACAATAAATGCCGCTTCATTTTCGACTGGTGCATCAATTGGTATCAGTGATCCATCTATTACTCCGCAGACAAAAAGGAAATCTAGCTACTAAGTAAAATCGATTAACTTCAGTAGCTATGTTTTCCGGCCATGCAATTACTGTATTAAACAATCGTTCGTTAACAGCGTTAACGACGACCTTTAGAGAACGACAGATAGTCGCTTTGCTAACGCCGTGCATATGTATCTCCCATTGTATGGTACTGGCTGCCACTTCCAAGCCAGTGTAAGGCTCAGGCCCGTAGCCAGGGGGGGCAACTGGGGGCAAGTGCCCCCTCCCCCCAAATGTTAAAAAAACAACATTTGTTTGTAATAATAAAATTTCCCGGAAGGGAACCGCCGAAAATGTTACCTTTTACGAAAGGTTTTTATGAGTGCCCCCCGAAATGAAATCCTGGCTACGGGCCTGGTAAGGCTACACTAATTTGTTGCTTAGGGGACAATGCTCCACCTTTCTTTGATTGATGTGCAAGTAGAGGCCCTATTTCTAGCAACAACATCTCCAATTTAGCAGCAGACCTCCTAAACCGTTCATTGCATTCCAAAGATGACTCGAAACCAAAATTTATACAAGTTCTAAAAATTTTCCTACGGGGATTAAGAGCCTCAGCCTCTTCTTTGTCACTGGATGAATTAAAAAGTAAATCTTGTAACATCACTGAACTTCTATCTTACAAAATTCGATGAGAACCTTAATAAAACTACAAAATAATGACGGTCACTTTACTAATATTTTGAAAATATTGGTAAATGAATACTTGTACAAATTATATTAGTGAAAACTAATATTTTTAACAAATTAATATTATTAGTTAATATTATGAAACAGAAACATGTATAATTTACTAATATTTTTGATTTTACAACTAGTAATTTGTAGAATTGTAGTTTCCCATTATGAAACCAAATTTTACAAATTACAAATTACAAGACTAATAATATTAGTAAATTTTCATTATGAAACAGGGCCCTGGTGTGACATATTTTGACGTTTCCTATTGTTTATTTTAGAATTCTGAATTATTTTAAATAATTTAAAATGTATTTTAAACTAAAACGTTTCACATTTTACAGTTGATCATGCCTATCTTGTATTGCGGTTGGTAAACAATTTACTGTAATGTACTACATAAATAGTGTAATATTTGTATTGAGTAGAATAAAAGCAAGTAAGTGGAAAGTGAAGTAAACAATCGTACAAGTGTGAATATTCGTGAATATATTACAAAAATGAGGTGTTCTGTTTTGGGTTGCAATAATACCAATCAAGGTGAAAATGCTACTACATTGATATACTACCACTCATTTCCTAAAGATTCAACAGTAATGAAACGGTGGCTGCATTTATGTGGACGCATACAAACATCCGACTTCCTCATCAGGACAGTCGTGAACGAACTCATGGCTTTGGTATACAATTAGATGTTCAGTTGCAAGTTATAACCCAAGTAACACACGATCGTATAATATACGTATATCTTTGGGATAAATAGGATATTTTTGGTATACGTCTAATTTTGGTAAGTCTAATATACGTATATACGTATACACTTTATATACTATACATAAAATATTCGTATATTATACGAAGCATATACCAAAATATAATTTACATTTTAAAGGTGTAGAACTTTGACCTAGGCAATACGTTTAATAGATGTATATTATACGTATACATTTTCCATATTTAAAATAGTATATTTTGGATCTACCATATACGTTTAATAAACGTTTTTTATAAACGTAAACACTTAAAATTATTTTTTTTTAAATTTAAGTATCACAGGTAGAATTTGGAGCTAAAATATCCGTATTGTAGATGTATATTATACGTATAAATTTGCCATATTTAAAAGAGTATATTTTCGATCTACGATATATGTTTAATGAACGTTTATTATAAACGTAAACACTTAACATTATTTTTTTATAAATTTAAGCATGACAGGTAGAATTTTGTGCTAAAAAATTTGTATTGTAGATGTATATTATACGTATAAATTTGCCATATTTAAAAGTGTATATTTTTGATCTATGATATATGTTTAATAAACGTTTTTTATAAACGTGAACACTTAAAATTATTCTTTTTTAAATTTAAGTATCACAGGTAGAATTTGGAGCTAAAAAATCCGTATTGTAGATGTATATTATTCGTATAAATTTACCAAATTTAAAATAGGATATTTTTGATCTACGATAAATGTTTAATAAACATTTGTTATAAACGTCAACACTTAACATTATTTTTGTTTAAATTAAGCATCCACAGGTAGAATCTTCAGCTAAAAATTCCGTATTGTAGATGTATATTATACGTATAAATTTTCCATATTTAAAAGAGTATATTTTCGATCTACGATATATGTTTAATGAACGTTTATTATAAACGTAAACACTTAACATTATTTTTTTATAAATTTAAGCATGACAGGTAGAATTTTGTGCTAAAAAATTTGTATTGTAGATGTAAATTATACGTATAAATTTGCCATATTTAAAAGTGTATATTTTTGATCTATGATATATGTTTAATAAACGTTTTTTATAAACGTAAACACTTAAAATTATTCTTTTTTAAATTTAAGTATCACAGGTAGAATTTAGAGCTAAAAAATCCGTATTGTAGATGTATATTATACGTATAAATTTGCCATATTTAAAAGAGTATCTTTTCGATCTACGATATATGTTTAATGAACGTTTATTATAAATGTAAACACTTAAAATTATTTCTTTTTAAATTTAAGCATCACATGTAGAATTTGGAGCTAAAATATCCGTATTGTAGATGTATATTATACCTATAAATTTGCCATATTTAAAAGAGTATATTTTCGATCTACGATATATGTTTAATGAACGTTTATTATAAACGTAAACACTTAACATTATTTTTTATAAATTTATAAACATGACAGGTAGAATTTTGAGATAAAAAAATTCGTATTGTAGATGAATATTATACGTATAAAAATGTAACGGTAAAAAGAATTTGAATTCAAAAATTCAAAAATTTCTAATTAACCTTCATAGTTGACCTTAAAAAATTAAAATTGTGAAAAATTAATTGAGGAAGGGGTCAATAAAATCTACAAAGTAGATATATTTCTAAATAAACAAAATCGCAGTAAGACAACGGTAGTCAGGGCCGTCTTCCAACTCAAAAGCGTTGCATATTTAAGGCTTATCATGTTATTTTGCATTATTGAGTTGGTTCTAAAGTCCGGCGACTCGGAATATAAACATACTTTCATAATAAGAATTTTATTAATATTTTACTAAGTTAAATTACAAATTAACATTGTTTTGTATTCCACTTATTGTTAAACCTTTGTGGGGCCAATTTCAGCCAATCCTTAACGGCTTTTTCTATGTTCTGATCACTTAAGTCCGGTGGCAATTGTTTTGAATACGCAATTTTAATGGAATCTAAAAACAATTAAAAAACAAAAAACAAAAAGTTTATGTATAATAACAACAATTTTTTATTTAAATGAAGAATACCACTGCACAGGAATTCCATTTAAATGTATGTATGATTTGTATAAAACCCCAATAGAATCATCAAAATTAAATATTTATTATGTATGTCATGAGAGTAAACGGCATGACAATTTTGCTCTCTCACAGATCGAGTTCAAATGCGTTGCTATTAACTATAAAAATGGTTACGCAATTTTCCCAATTTTACATCAAAAATTTTAATGTGACTTTCACCCAATATAAATTGTAAGTTAATGTAATGTAATGTAAATAAATTGTAAAAAATATTAAAATTGCAAAAGCAAAAAGTTAAAATTGTAAAAGTAAAGAATATGATTTGTTCGTAAAATATAATAAAATAAAATTGATTAAATATGATGAAATTGTTTATTGCTGACCTGCTAACTTTGTAAAATTTTATTTATTCTTTATAAAATAAATTATTTTAAAGTTTTATTTGAATTTTAAGTGGAATACATTATTATTATGTTTAACACTGCGTTTTAATTTTTTTAACCACGCGCCATTGTAACTCGTAAAGTAAAGTAAGCTACCTAAACATTAACATAACCTTAGGTGGTTAGGTGGTTAGAGGGGTTGCCTCATGTTCCTGACACCGCGCGTTCGAATCCCGTAGATGTAAAAAAAAAGTAAGTACAATTTAATAAATTTCTGTAATGAATGAATAGTGTAATAAATAAATAAATAATGTAATAATTAGAATTTCACAGATGGAAAACAAGTGTAAATAAACCTACAAAAATAAGCATTATGAAATTAAATTAAATTTAAAAAAAATGCAACAAATTTTTTTTATCTATAATTGTGATATAAAAATACGGATAATATACGTCTATGCTATACAGCTAATAGGCGTAGCATAGTGAAGGATAATATACGTACATTAAATATGTATAATATACGTAGACAGTATACGTCTATATATTGGGATACGTCATGACCAAAAATACGTACCCGTATACGTATACGGTATACGTATTTTAGTCGGTTTTAACGTTTGGTCTAGACGATTTTTATACGTCTAATATACTATTATGTGTTACTTGGGAAACAAAATGTCTGAAACAATGCAAAACATGCTAGTCCAATCAAAATCTTCAATGATGCCTTTCCAGAAAGGTAACAATTCTTGAATTATGTTATTATATATAGAGAAATTAATAATATTTAAATTTTGACTTAGGTATCATCATGTCGAATAATGCATCGAAACTACTTTTTAATGATCTTAAAGACCGGTACAATGTTTCGTATTTGTTAACATAGCGCCTTAATCAAGACGTTCTGGAAAACTTTTTTGGAGTGATCAGATCAAGAGGGGGCCTACATGATCACCCCGATCAACTTCAATTTTTGTACAGGCTTCGTGCATACATTTTAGGCCGAAATGAGGGCAATAGTTTGTTTGAAGGTAATACAAGCGTCGATGATACACCAGATTTGGATAATGTGACAAACTTAGTTCGCAATATTTTAATAGTGTATCAGATCCATACCGATCCAGTACGTTATATTTACGAAAGGGTTTCTTCACTTACATTTAGAAAGTTCTGCACATATCGATTGTGATGAATCAGTAAAAACGTTGTTTTTCAGATCCAGAATGTATTTTAGACTGAAGATGCTTAATAAATTACTTGTTGATTTAAGTAGTAATAGAAAACGAAAAGTAATAAAGATTACTTCTTAAAATGTTTATTTTACCTTTATTCAAATAAATAATATAAATGCACTCTTGTCACCTTATTTTTATATAAAATATAAATAATATAATCCGTGAACAAACTAATAAAGAAACTCTATATATATATAATGAAAATGATTGAATTCCTATTTAAAAAAGTTCACAAAAACTAAATTTTGAAAAGTAATAATTTTTCAAATATAAATTGTGAAAATATCTAATTTTTAAAGTAAAATTGAAAAAAAAATTTAATTTTCAAACTTTAATTTGAATTCGGATGTCTCATACGGTCCGCCATATTGAATTATTAAACGTCACTCGATGCGCAAGATCATACCTTGTAATCTTTATACCATGACCAGAGACCTGGGCTATTTTAGAAGCAGTAAGCGGGGCAAGAATTGATTCAAGATACTCGAACCTGATAGGTTACATATATCAGAATGCTACACTTCATGTAAAGATAAACGAAGATAATTATAATAAGCCCAAGTGAAGTGAACGTAAGGATACATGGTCATAACATCGATAATGTGCTGGAATATAATTATTATATATACCTCGGACGCTCGGACATCTTATCAAACTGGGAAAAGAAAATCAGGCTGCTGAGGTAGGCAGAAGACTTTGACAGAGCTGGGCTGCTTTTAGAAGATTAAGATATATCCTAAAGAACACAGATGTCTTAATAAACTTAAAAAGAAAAGTATATGACGCATGCATTCGACTTGTCCACATACGGCCTAGAAACATGGCGTTAACGTTAACAAATGCGAATCGATTAAGAGTCATGCAACAATCGATGGAAAGAGCCAATCTTAATATATCACTGAGGGACAGGATAAGACTGGTAGAAATCCGGAAAAGAACTAAAGTCTCAAAGAACAAAGACGTGATGGATAGAGTGGCCAAATTGAAATGGAACTGGGTGGGACACGTGGCAAGGCTCGACTCTACAAGATGACCATATAAGATGTTACGTGAATTTTCTGCGTAGTCATTTATTTTGTAGAAATCTTTTTTCTTAAATTTAATTTTACTTTATTAGATGGCGATGCCAGTATGTTTTATTTAAAGGATATTAATTGTTATCAAAGAAGAAAAATGTAGTGTGATAGGATAAAGAAATAGATAGGATTCGAAAATTTTTGAATACGGCGAAAGGAGGTAGAAAATTTGAAAACAGTAGTTTAAGTGGTATTTTCCCGAAGACTTTTCTGAATTTTGATAGCCGTCGTGTGACCTGATCGCTTCTAGTTATTAAGAAGATTGCCCTAACGTTTGTTTTGCACCTTTGCGGACACACGGGGAAGATTTCCTGGAAGGTTTAATTTATGTTGATTTAGTACGCTTTCCGGATTTGGTAATCCACCTGTAAGTATCAAATTCAACGAGGACTCGATGGGGGAGTATCACCACTGCTATAAGGTCAGACGTTTTTTTTCTATTTCTATTCAACTTTGCATCAAGCCAATTATATCCGTGGCATCCCGTAAAAGACATTGAATCGTCAAATCCAGCACATCGTTATAATTTTCGACTTAGTTATTTTCTTTTTAAAAATTTATGGATTTGGTAATTAGTTAACGTATGAAGAAAGATTTGGTGAGGTAACAATTATCGTATTATTTTTTTTTTGGAACGTTACTGTGATTCGTCTTGAACGGTGTTATTGTGGAAGCTTGAAGATTATTAGTTACTACCTCGTTTTAACTTTTATTTGCCGTGTTATTGCGTTTATTATATTTCGACTATTAATTGTTAATTTTGTAAATATTCCAATATTCTGCATCTATACATTTTGTAAATATTCCGGATCAACTTTTTTTGTATTATTTAAATTTATGAAGTAATTATTTTTTTTATCAGTACGTACTCCGTTAGCTAAATTTGTGAAGCATTACGAAAAATTTCGGTACTTTAATTTTATCGGTACACACCCAACCGAGGTGTTCAAATCCCTATTTAGCAAGAATTGCAATTCTCCAAGGTAGGGGCGATACATTTATTAATAATAATTTTAATTTATATTTTTGAATTTAAAATTTATTAACTATTTCGGATTTTGCGTACAGCCTACAATATCCTTGTATAAAATTTTAATTATGGGTTACGTCAAAATTATTGTCTGTTTAAAAGTTGGTGATGTTTATAATCTTATAATTTTTTTTATTTCCCTTTGGATATTGGTTAGTAATTACCAAAAATTGCTCCTACGAGAACCAAAAATAAAATTACTTGGCGCCCACTCAACACCTTCGGTACCAGGAGCATCTAAGCTACCCCAGGGAGTATTGTTTGTACCCAATATAGTTGATCCAAATTCCCACGGCCCTGAGGTTTGTTGAAAAATTTTGTCGGTGCACATTTTTCAGGGTACAAAGATTACACACTGGCGTCCAAGAATGACCAAGAGAAGCGTAAGAAAACCCCAGAAAAGATGGTTAGACGACGTAAAGCGAGTGGCGGGACGAGAGTGGTTTCGGAGGGCGGCAGACAGAGAAACATGGAGAGAGTTGAGAGAAGCCTACATCCAGGAGTGGATAGTTACAGGCCAAGAAGAAGAAGATTATTATAAATTTTTATAGTTTTTAGTTTAGTTTTTTATAGTTTTTTAGTTATATTATATAAATTACTTTTTATTTGTGTTTTATTTAGGTTCAGGGTTGCGTACTTAAAATAATAAATTTAAAATATGAAGTTTTGTATATTTGGCAATCGAAAAACTGATTTTTACAAAATTCAGGAAAGTGTTAATATCTCGTATCAGTTATGAGCTGGTCTGTCACTCCTCCAAGCAATGACGTTGAGGTTTGGAACACCCTGTATATATTTTTATACAGAGAGTATAATATCTTCATTAACTGAAAAAATAATCACAAAGAAATTAATTATTTTCATGATCTTTGGTTTTTGATAAAGGCCTTCCACCTTTCCCATTATCTATAGAATAATTGGTATGTAGGTAAGGTAAATACCATTGATTTTGGTTTTGCCTTATTTTGTTTTCCATGGGCAATAAATTCAGGTCAAATTGAACTTTGAACTACTTGAACTGTAGTTCAATAAATTAATAAATTCAATAATTTCAAATTATAATTAATTGTAATTAATTGAAAAATTGAAATGTGACAGTTTTTCACAATTTGAAACCAAACTGTTCATCGGGAGTAGAGTGATTTTCCCTCAGGGCATTATTTAATCTTGTACGGATTACCTTCTCTGGAAAGCCCAGTAAACACAAAACTCCATGGGAGGTTATACGACTTCTTATTTTGATACCAAGTATAACATCTTTTTGTGTCATCTATTAGTTGTTGCATAGCGGTTAATCGCATAACGTCATATCTAAAACTTTTATCAGATGTTGTATTAGGTTACATAATAAAGCATACTTTTATATCATCCATAAGATATCTCAAGAAAGTTCTGTTTGTAACATACATAATACAACATCGTCTATACTTCTATAGAATGTTACTTTGGGTACGTAAAAAGACATAATTTTGTAACGTATATAAAACATTCTTAAGAGGTTGCGTTTTGAACGTCGCATTAAAACTTCTATGGGATATTGTTTTAAAATATATTTAAAACACATATTTTTAAACAACTGTAAAATGCTCTTCATTAGGAACTTCTATTTAACATATTCAAAATGACATGTCGCAAAACATCCCATAAAGTTTTATGTTGAATGGGTGTTTATGCGCGTGTGTATTAGATGTAATCCTGTATGTGGTGCGGGGTGGTATTATAATGTACTGTACTTATTTCTTATTCAGTGCATTTCCACGTGGTGCTTTTAACTGTTGTGTTGTGCACAAACTACTTGCAATTTTTACTTACTAAAAATAAAGTAAATTTTTATGAAGATTTTTTTTTATAAAACGTGTTTAATAATTCTTCAGTTATCATAAAAATCTATGTAAGTATAATTTACATGAATTATATATAATTCGTCTCTTTATAAATCAAATTTTATTTTAATTAATGTGGTTCAGCGTATCTTGCAATGGAATATTTTTCGGCGTCTACTTGACGCGACATACGAGTATGACGTCCCCGTGTAATTCCCCTGAATTTTATAGCCTACTTTGAGTTTTGTTTTTCTTACTTTATACAAAGCATTTTAATATCAATTTTCAGCATATAAATATTTGGTATAAGTTACAAAAGTAAATGATTTTTTTTTTATATTATTATACAGGGTGTGCCAACTTCGACGAACTGATTTGAAATGCTTATAATTTTTTTGTTTTTGAAGTTTTTTTTTGATTTCTTTTGCAAATGAAAGTATAAATAATTATTAAATTTTAGTTTCTGTGCGAATAGTAGCCTCCTTTAGTTCTTGTATGTTTTGTGGTTTGTTGACGTAAAAATAACAAACTTTAAAAACAAAAATAATAATTAGTACATATTATAAGCATTTCTAATCAGTTCGTCGAAGTTAGCCCACCCTGTACTATATTTATTTTATTATATTTGCATTCGATGCAGTCACAGTTGATTATTTATTGCAATAAAAACAGCAGATTAAAAAAAAATGGAAATTAAAAAAAAATTATTTTATTGTAATATTGTAATATTTAATAGTAATTATTATGCGATAACAAGGTGATGATCATTTTTGATGAAAAAGTCTGTATTTACCAAGTTAGTTTTTTAATTACAAAATTACTTTGTTGTTTTATATTATTTATTGAATATCGTCCAAGAGAGTAAATAAAGTCCGGGAAGATTGTTATTTACCAATAACTTCATTTAAGTGATAAAATTTCAGAGAATATCTAAAGATCTGAATATAGAGAATATATTTTAGCAATTTACATACCGGAAATTAACTGATATTAATTTATAAACTGATTTTCTAAAAATTGTAAGGTCGTTTTTAATAACCGACGCAAAAAGAGGGGTGTGTTATCTTATAAGTTTAACCTGTGTATCTGACGTATGGGCGTAATACAATTCAGCATTCTAAAAATTTTGGTCTTTATTCTCTTTTATTAATGCATTGACCCTTTTAATTTTTGGGATACACAAATGCTTTATGGGGTTAAGGTTGGGTGATCCGTAGTGATTGATTTTCAATAGCTTAGGTACATGGTACAAAAGCAATTCGCGATCTAAATACGACGAATTTTCTTAGTAGTTATCCTGCTGACTAAAGCTGAACGGTATTCGGCCTTGATGATCATACAATTTGTTTGCAATTCACACTAAATAAATTATTTATTTATAATACAATTATTACTGTACTTCTTTGTAAAATTCTGAACTTTTATAAATTTTTTATTTTAGGAACGATCGGTTTCTACGTTGTTATACGACCATTATATCCTCTCGAAGAAGGATTCTTCGAAAGATATTTGTTGAAATCCATTTATCAATCATTGTAGAAACTATCCGTTATTTTTGGCATGTTTATTTTCGGCTTTTTGTTTTATGTTTTATTATAATAAAATTTTCATCCGCAACCGTTAACTTTATTTTTTGGCTATAAAAAGAGATTATTTTGATAGGTTACCGAATGTTACAATAATTGTTATAATTTTTTTCATACTAGCGTGTACGATCTGCTAACTAACGCCCCAGAGAAAAAATTTCTCTATCAAGTGAAGTTTTGAATAAATTGTGGCTATTTTTGTGTCTTACTTTTTTTTGAATTTAAGTTGTTAAAATTCAATAAAATTTACTTCCAACGCCTTTATCATTTATTGTAATACTATCTAGTACTAAATTACTATTACATTGTCGCTTGTTTATGCAAAGCGAGCAATGCAAGTCGTTTTTAATTTATCGTTTTATATTTTTTGTATTGTTTAAGACAAATTTACAAATAATTTTTGCGTACAAAATCGTAAAGCGATTACTTAAAAATTTAATTAAAAATGCATAATACAATAAAATAATAATGTTTATGTAGTAATAGGAAGCAATATGGATGAACTTCAGGAGATTCTCACGAAAAACACATATTCGAGAAAAGAACATCAGGACGTTGCATCAGGAGATGAAGAAAAAAATGGAAGTTTTCGGAATCAAGTAAATATACCAAATAATGCTGTAACTGATTTTGTATTCGTTCAATGTTTTTACTAGGTTACAAAAACTTATTTTAAGCTCCAGTTGTCAAAAGTTATCCTCATAGAAGAAAAACAGAAAATTATCAAGACAAAACAAAAAAACACTTTACATTTCGATTTGCTCATGACCTCAATATAAAGTGTAGAGGACCTCCAAGGTATCGAAAATAGTACAATGGACTTGGAAGCTGTAAAAGATGAATTATGGTAAGTTATGAAATCACCGATTCTTAAGCACATTTACACAATATACAGCACGTAGAACCTCTATTATGCAGGTGCAGTTTATTCGTTTAATATTAAAATAAACTATTATTATTTGTCTTCTACGTTTAACCGTGTTTTGATTTTTTTTTAAACTTAATGAATTTTACAACTCATTTTAAATTCCGTGAGTTTTCTACTAATTGTATGTGAAAGTCACGGAAAGTGGAATTTGGATAATCGGGGCTCTACTGTAATGTATTACATTTTTTGTAAATATTTTATGTACTATAATAGTTACCTAGGTATATTGAAAATCTATTTTTTAGAAGATTTGGTTTCTGGGTATTGCGGGTGTAAAATCCTTACGATTTTATTAATCGGTGCCTTAAACGGTTTCTTTCAAATAAATTGGGAATGAGCTGCTCCTGGACGGGCCAGAAGAATAATTATCTATTAAAAAATTTGAAAATTAAGACAACAATGTTAAGTAATGACTTTAAGTACTTCATATCCACTTCTTAAAAACAATTTATGTTTTAGACGCCTGCAAGGAATACGAGATGTGTGCCAGGGAAAGGTTCAGACATTGTGTGCAACGATAAGAGAATGTTCACATCAGGTGGATTCCAAATAATTTTTGTTGTTATATTATTTCAAGTTTTACTGTTTATTATTTGAAGAGTACACGGGAATAACGATCAGGGTCCAATTTTTCTGAAAATAAACTATTAATGCCGTTCGATAGATGGTAATGAAAGGTATCTTCTAGTAAAAATATATAAGTTAAAAATGATGCAAGTCCAGTGCAAAAAAC
Organism: Cantharis rufa; assembly: GCA_947369205.1. Classification (NCBI taxonomy): domain Eukaryota; kingdom Metazoa; phylum Arthropoda; class Insecta; order Coleoptera; family Cantharidae; genus Cantharis; species Cantharis rufa. Next base: position 29,551,028 of record OX376305.1, on the reverse strand, counting down.
CGTATTTTTAAAATCATTTGTTAACGATCTTATGAGTCCGTAAATCTTGAAGTTCAATTTACGCAAAATATACAGTTTGTGACTCTGATCGTTATTCCCATGTACTCTTCATTTGTTAACATTTAAATATATTATTGTGATTTAAAAATAATGTTATTAGCAGAACTTGGACACTCCCATGTTAGCACAGTAAATTGTATCTTAAATTGAAGACTTACTTTGTCATATAAAAATTGATTTTACAGCAAAACTTATCCGACATTTTTATTGCAAATTTTATTCTCTTCATTTTTGTTTATATACATTTTTCTATTTTGTCAGAGCATTTCTGAGCGATAGTAACAAAATAGAAAATTTTATATAAACAAAAATGAGGAGAACAAAATTTGCAACAAAAAATGTCGGATAAGGTTTGCTGTAACATCTATTTTTATATGACAAAAAAGTTTGCAAATGGTACAATTTATATTGCTAGCTAGAAGTGTCTGAGTTCTTTTAAGAGTAACTGTATTATTTTGTTATATAAATTCATAACTTGTGAAAATTAATACAGTAGAACCCCTTTATAACGAGAACTCAACGGAAAAGCCTACTTACTCGTTACAACAGATTTTTCGCTACAAACAATGATAAAAACATATACAAACCGGCAAGGGGCCAAACGATTTACTCGTTACAGTCGATTTTTCGTTATAACGGGACTCGTTTATAGAGAGCTTCAACTGTAATATTAAAACTTTAAAATAACAAGTTAATTAAAACAACGAAATACAATGATAACCTTCGCTGAAAGCTTAAATAATTATTATTGTATTTCATTGGTTTAATTAACTTGTTACTTTGAAATTTTAATATTATTAAGTGTATTTTGATTTACTGTTTATAGTATTTTAAATTCTTGTATTGTATGCAATGCCACAAAGGAGCAATATCCGCATCGAGAGGATGTGTAATAATTTTTTTGTATTTCTAGCTTTATTGTTAATTTTTAACGAATTATTTGTATTTAGCTATTTTGCTTATATTATACAGTATTATATAATATTTCACCTGATTTCATTAATTGTTGCAATCCATTAAACTGTGAAATTCATATGCAACCAAAATTTGTAACTGCGAAGATCAAGATGAACTGAAGTTGAACGTTGAAATAGCTTACAAGCGTGCAAGCAATTTCAACGTTTAACTGCAGTTTAGCTTGAACTTCATTGTTACAGATTTTTTCTGTATATGAAATCCACTCACAAATAAGATATTATTAGAACCTCCATAGGATATTACATGAAGAGGTCTTTGAGATATCACAATTTTAACCTCTTCGAGATGATTTTTTATAACTTCTCCAAGAAGTTGTGAATAAGAGCTTTAGTGGATGTTTCTGGTTGATTTTACACCAACCTCTTAAAGTTGTCCTTTTTGTATTGGTGGAAGTCTACGTGATATCCTACACTTACCTCTTAAAGATGTTCTGCTAAGAGCTCTAATAGCAGTATTAGTGGAAGTTCTATGTGACATCTTATACTGCTCCTTAAAAGTCGGGCATAAGATCAAAACATCACACTTCCCGGCGGGTAAACTTTGTTACATCGCTATAACAGGTTTGTGTTTACTGGGAGTTTACTGAGAGAGGGAAGCAGGCTGATGAGTCTGAAGGAGACAGGGTTTCTCGGATTATTCCCAGGTTTGCGTAGCACGATGTCGGCTACTTTCCAACGACTTAGAAAGGTTCAGCCATCCGTTATTGCCTTTATGGGTTATAAATGGATGTCGCCTCTATTCCCTGTAGCGGCCCTCGGATGGAGATCAATAATATTCTATACAGGACTTGATGTAAATGTATGTATTGCTAAATCGCATTATAATGGGTGGTACATGAACTAGGAGTAGACGTGTTGGCAGGGGTAATAAATAGAGGCAGATGGTGTGATGATATTTCTGCAAATGATGAGTGGATAGTCCGATTGTGAAATATGTTCTGGGTAGGTATCTTCCACAATAAATACAGTAGAACACGCTTAATGTGATCACGGATAACGTTATAACTTATAACTCGGTTATTGTGATCATTTTGACTGGGAACCGGCCGCTTTAATTAGTTTACATACAAAAACTACCGGATAATGTGATCAAAAAGCCGCTTATTATAATCACTTTCAAGGAATTACCAACACAATAATCTCTTTTTCTAACTATCTTTTTCTGATTTGTCATTGAAATTTTATATATTTTTACAAAACACGTCACTCATTTTAATTTCTATACAAAAACTAATTAAGTTTCTCGTTTCATGGGGTGTTTCTATTTTTATTTTGCTAAAAGAGAACTTTGTTTTAGGCATTTTAATTTATAAGTTTAGTTTATTCTTGCTTTTCTTAAGGCGAATGTCGACTAGCAAGTTATTTCTGCAAGTACTTGCAGAAGTGTTTCTACTACTATGGAGTCAGCTTGCAGATTGTGTTTCCACAAGCAATAACTTCTGGAAGCGATTTGCAGACGTCACTTGCAGAAGAAAACTTGCTAGTAGACGTTCGCCTTTACGATGTTGACGAAAAAGCGAAACATCTCTTGGTAAAACAGAAGGTGGAAATTATCGAAAGTCACTGTAAATTAAGATTCTCTAATTATTCGTTTCTAAAATACGTTTTTTTCTAAAATTTGTTTATTGTTATCAGTCGATTAATGTTATCACAATATTCTTGGCCCAAAGTAATCACATTAAGCGAATTCTACTGTACATTTAATAATATGCGAATTTTACTTTTATAACATTTATTAGTGATTTAAACTGTCAGTTCTGATAATGCAACCCAAATATCAAATTTGACTTTAAAAAATACAAAAAATACTAGTTCTAATATCACCCAAATCCTTACAACAGTAACCTGCCTTTTATTTTACCCATTACTTAGTCAAAAATCTGCAATTGCCTAGAAATTGACTTAAAGGTTACTGTTATTATAATATCTGCTGAATTAATTTCATTATTCAATTATTTAACTACAAAAAAATATAATCAGTGAACTTCAAATAACGAAAACATCAACAATTAACCCAAACTTAACCTAGTAAATTGAATTTACACAAGTATGATTAATAAAAGTATGTGATATACTAAAATATTAACAAACTAACAAATGAAGAACCTAAGAACTAACTTAAACCTAAATTAGATACTAACACAAAACATCGTTTAATTGGTCTGCTGAGGTAAAGGTGAATCTTTCCATTACATCTGAAATTAACAAAATATGTTAAATTCCACCACTAGAGCTATTTTTAAACTTATTTTCTCACCTCAGATGTTCGAGTAGCCTTTTCTTCTACATTTTCCGTAGTAGTTTCTGTAGAAATACTTTTTAATTTTTTAGTTTTGATTGGACCTTTTTCGGGTGTTGCAAAACGTTTCTTAGTTACAATCACGGCATGGCCAATTTCTGAAGATGCCGATGCCGTAGGAGGTAATGTTTCCATTGTACCATTTCTTCCACTTTTTGAAGAAGTTTTCTTAGATATATATCTTGATTTTACTTCGATTAAGGTATGGCACAATGTTACCATCATACCATTTGTATCAGACAATGTTTCAGCCTTATTAATTTCTCCACCTTTTGTAATTCCAGTAGTCCCTTTAAAATGATGTTGATTAACTGATGTTGATTCCACTTTTACGCCTTCAATATCAGTTTGTGTTGCAACAGTTCTTGTGTCCAAATTTATGAAATCGTCTAGTTGCACTTGTGTAGCAATGGTTCGTGTTTGGATATTATCTTCTTCATCAGCGATCGAGTGTTTTTTAGAAATGTCATAAACAATACCGCTTGAAAGCGCTTCTGCTTTTGATTTGAAATCTAAAACCGCGATTCCATTAGATATGGTATCTACTAAATCAAGATCTTCTGTTGTAGTATTTTCCAGATTAACATCTGTTGTATTATCTCCAAGATCGATATCTTCTTCAGGAATGACATCTAGATTGGCAGCACCTTGATAATCCTCTAAAAGTAACTCATTTAGATTCTCAAATTCTTTAATTTCATCCATACTGTGATTGCATAATTTGATAAAAGACGCTCTTCGAGGTGTTGATGTGGTTTGTCTAGGTAACACACGCTTAGTTGTCGTATCCGTTTTTACAAATTCTCTAATTTGCTTCCTTATTTCATGTTTTCTTTCGCGCAAACGTTGCACTTCCTGAAATACATATTTTTATTAATTTTCCAAAATTGAAAGTAAGAGAACTTACATATATGTGATCAGTTTGAAACTTAATAAAAAGTTCGGCATTCTCAATTGCCTGCGCAGTACCAATAATATAAAGAGGAAGATCTTTTACGTTTTGTTCTTGTCCATCTTTTACATGATCAATGTAGATCTCAAGCTAAAATTAAAAATATTAGTTTGATTGTAGATAAATTGATCTGAATAATCTTACAGCTCCGGATGCTTGAAGAATTTTATGAATGTTGGCAGATTCTCTTCCTACTAATTGGCTCATATGTTTTTCGAGTACAGGATAAAGCTCAATTTTGATTTCTAACAATTTACGAGCTTCTTGAACTGCTTCTTCGGTCTTAAAATCATAAAAAAAAAACAAAAACGTAATAAATACTTATTGTTATTATGCAATTTTATTACCTCTCCATGAATTATGAATTTGTTCAATTTTCTTATTAATTGTACGATACAAACTCCTTTAACATTTTTTGCCGCACGGAGATGTACCTTTCTTTTCCCTATAGCCTGTGCTAGATAAGATTTGGGAATTATAAATTCCGTAGTAAACCTAAAAAACAAACTTTTAAGCTTCAACCCACATGAGAACACTTAAAATCGAAAGTTGCATATTTATTAATAATCAACTTACAAGCCATGGTTAGTTTTTTGTATTTTGCAGTTTACTCTTTCTGCAAGTTCTACGATGGAATTTTTATTAAACAATGATTTTAAATGGGTCGATTCAAGATATTTAGCACATAAGATGTCATCTTTATTACGAGAAATAATAACAAGCTCTCCACGATCTGCATGATAATTGACTAATGCACATTTAAGAGTATTTTTGAATGATCTATGAACGTTTTCGCAATTAGCACTAAAATAAAAATTACAGTTTTATTTAAAATATTAAATTACAGTTATGCAAACTTACAATTCACGGATTTTTTCCGGGATCATTATTTTGTGAACATGTAACATGTCCATGGATAGTTTAGGATTCATGTTTAGTTTGCGCAGATTGCGGATATAGCCGAAATCAATGATATTTTGTGCATCCAAATATTCAAACTGGCAAAACTCGGATTTTAGCATCTACAATAAATGTAAAATATATATTTCATTCACACAATGTATTAATTTTCTAAAAATAATTGACGAATTTCGAAAAAAAATAGTGCTTATCGTTATTTTTTAATTTAAGTGTTTGTTTATTTCATGTATATTTTTTTATATAATTAAACAACTTTGGTAGCATGATCTATGAAAGATATATACTTCTTTCACAATACCTGCTTATGAAAAGTTGAACATTTTGCATTTTCAAAAAACACATATCATAAAGAGAAATATAATATTAAGTAGAAGAAACGGAAACAATAAATTAATATATAAATTTTTAACTTGTAAATTATAAAAAATTAAAACTTCAATATAACAAGTTAATTAAACATTAATAAGAAATCAATATTTTCGAGCTTACAGCGAAAAACATAAACAAATAAATTTTCTACCAAAAGTGATAACTAAATAATATTAATTTTGGTAAAACTAAAGAAAATTGACTAGCAGTATGGCGTAAAGCCTACACTGACCTATTAAGAAGCCCAATGGGAAACTACCCCATTAATTAAATTCGCTAGTACGGCGCGGCGTCTTGGCTGCAGCTAAGCAATTCTCTGCACTGCATAATGTATGGCAACTTTAAAAGCGATTTTGATAAGGGAAGAAAGGCTTTCGAAATATACAGTTTACATTGTGAACATAGGACTGCATGCTCGTTTGAGTGAGGCTCTGTATTCAATTTAAACAAAGAAAAGAGGATACGAGATGCGTACTTCCGAAACTTGGAAGGGTTGCACTTTGCACAATTTTTAGTAATTCGTCTAGTAAATTCAATTTAAAGGAAAATATAATGCAGCTTACCAGTATGCTGCATTTGAACCATCCTTTATGGTATCCTTGCTCTTTATCAAATAAAATTTCTGCAATCATCTTTTCTTTTAAGGCCGACCGTGGTGTGCTTTCTACTGGAGGAAAACGTACGTGGGAAAAGTTATACTTAGCCTCAGGCATCCAACTATGTACATTAAGAAAATAGTTAAATTCAAAGTAATTGTCAATGTTTGGTTAAATTTCCAATAAAGTCAATAATTCAACTATTATGTAATTTTAATTGATAGTTTATATTATAATTCTCGATTAACACAGCCGGAATTTAACCAAATATAAAAAAACTTAATATGGTATTTGAAAATCCAAAACCGATACACGTCAGAGGTATGACGTCTGTCATTGCCACCACCTAAATATAAAATTCCAATTTATCTCATATGCGAATTATGATTGCACAGTGATTTTTATGTCTCACTTTATCATTGTTGGTATTTAAAATTTAGACAACATTGGTCTAATATGCGACGTCGTCAATGTGAATGACGTGTATCGGCAAATCCATTTTATAAACCATATCCGGTTTTATACAACTTTTAAGAAGCTGTTAAAAACTTAACAAAAGTGAACCACTGTTAGACGCTGGACACACAGAAAAGACGTAAGACGTAGACGGAGCACGGACATATGTCTCTTCCGCGTCCCTTTCATACAAAATGTATAGAAGCGTCGCGACGCAAAACATATAGAAGAGACAGGTCGCAGACACGTTGCTTACTCGTCTTCTACACATTTTGTATGAAAGACGCGGAAAAGACATGTCCGCGCCCCGTCTGCGTTTTACGTCTTTTCTGTGTGTCCAGCGCCTTATATTACCGATTTTAAACATGGAAATCAAAGTTTTGCTTAGTAAAACTCGAAATATGACTTTATTTTAATAAAATTAACTAATTTTGGTATCTACATTTTGTAAAAATTATTTTAATTGCTTTAATCGTAATTTAAAAATTAAAAATGTTAATATTGATTTTGGCATTTTCATAACCTAAAATCCTTAAATATTACCAACTTAAATTTTTAATTTTAACCAAATATACAATAAAAAATACAATAATATACAATAAAGACAATAATTTTGTTCTTTTAACCTATAAAAATGTATTAAATTATTAAATGTAACAATTTATTGAAGTTGATAGTTGTAAATCACACTTCTGTTGAAACTATATAGTTGATACACTATAATGCCCGATTTCTTCACCTTGAGATGGCTACAACAAGTAACCAATCAAATTGTATATTTGTTATTTTGAATTTGAATTGCGGTTGTCTGATTGGTTACTTGATTAATTTGTCGGCCGGATGCATTATCCGATAGCTATCTCAAGGTGAAGAAATCGGGCATAAATCATGTCACCTTATTTTAGTTTATTTTTATAAAATACTACTAAATTAAATTAAAATTTCAAAATAAGTTTTGGAATTTGATCGTTGGGAGAAAAAATAATGTTTTATCCGAATGGAAAGTTAAATTTAACGTTAAATTAAATAAACGTAGTTAAATTTAACGCGTTGTTAAACCGGGCATTTGTCTTTTAATATAGGAAATAATATATGATGATAATCTTACTTGTAAGGAAAATGTATTACCGCCTTTGATAATGTCCATGAGGGCAGCCTGTAAAATTAAATTTGTAATTTAGTCTCGAATAGTCAAGTCGAGAGATTAAATGTTTTTTTGGTTGAACTACAATTCATTATACTTGACAAAACAATAAATAATTTAACCTTTATGTGACTGACAAATAAAACACCTTCTAATGACGGTATGGGTACCCGGGTACCTACATACATTACATGCACCCATCCGCGCCTAAGCAAAGTTTATAATTATCTACGATAGTAGTAAGACTATATCTTTATTGTGCTTTATGCCTAGCAAAGTTAGATCATATAGACCCATCTGATTTTCAGTTATTATAAAAATTAAATTTATAATTTCAACTGGGATGTCTCATAATGAGTCTACTGGACCAAGTCACGGATCATTTCGAAAACCAAGATTGTCGAAAATGAAGTAAGATAAATTTAATTATTGTAATTACGAATTGTTTAAATGATGCAGTTACTTGCAAAAGAACTCGGACATGCCTATTGTTTAGTTTACAATTAGCCATGGAATTTTTCTATTTCTTAAATTTCAATAATTAAATTAATATAGTCATAACAATGAAAATTCAATTTTCAATACCTATAAATAATTTTTATAATTTTTAGCATATGTAAACAAAAGCATAATAAGTAGTTGACAAATTACTAAAAACCAATTTCAAAGTAAAAGTTAACAGGGCATTAAAATTTAAAAGACGACTTAAGACAAAACAGAACAATAATAAAAATTATCAGTTTTGTTCTAAGTCTCCTTTTAAATTTTAGTGCCCTGCTAACTTTTATTATGAAATTGGCCCTAAGCACTGCAAATTTAATTTTATTTTTATTACTACAATTCCTATCTAATTTCATATAAAACATATAGAGTACCCGGGTACCTACACCGTCATTAAAGGGTGAAATAATTTTGGACGCCATTTTCTCATAATAAAATTAATAATAATAATCAAAATAATATAACAAAATATAGTATACAAGCTCAGAGATGTTACGCAATTTCAAAGCTCAACGACAATGAACACAAAACATATGAATGCTTAAAACTGCAAAAGGTACCCGGTTACCTATCCAGTCACATAAAGGTTAAAAACCTAATAAAATAATGCAAAACTATTTTTTCAAAATTTTTCTAAATTTAAAGTATCTTGTTCGGAGCTCGATGTTGAAATATTTTAATAAAATGTGTACCTAGTAATTACTTTTAAATAATATTAAAACAATTTTAATATCTAATAATATTAAAATAAAGCTGACGTTTTTGTCAATATTTCAAATCTTAATAAAAATTTAACAAATCCAGCACTTCCAAACAATTCCATTTGCAAAAAAATTCTGAATTTCAAAATGAAGAGGTAAATTTCTAAATTAGAAGATATTATAAGTATTATAATAATTAACCTTGTAATAATCGGTCGACGGTCCATTTAATCACCTACTCCTAGTAAAAAAAAAAGAAAGGATTGGCTCGACTTATCAGTTAGATTAAATTGTTAGTCGGGCAACACCGTAGACATATTTAAAAAAATTTATTGCTCAATCAAAATCAGGAAATTTTAATATATCTTAAAAGTTTGTGAGCGTATATCTCAAAAACGGAAACAAATACGTCCAAAATAAGTCTTATCAATCTTGTAGAAAATTTTATCAGCTTCAATTTTATATAAAACAACTTTTTTGTTAGAGCAAACCGTTTTCTAGATACATATAAGCAAAAAATTAAAATTCAGGATCTCTTTCGTGCCATCCTGCACCACCTAAGTTCGGAGACTTAAGTAAGTATGTTTAATTGAATAAGTCACTGCAGAAAGTGAATATGTCCATTGACAGTAGTTTTAAGTAAATTACAAAAAAACTGTTGGTATGCTTTAATATAAAAATTAAATATTTTGAATAATTTTTTATTGGTAGTACATGTAATTTTAAGTCATATTTGTATAATAGATAACAAAAAATATTTTTATCGGTTTCACAATTAATGCTGTTCAGTAGAGATTAAAAAATGAGTAATATGCTGATTTTTTTGGTAATATTCTTATAGAATAATATATTTTAAGTAACATTTATTAAATAAAAAAGCTGACAAAAAATTATTTTACCCGCAATTTCCAATTATAGTATGAATTTTTATTGTAGTCTCATGCACAAACTAGAAAAGATACAAAATTGAGATTTTCACTAAACTCAAGAATTCATATTTTACTTGGTTACTATTATAATTTTTATTTTGATGAATATCATCTTATTTTTGTAAAAGAATATTTAGTTTTAATAAAAACGTGCTATTTTGAGTAAATATAAGAATACATATTATTTAAGCTAACTATTGTATAAAACCATTAAAATTTATATCGGTACGTAGATTGAACTTTCAACTTAAATATCTGCGAACATTTTTTGAAAAATATTTTTTAATAACAACAGGAAAGTACAAAACGTCTTGTGATGTCTTGACATCTTCTATTTCTACTTTTTCTATCTTCGTTTAAGTACGCCCACCGTATTAAAATGCACACGTGAAAACAGGGGAAATTTGTACGTGATGTGCACTTGATAAAAAGTTGCTATTGCAATTTTAAAGTGGCTAATTGTTTTATTAAATAATTAGATTATTAGCTCTTGAAATATATATTAATAAAATTATCAAATATGAGCTAAGGTAAAACAATAAAACACTTTATATTCAAGCTTTTGAGAATTTAATTTTCTCTATTTCAAGAAATGAAGTATAGTAAAAATACATAGCAACGTGAACATGTGAAGTATTGACATTTGTCCGATAACTTGATTAGAATTTGTTAAAGAGCGAAAAATTAAAAATTAACAACAATGAATTCAATTCTAATAAGATATCGTGGGTAAAGAAAAACTAATGGTAAAAAACTTTACCCCAATTCTGTAGGTAAAATTAAATAAGAAGTGGACTGTAAATGTTGCTTAATCCATTGATGTCGGTTTTACGGTTCATAGAATTTTTCTCTTTTCTGATCTCGATAATTTCGTGTAAAAGCCTATCTCTGTATGTGGTTACTGTTTTAATGATTTTTGTGTTAGTAAAATCGATATTGTGTCCATCTTCTAAAATATTTTTTTCATCCAACACTAACTAGTGGTGTTTTCATCCAAGTATAGCATATACGGTAAATTCTAGATAGCGAAAATGTGCAATTGGCGGTTTGGTATTAAGTAACCACGATATCACTAGTCATAACAACGTATATGTGTATTTTTGCCGTGTTGCTATTATTTGCATATGAAATTTACCTTTCGTTTTGATGTTACTTTTATTTCATACGCCTAGCTTCGGCAGTCTGGTGACGTACTAGCTGATTAGATTACAATTCTGCTGACTTTATCTTGCTTTATCTTTATATAATGATGTCACAGTATACTTAATAAGTTACTGTTTATTTTAAAAGTGGTATTTTTGTTACTTATCACTTTATATTTTTATCTTAGAAAGGACCCGTGTTGGATGAAAAATGCATAACTTCATTCGCGTAAAAAGTAAGCCATGTCAGATTTAGCTATCATAACTCGCTATCGATCGTTCTGATATATTGCTAAATCTGATATGGCTTACTTTCTATCGCTTATACATTAATAGCTATTGCCGCAGCGGTGGATTCTGGTTTATTACATCTTATTGACGATACGTGTCCACTAATTCTCTTTTTCAACCATTGATTGGTTTGCCCGATGTACACTAATTTGCAATCTTTACAATCCACTTTGTAAATAACCCCAGATTTTTTTTCATATGGAATAGGATCTTTGAGATTGGTATAGTGTAAGCCTAAGTTGTGGGGAGTTCTAAAAGTAATTTTGATGTTATACTGTTTAAAAAGATATTTTATTTTTTTGCTTAGTCCATTCACATATGGGATTACAGCGTAACCTGTGTTCGGCTCTTTTACAGTTGTGTTACCATTTTACAATTTGTAAACTCGGTCTTTTACGATTTTGCTTATAAGGTTATTTGGATCATTGTTTCTTATAAGAGCTTCTTTAGCAATTTTAAGAGTGTCTTTTCTAAATTCCCCATGGGTTAATTAAATTGAACGATCTATCAAACCAACAGCAGTACTACCAATTTTTTTACTTTGATGGTGGTAGGAATTATAATTAAGGTATCTGCCTGACCATGTCCATTTGTATTTAAGAATGTTATTAACTTTTATAATTTCGATATCTAACAAAATTGAAAATTTAAAAAAAAACCTTTAATTTAAAAAAAAAGTGCACTAAAAAGTAAAAAATTAAATTTTCAAAATAACAAAAAAGCTCCTTGAAAACATCTATATAAAAGCGTGGGGCTATGAATTCCATGAAACTACGAGTACGTACAGAAATGGATACAACATTTTTTATGAAATTTTTGCTATCAAGTGTATCACAATACGCAATTTAATATCAGTAATTCTCAGTTGTTTGAAATTGTTCCAGGACGTTTAATAGCCCCACGCTTTTATATAGATTTTTTCAAGGAGCTTTTTTGTTATTTTTAAAATTTTAATTTTTACTTTTGAGTGCACTTTTTTTAATTTTAAATTAAAGGTTTTTTTTTAAATTTTCAATTTTTTATATAATTTTTTATTTTAGAATTTTTTAGTCTTAATCTTAAAAGAGTATAAAAGAAATATAAAAGGAAGACTCAAAAGAAGGCAATCTTTGTTGCCGCTGTAAATCGCTTCCTTTTTGTTTGCGTAAACAATTTTGCTGACGTTTTTCTAAACGTTTGTCACGCTGCAATTTATTTTCTGTTTTAGCCATTCTAATTTCTCAATTTATTCTTGTTCCCTTCTTCTTCAAAACAATCTTCTATATCGCTACCCTCATTCTAATACCACGTATGAGACTAAATAAAAATTGTTCAGGAGAGTGAAGAAAACTGAAAAAATTTATGGGTAAAATTGTTCAATTTCTGATACGTGGTATTTGAATTGAGCCTATACATGGTTTTTAATTTTTTCTGATACGTGGTATTACAATCAATTGATAGAGCGTGAAACACTGATTAATAATTATAATCAATCAAAATTTAATTTTTGTTAAAAATTCTCATATGTGGTATTAGTATGAAGGTGGCGATATATAGTTTTATTGTCATTACCAACTTTAGGAATTAAGACATTAAAAGTCTAAATTGGCAGGCGTAATATATTAATTAATTCTAGGTTATCATTTGGTGCTAAAGTGATTTTTATTATGTCGCCATCTATTGATAATTGTTTAAACTATATAACAGGTTAAATATGAATAAGATTAATTCTCTGATGCTTATTAGAATTAAAGATTCGAAAGTAAAATATTAAAATTCGCTAGAAGTGGCATCTGTGTACCAAATTTCAGCTCTCTAAGACATCGAAAAGTTGGTTAAAAATGACTTCAAAAAAGTCCATGCACACGGACGACGGACAACGCTCACGTCAAGTTAAATAAAAGCTTTTAAAAATGTTATTTTATTATTTATTTCTTTCTCTATGAAACCCGTTTAAATGTTCAACGATGAAGTCTTCTTTGTCTTTAGGAATGGCTGTTATTATATCATCTACGTATCTTTTAAAAAAAGGTAAATTAAAAGGAAGTGATGAAATCTTGTCATTTTCCAAACTTTCCATAAACAAATTGGCTAAGGTAGCGGAAATGGTACTTCCCATAACTGTACCAAATATTTGCTAGTGTAATTGTTCATTGTACCTACTTGAAATGGGTGGTTCCTAGACAGAGTTTAAGAGCATTAAGGAATTTAAGTATAGGGATGTTCGTGTGGATTTTGATTTGATCCAATTTATCTTCTACAGCTTTGGTGGCCAATTCCAAAGCTTGAATATAATATAGTGCTTTATTGTTTTACCTTAGCTCATATTTGATAAGCCCAGATTTATAACAAAATTCTTTCGATCATATAAACAAAATTCTAAGTAGTACTTCTTCTTCCCCAAAAATTGCAATTACAAATAATTAAAAAAAAATAAATAAAAATAATAATCGTCCACCGCATCAATTGTACGAGGACGAATCCCCTTAGATTCGAAATTGAATATTCTTAGCTTTTGTCACCGTAGAATTTGATTATAAATAAAGAGTTTTTCAATTGGGACGGGTCGATGTTGGAGCCTGTGGCAGCCATGTTGTTTTAGCAATTTTATGCTAACCTATTTTTTATTATTTATTAACTCATGCCAAATCACTATGACCAGTTACACGATTGAGCAGCACGTGCAAATGATACATGCCACACAGCGAATGACACGATGAACAATCTGCATCAAAGATTTGCGGGTATGGTTATCTCTCGCAGAGGAGACGTCAATTGGCCGCCAAGACCCTACTAGATTTTTTCTTGTGGGGTTTTCTGAAGTCGCAGGTCTGTGCCAATAGGCCGCAAACGACCAATGACCTTAAGGCCAACATATCCCAGGCCATTGCCCAAATTCAGCAAGATCTATGCGGCAGAGTTGTTAAAAATTGGACCACTCGGATCCGGGAAACTGTGAGAAACCGCGGCGGACATTTAAATGATGTAGTATTCCATACATAATAGCATATGAGCCTTTCCCAGCTTCTTTTATTTCATATTAACATCGACCTGCCCTTATTGAAAAACCCTTTAGTATAATTTCCTAGTATCAAAGTTCTGATTAATTAGAATATGATACATGTTAATAAAGAGTTAATTTTTTTATGCCAATATTTTTTAATTTCATATTATTATTATACTTATTCTTCTGTTCCTTATTTATTTATAACCTTATAACAAATGTTATAACAGCAGCAACGTTTTGAATAACAAGCTTGCAGCAACCTTTTAACCCGTCGTTACATATGTATGTGGAAAAAAATTACACCAGTACATATGTGAAGTGTGACAAACCCCATCACTAAAAAATTGATGTTTTTTTGCTTTCTGCTTTTTTTTAAATTTTTCATCGTTTAATGGTCCTTATGATCACCTAAGAAACATATGAATACCAAAGGAATAATTAGAATTGCGTTATTTGAAAACAACAAAGAAAAAAGTAGCAACAGTCAATTTTCATCACACAAAAAACATATCTTTATTCAAATATCTAAAGAACAACACACAAGCATCGTATTTTGAAAACATTAAATGGAAACAGTAAACAAATAACAAAAGAACATAATATGGAAAATTTTTTATGCTTGTAAACCACACAGAAAAAAACTATTCGCTGTCTGAATTCAGGCAATTTTGGCTACTTATTATGGCATGTTTCAGACACAATAACGACTAGCAATTCATGCAGGAATACTTGGTTTTGCGATTATACAGAGCCCTACTCATATACACAAGAGTAGATCAAGCCAAAATTGATGGAGAGGGTTAATTAAATTGTTTATAAAAATTTAAGAGAGTTTGTTCAATTTTATCTGCAAACATACAATGCAATAAACAGATAAGTCCATTTTTTGAGTAAATTTTTTTTTCAAGATTCCAAGGAGGTAGTTATACCTCCTCCCTTTATATCCGCATGCATATACACCACAAAAAGTAAGAATATTAATTTCCCTAATCGAAAGAATCTCAAAATCACAATTTACTTTTAAAGACTAAATTACAAACGCCATTACATATGTGGGGTTTGACACACCCCAGAGCACTTTAGATGACTCTAGCTAAATTTTCTGTTCGCGCAATACTGCACTAACAGTTTATTTCGATGGTGGAGACTTATGCGGGAAGCTACTGAAAAGGAAAAGCGCAGGAGATCACATTTGGTACATATTCAGAACGGTTTTCAAACGCTGGGGGTTTATCACTAGCAATGCTTATGGCAAGCCTTTTGCAAGTCTGTAGGCAGGGGTGGGCAGAATTAAAATACATGTATTTGAAATACATTTTGTATTTTGTATATCAAATACATTTTGCAAATGTATTTTGTATTTCAAATACAATTTATTTTGTATATTGTATTTTGTAATCGTATTTTGTATTTTTATTATGTATTTCAAATACAAAATACATTTTAAAATACAAAAGTACATTTTAAGTATTATTTATTGCTGAAGGTTGGGCCAATGAAAATGCATATTAAGGGTCCTGTTAAAAATGTCTATGCAAAATGTTCTTTAAATGCTTTGCAAAGCATATTTTTGGATAAATGATTAAATACCTCAGAAATTTATAAATAAAATAATCTTTTCTGGACACTGTCAACTCTTTATAATTTTATTTAAAATTTAAATTTTTAAATTTAAAATGTGCCATAAAGCACAAATTACAAACGTTTATTAGCCTTATCTTGTAAGATTTGCATTGGCTGTTTAAATTTTAAAATTTAAATTTTAAAACACACAATACATCAATACATTTTAAATTACAAAATACATTTTGAAATACAAAATACATTTTGAAATACAAAATACATTTTCAAATAGAAAATACATATTAAAATAAAATGTATTTTAAAATAGAATGTATTTTGTATTTTAAATACAATGTTAAAATAACATTTTAACATAATTTAAACAAATTAAAATTTTCAACAATTTAAAGAAATTAAATAATTTTAACATGCAAATGTTAAAATTTTAAAATAAAATGTATTGAGCCTTACCAATAACGTCATACTAAGTTGGACATTAACTAAAAGCTTATACTAACTTAAAAATTCCACCAATAACGAATTTAGTGTAAGAATTTTAGTTAGTGCCGGCTTAATATTAGGTAAGTATGAGCATCATCAAGAGCTGATATTAAAGCATAAATTTGGGATTTTTAACCTCAGACTTCATAACATTGTCATTGCAAATTTTTTATTAATTTTATTTTACGCCTATAATTTTTAAAAAAGTTAAAATATAGATATAGAAAATTATATTCTAGAAGATTTGCAAATTTTAAATGATGCTGCTGTATGTAGAAAAGTGAAAACCTATAAGGAAAGAATAGATTCATTTAATCATTATTTAGATAAGGATTTTATACATTTCTATAGGTAATAAGTAAATGATTACTCAAGGGGTAAAATCCAGTAAAATTTCTGTACACAAGACTTGGAGTTCCAAAGATTTCCAAGAATTCCAACAATTTCCAAAGAATTTTAACGATTTCAACGATTTCCAAGGAATTCCAGGGATTTCCAAGGATTTTCAAAGAACTTCAAGGATTTCCAAGGAATTCCAATGATTTGCAATGGAATTCAAAACTAGTGTACTTACACAAAATTTTCGGGATATTTACCCCTTGTGATTATTAGCAATCTTTAGTACGGAAATATTTGTTCAAGTTTAAATATATTTAAAACAAGGTTTGACAAAGAAACTGCAAAAGAATTTGTGGATCTGATAAGCGAAGACATAATAAAAAAAATTATACGCAAGGTGCACCAATTCTTATTTATCCACCAATTATTATCGAGCAACACAGCTAATTAAAATAATATTATGTATTTTATTATATAAAAAAATAATTACATATTTGGAATCTGACACCACAGAATACAAAATATTATATGAAGCTAACCCACAATATCGTTTTGAAATATTCCGCGTACAATATTTTTATTGCCACTTCTTCCAAATTTCACTAACTTTTTCAATTTCAGGTTAAATACAGATATTAAACTAGTGTCGGCACTAATTACCATATTGGTATCAAAATTTAGTGTCAGCTTTAAATTTAGTTATTACTAGCTACTTGATGTATAATAGGTAATGGAAGAATGAGGTTGGCAACATGCGCGAGAAACACATGACATGCAAGATAGTGAAATGAGACAATAAAAGTTTAAGTTAAGATTACCAGTGGTTTGATTGAGAGTGATTAATAAGGATATAGAGAACACAACACTACTTATGCCCGATTTCTTCACCTTGAGATATCTATCGGATAATGAATCCGGCCGACAAATTAATCAAGTAACCAATCAAATTGTTTATTTCTTATTTTGAGTTTGAATTGCGGTTGTCTGATTGGTCACTTGATTAATTTGTCGGACGGATTCGTTATCCGATAGATATCTCAAAGTGAAGAAATCGGGCATTAGTAGCAACCCTATTACTAACTTAAAGTCGGTACTAAAATTTGTTATTGGTAAGGCCCATTTTGTATTTTAAAATGTATACACAATACTGGCTAGGGAGAAAATAGACAAAAAACGAAAAATTAAAGAGGCCATCAATATTCATTTAAATGACAAAACAATGAATGACAAAAGAGATGTCCTTTATTTTCGTGGAGGGTATAAACATATTCTTAATTTAATGAAACGTATAACATAAGACATTCTTTTTGGTTAAATTATTTATGTTGCATTTTAACAGTTTGACATAATTTGTCATTTTAGGTAGAATATTTTTAAAAATTTTAAATTTAATATATTATTAATTGTTTATTTTGTAGCCTTGAAAATGAGTCAGTAACGACTTGAAACGTTGCACAACAAAGATTGTTAAAATAAAGACCTAAATCTCAACAAAAATCTAATATTTTTAATTTTAATAAAGGTCAACAATAATTTATAATTTAAAGTATATGAATTTTTAAAACCAAGTCTAGTTAACTGTTATCGAAAACAACGATATATTTAAATAAAGTACCGGTTTATTGAAATAAGTACAGATTTTATTTACATTAATTTTATTCATTATTAAAATCAAAAAATACAAATTCTGTTACTTCAAAAATAGAAAATTTCCAGTGAGTGTGTTTGTTTATAAAATACGCCGCCCTGGTGGAGGTATTAATTTGGGTAATATCTCCTTATACTAAAGCTCGAAGCCTAAAATCGAAAAAACCGACTGAAAAAGCTAAAGGCATTGGAAAGGGGCGGCGTAGCCGCCCGTCCGATGTCTCAAAAAATCGACAAAAAAATCCCGCTCGGTGTGGGCTAGGTTAAGTTATGTTAAATTACCGATCGATCCCACAATTTCGATTTTAAAATATTGATTTTTGTGCGATTTTTGATAACCCACGTTCAACTTTTGAATCGTAGCCTATCGCATTTCTTTCTCGCACACGTAAACCGAGTTAGACGGAAAACGAGTCGCGTCCACGTCGCGTCGTAGTGGGCTTCGAAATTGCCAGCAAACTGACTTAGCCACGCCTACTTATTATTCGAAATAATTAATTTGACATTTCCGACGATTTTTAAAGTTTTAAATAAAATCTATTTGATTTTTCCAAAATTCTAACGTTTTTGCATTTTCGAGACGATTACGGACCACCGATGGATTTATTTATAACTACTTTAAAATTTATATCCTTTCAAAATGTATCCATTCGATACAAACTTGAAGGTTAGGTAAGCTAATTATAAATTTTTATTAAATTTCTTCGTTTGTATCGTTTATTTGTTTTAGGTCGCCAGGTTCTTTACAAGTTTGAATATTATTTTATTGTGGTGCAATTACTTAATCTAATAAATTTACTAGATAAGTGTAACAGTTCACCGCAGCAATCTCAAAAGTCATCGAAAGGCAAGTTCTGTATTCGAGTTTCATACCAAAGCAAAGTACCAAAGCCGAGAATATTTCGCATAATTCACGTTCCACATCAAATAGATCTAGATAGATGCAAACCAAGTTTTTTCGAAAAACACTCATGTTATGATATATAAATCTACATGCAAAAGGTTTTTCGTCTGTTCGAATGTCTCCAAAATGTAAAACAGATATTGTGTGTGTGTGTTTACGAATCAATTTTAAACTGTTTATAATCGTGCAAGGTGTGTTCTTGGTATCCAAAAGATTTACGTTTTTGAAAATCCGTTTTTACTGCCGAGCATTCAAATTTGCTTTATTATTATAAAGCAAATTGTGAAGTTGCTATTGCAATCGTTATTGAAGTTACATTTTAGGTGATTCTAAATGATGTCAGATTGTTGGGTTTGGTGCAACGCTTCGAGGCATTTTATCCTGTTTTACCAAATTGCAGCAATTTGTGTTCGACTCTCAGATATAACAGTTTATTGCAACTGATCGAAGCTGCAGTGTTTATGAAATTTGTATTTAATTTTTTAAGATTTGTAATTAATTGTTTGACTCCGAGATTGTACCTAACTTAAACGCCGGTAAGAAATTTTAGCTATTAAATAACGATGATGTGAAGTCCAGTATAATTTCAACACCAAAGAAAATTAAACCGAAGAAAATCTCTTTACGTGTGAAATTTTTAGTTTGTATTTTTGATTTGGTTTGAATAAAGATGTTTTTAACAAATTTGCAAAGTTTCAATTATAAAATTTTATTATTAATTTAAGCAAAAGTGTTTCGAGTGTTTTCGTAAACTCCAAAGATGGTTCGAAAGTTAAAGAATCGAAGAAAAGTTTGCATCGAATAGAACAATAAGTTAAATTTTGTGACGATATTGTCATCAAATAATATTGTCCATGTATTTCAAAAATCAAATAATAATTAAACTATAAAATCGAATTTATTCCCAACTAAGATTTTATACATGTTCTACTGTTGCTCTGAGACGAGGATATGGTCGGTGGTGACCTTTTTGTGAGAAATTTATATTAAAATTTTTTATTTAAATGGTTTCTCACAGAAAGGAATTCCAAAATGTGTAAGAAATTAATCCTATAAAAACATTTAGGTCTATTATGTATCACAACCTCTAAAAATAACAGTCAACCTTTATTTTATAATAAAGTTTCAAAATAGCGTAAAGCGAGAAACATTATTATAGCTAACATGTGTCAGAAAGAGAAAGTAATATTTCTATTTTCGGATCAAAACGCGGTTCATCAATTTTTTATTTCATAACTGTCACTGTTATAATAACGATTGTGATACGTAATAGGCCTGAATGAGTACTTGAAATGGTATTTTCCTTTTGAGAATGAATTATCGAATACCTTTTTGAGAACAGCTATAAACTATACTTTTACGTTCGAAACATATCTCGCCGGTGTATTTGGAAATATACACAGTTAATTCTAAATTTATTCCAAAATGGCTCTACATGGCAGGCTCTTTCGTTTTCAAATTTTTACGCCAAAGAAAAATTGGTTTATAAAAATTTTACCACTCAAAGTGCTTCTGTGACGACTGCGACTCGGTTTTGTCGTTAAATTAAAAAAAAATGTATCAAATTTTTCCGAAATATTTTCTAAGGCATACCTTGACATTATAATATTATCAAGTAAAAAATTCTTGTCCGATGTATTGATTTAAATAATAAGATATTGGGTATAACGGACACAATAAAACTAAAGGTTATTTTGTCAACGTTTCGAAAGATTTATTCTTTCATCATCAAGACTATAAAAAGAACATAATTATAACATCGGTAATAATAAATAGCAAAACGTAATCATACCTCCGTTATACCCAATATCTTATTATTTAAATTTATAATATTATTAAAATTATTAGCTATATAGTTTTAAACAAATGTAATTATCGAAGATTAGCTAAGAAAACCATTAAAACAATAAATTATTTTCGAGCTTTCGGGAACGAATGTTCCCTTTGTCAAGAATATTTTCGTTCCCGAAAGCTCGAAAATAATTTATTGTTTTAATGGTTTTCTTAGCTAATCTTCGATAATTACATTTGTTTTACCTTGACATTATTCTTTCTAAATTTTGTTTCTATTTTACGGCTTTCCTGATTGAGACGAGGCAAATATTTATCCCATCGATTTTATGGTAAACCTCCGGACTCAAGCGATATCGTTTAAGATTTAAAAATCAGTCCATAAATATGGCCGCTACGGAGCTACGGCCGGTATAAAGAAATTTTCAAATTTTGCGATTGTTGCGCCGGTAGCGCGGAAACCATGCAACTTTTGGAAATTTTTTTGCTGCTATGCGATTTCATTTTAAAAGAAGCGTTTTTTCGTATCTTAAACATTTTGTCGAAAATCGCTTAATAGCAGAATAAATCGCGAAATTAAATTTTCGTTTAAAATCTCCAGCCAATTTGCCGTACACAAATAACGGTCTATGACGTTTCGGCGCAGCCGGTTCGGCGCGAAGACGTTTCGGCGCGAAGACGTTTCGGCGCGAAGACGTTTCGGCGCGAAGACGTTTCGGCGCGAAGACGTTTCGGCGCGAAGACGTTTCGGCGCGAAGACGTTTCGGCGCGAAGACGTTTCGGCGCGAAGACGGTTCGGCGCAAAGACGGTTCGGCGCGAGCCGGTTCGGCGCGAGCCGATTCGGCGCAAAGACTTTTCGGCGCGAGAATAAAATATTTTAAAAAGAAATAAAAAGAAAAATAATGTGGAAAAATGTAAACATTAATAGATAAATAATATATTGCCATGTTCAAAATAATTATAATAATGATGGTTGTTTAAATTTTGTAAATGGGTTTTGTGTTGTAAATTTTAATCGTCCTGTATATTTTTAATTGTTAATAATTTTAAGTTGATATTATTTATTGTTAAGTTTGATTATTGAAAAATGTGCATGCAGGCTTTTTGATAGCCGACTGCGATCAAAAGAAAAATCTCAATTTTTTAAATATTTTTTTACTTACTTTAATTCATAACTCGAAAGCCAATAAAATTAAATAAAATGAATTGGTAACACAGTAGTTACATTAACCTATTTTCTATACATGTATATTATAGTTTTAATAAATTTATTATTTATATTATTTATTGTATTAATGTATCAATTTAAAGTAGATCAAAAATTTTAAAATATTTTATTCTCGCGCCGAAAAGTCTTCGCGCCGAATCGGCTCGCGCCGAACCGTCTTCGCGCCGAAACGTCTTCGCGCCGAAACGTCTTTGCGCCGAAACGTCTTCGCGCCGAAACGTCTTCGCGCCGAAACGTCTTCGCGCCGAAACGTCTTCGTGCCGAACCGGCTGCGCCGAATCGGCTGCGCCGAAACGTCCCATCCCGCACAAATAATGCGTGTTTTAGGCATAACCGAACGTTTTTTCTAAAAAAAACTCCAAATCAAATATTCTTTTTACGAATTATACAATCGAAATAAACATTTTAAAAATCAAATTCTGAAAATTTTACAAATATTGGTAAATGCGGTAATAAATGTTTGTTTGTGTTTATACGTCAGTCGACGTTGGTTTGGCAAAATTCAAATATTTTTCTCATTTTTGAAACATATACGGACCATCGTTGAATTTATTTATTACACGTATATTTCGTTTTATTATTAAAGAGCTAAGTCGTTTTTAACGTTTCACTTTTAAGTTTTCTCAAACCGATCCGACACTGCTGGAGAAACGCAACCAACAACTGCAATCATTAATGCATATAAATTTATTTATTTATATTATTTAATAGTTAAAATTATTGTTGGCATAAGTTATTTGCTTTGATCACGTTAGTTGGTAAACTGCTCTTCATCGATAAAAAATAATTATTTAATCCATTATTTTTTTGTAATTTACAGAACCATCGATATCTCACCAAGCAACTACTATTAATTCAAATTATTTCTTAGAATTAGAATTTTTCCGAAAACGTCACAAATAAATCGTCCATATTATCCAGTCTAAGTTCTGTTATTTAACTGCCAACTCGAAAAGGTCTGGAATAATGGTTTTGTTTTCGAGCCGATACCCATTTACACGACGTCGGGAGTAAACTGTCGGTTATCCAATCAAAGTTACAATACTGACCGCCGACTCGCGAAGGTCAGATATATTAATTGTTTTGTTATTCGAGTGGAGTCTCATTCCTACATCGTCGTGAAGAAACCGTGGGTTATCCAATCAAAGTTACAATATTGACCGCCGACTCGCAAAGGTCAGGAATAATTGTTTTGTCATTCAAGCCTTTTAAAAGTCGTTAGGAATAAGCCGTCGTTAATACGAGCAAAGTCCCCACCTAAATGCCGACTCGCAAACGTCTACAACTGTCGTTGTTATATAATATTGAAATTTATTCAAAGATCTACCTGGTTAACCACTAGTTGTAAGTTCTAAAGTTGTCTTGCAATCTGAAAATTATTCTAATTAGTAGTACAAGCAACGAAAAATAAAATTTATAATTTACCTTTATTTTCGTAACTTTTCCAATTTGTAAGAATTTGTAAACCTGGATCCTTTAATTGTTTTTCATTTATGGCTAGGATTTAGTTAAAAAAAGATTCCCAATTTAAGAAAAAATTTTCAGCATTATGGGTATATTTTTTTATCAAAGTCAAGATAATCTGCAAATTCATAAAATAAATAATTGAATGAAAATAAGTGAATTTAATTAAGATCTAATACACATAATAAACACAAATCTTTCAAAATGAAAGATTTCTCTATTCTCTCTTAATGAATAACTATTGTTCCATTTTTCAAAAACGGTAGTATCCATGCTTCACAATTGCGGGCAAGTCATATAATATAATCTTGATTTTTTAAATAATCGACTAAAATTAAAGTCTTAAAAAAATATTACTGAAAACAATACACTTATACCTTCGGTAGAATTTTCTGTCGTTGGTTCAGAAGTTTCGCCAGAAGTTTTACGTTTTCGATACCAACCATTCTTATGCCATCAAGGATATTCCCGTTCTTGAATCTTTCTTCTTGACTGCTGGAACATTATTATGTTTCTACAACTTCAGATGTAAAAAGATGCACTATTTTAACAGCAAGAATAAGAAAATCGTTTTCCTTCAATCGACTGAAATAATAAAAATATAATTATTAGGCACTGCTATTTAACTACTTAATAAGTTAAAGAAGTTAAAAAACTTACCTTAGAATTTATGTGCACTTGAATTACACAATCACAGCTCAAAGACAGTAACACAACTGATATAAGCAAACGCGTCTTAATGGCGATAAAGAATAGTGTACGAGTAGCACATTTTAATCATCCAAGTAACTGATTAATAATAACTATAATATATTTAATTCAGACTTACCTATCAAAACCATATAATTAGAATAAATATTTCACTAAAGAATTCAGTCCAAACATATAAATATACATCCCTATTCGAAATAAATATAAAGAATTCCGGTATATTTAATTGAATTATTTGAATATTTAATTTAAACTTAGCAGAAAAATGGCATACTCAGTATAAGTATTTCATAAAATTATTAAATCTAAGTATACCAATTTGTTTAATAGAAACAAAACATTTCAAATATATACGAATATTAGTTACAAGTAATAATTTTTCTGTGTGCAGTCGACATTCGCCTTAAGAAAAGCAAGAATAAACTAAACTTATAAATTAAAATGCCTAAAGCAAAGTCCTCTTTTAGCAAAATAAAAATAGAAACACCCTATGAAACGAGAAACTTAATTAGTTTTTGTATAGAAATTAAAATGAGTGACGTGTTTTGTAAAAATATATAAATTTCAATGACAAATCAGAAAAAGATAGTAAGAAAAAGAGATTATTGTATTGGTCCTTGAAAGTGATAGTAATAAGCGGCTTTTTGATCACATTATCCGGTGGTTTTTGTATGTAAGCTAATTAAAGCGGCCGGTTTCCAGTCAAAATGATCACAATAACCGACTGATAACATTATCCGTGATCACATTAAGCGGATTCTACTGTATAAGTCTTAAGTCAGTCAAGTTGTTACTATAAAACCACGTCAAAAAATTATAAAAAAAAACTATAAATATAGCAAAGAAAAGCGCACCAACGGTTACCTATAGTGAATGCCCCCATTTTATTTTCTTTTTCATTCTTTATTTATAAATAAATCCTTTTTAAACTTTTTGAACATTTAAATGTTCAAAAATTTCATCGTCCGTATCCATGTCTGCTATTTGTTGTATTACAACTTCTTTATTAATCTCCAGTTGCCTTTCTAGTAAAATTTTTAACATTTTGAAACTTGATTTTTGACAGTCAAATTGACAAGTGCGTATATGTAGTTTGAAACTGCGCAATATTTTAATTCGGGCAAAGTATTTTTATTTTTATGCATGCGTTTCAAAATATTTTAAGCATGATGCTTACAAAAATACGCACGCGTAAAAGCGCCAGGCAAATTCGGCCTTTAGACATTTTTTAGCCTTTAGCCTAAAAGCCTTTAGACTTAAGAACGACTCTCTAAAAATGTTTTTAAAACTTTTTTGAGTTACCGTATCTCAGAAACTGTGCGACAAAATAGTAAAATGCATGTAAACAAATATGAAAAGAATAAAATTTCCAATAAAAAATATTTAAGAAGTATTGCTGTAAAAGCGATCTTTATATGAGAAAAATTGTTTTCGAAAGGTAAAATTTACATTTTTAAGATAGGAGTGTATCGTCAGCGCGATGGGATTTGGTCGCTTTGGGAATCCCGCGAAGGTGGAATATTTTTCTGCTTTAACATTTTTATATATAGATAAAAATAACAAAATTTGCAAAAGTTCGCGATAGATAATTTTACGATGCGACAGTTTTTCAATTTATACAACAAATCTAACCTTGACGAGTCACTGAAGCTATGCCAAAAGATTTGATAAAATGGTTTAGCTCCCATATCTTGAAATTTCGAATGAAGACAAAATAAATATTAAATTACAAGAAATAATGTTATCGCAAGAATTTATTATGATACCTCTCACACCGACGAGCATAGTTACAACATTTATACGAGTAACAGAAATTATCAAGACGCCAAAAACAATATTAAAAATTCCAGTTTGAATAATTTGGTTTTCATTAAATATTTTTCACGTATTTTAAAAGTTAAGAATACAAACATCAAAAAGAATTACTAATTTCGGAAATAAAAGACCCAGAATTCCAACTCCCAAAATGCACGCAAACCAAGCAATATGGTGTCGTCATTTTGATTTGACCCAAAAATTTCCATTACAAAATCTTGTGTCAAAACCTAGGTTTTTGATTCATTGGTAAATGTTTGATTCATCAATAAAAAATGCAAAGTAAAAATTGAAACTTACCGGAAAATAACCGCCACTATTTAATTTCACTTCCACGGGTATGCCATCAGCTGTACGTTCATCTCCTATGATGGCAGCCATCTTATCTCCAATAAAACCTTGAAAATCAAACATCATTATTAATATTTAAAAAACTATCGAGTCATTAATTATTATTAGCAAGCAACAAATTTGTTAATTAAGTTGAGCAAATTTAATAATTTAAGAACGAGGAAGCTTTTTATGTCTAATAGGTACGCCATGATATGTCAATTTTTCCCATCAACCAAGTTTTATTGCAATGTGGAGTTATTGAATTATTATTATTTACAAAAGAACTTGAAATACAATTACGAAATATAATAGAAAAAATTTAGAATACTTACAATTTACTTAATCGGTAAACTTGATATTACTTTCAAAGCACAAAGCACGAACACTAACAAGCTGCCGCTTTTGACCAAGGCTACTCGATTGTGGAATTTGTTGCCGTTGGGGCGTGCCGGAATCGGAAGCTTGCATTTGCCGCGGCGCTTTTTTATTCAATATAAATTAGTAACAGTTTCATTCTTTTACTCATTACACTTACAGCTTTGAAATTAATATTTTAAAATATTCCATTATGAAATAACATTTTTCCTCTTCAAATTTATGATTTGATACTATCTATATATTATGTATACTATAGAACTATACATTTAATACTAATTTGATATGTTTGAAAATCGAAAAATAGCCTAATATAAAGTAGCATTCACATTAAGATTAGATGTACTACTCAGTGGTACTAAATATTTTATCAATTGGCTCGCAGTTTTATTCTATTTCAGAAACTACGTAAAATGTTTTTTTATTGGAAATTAATCTTGAAAAAATATTTCACATTTTCACACCAATGAACATAGAAGATTTTTTTAAAACTGTGGTATTGCGAGGTTTTACAATATAAATAAATAAAACTACACTCGCATTTATTCATCTAGTGTTATTAATTTCTAGTACAAAAAACTTCAAATTTTTCATAAGCATAAAAAAATAAAATAATGTCGAACATGGAAAAAGAAATTTAATAATATTAAATGAGAGAACTGAGTTGTGATGATAAAAAGAATTATGTAATCACATAAAACAGTTACATAAGAAGGGCCAAGTAGACCAAGTATCCGAACTGCAAACTACCAACATAAATTTAATTTCAACCTCCAATAAAAAAAAAATTTTTTTTTTACATTTTCGAGATCATCGTGTTCAGAAACGTAAAGATCTGCAAAAAATAAAAGAACTTTTTCTGTGTCGGTCTGTCGGTCTGTCTGTCGTCAAATTTTGTTTCTCGATTTTTTCCAGAACCGTCCAATCAATCACGACCAAATTTGATATCGTAGTAGGGTTTATGGTAGAAAGGTGAAAATAACGTTTTAGTCGCGATCTGTCAATCAGGAGTACCACTACAAGAAAATAACACAAAATTTTTAAAACGATTTGGTCTTGGGATAGGTTATTTTAAACACCTTGAAAAGCTTTATCCAGAATAGGTGAAATTAAATTTCTATCTGTCATCTGTCAAAAATTACAAGCTGCCAAAGTTTAAACTTCAAAAGTAAATAACTCATGAAGTATTGAACGGATCTCAACCAAATTTTGTATGTAAGAACATTGGCCCCACAGAACTTGACAGCATATAGAACCGTTTGATAAAAATCAAGAATTCAACATAAAAAAAAAGATTACTTTTTTTGCGAAAACTTGAGAAAAGTCCTTGTTCCTCGACTTTTTTCGGCATTTCTGCGTCGATGGCAGTCAAACTTTTTGGACGTATGTCTGGTGGGCTTTAGTGGTGAAGATAAGGTTTTGGCAGAAAAATCTTTACCAGGGCTACCACAATAAAATAAATTAAAAAAATGAAAATGTCTTTGTATCTCCGGAAATGTTAAACCGATTGTGATAAAATTTTGTGTGCTGATAGAGTTTTTAAAATGCAAGCATTTATTTATATTATAACTAGAGCTGGGATTTTATGCATTTTGCATATTCTTTAATATTGATATGCCAACAGAGTCGTTTTGAAATCTGGACGAATTAGGAAAAAACGAATCCGAAAAAGCGCTCCTCAAAATGCATATTTTGCATATTTTCAATGTTTGGTGCATATTTCAGCAAATAATGCATATTTGTGCATATTTAGGCCACTTTTGGAGTTTTTAGGAGAATGTTTATTGAGAAAATAAAAAATTTTATTATTTAATTTGTCAATTTAAGCAATTATTTTAAAAATAGTCGTGCGTTCTGTTTACAACTTCAATTTTGAAATATGCACTCTAGAAATTTAATGTTTTTCTTCATTGGAAATATTTGGGTAGCCTTTTGGTTTAGTTAGAATGATAGTAAATTTTTGCCAAGTTTCATAATATGTTGTTAGTCTATGATGTATTTGATTTAAATTAGCTAATAAAAAAAAATTAATTTAAAGTCAAATACATCGGAGAAAATGAGACTTTAAAGAAAAAATGTCATATATTTTGGGTTATTTTCGATTAATTTTCGTAGCATTAATTGGACAAGAACGACGCTTTATGCTTATATATTAGGTACTACATATTTAAAATACATTACCTATAAAAATTAAAAAAAAAATTATTATTATGCATATCAATGCATATTTTATCAATATTAGTGCATATTTTAGAGAAATTTGATGCATATATATGCGCATATTTTCAAGTATTTTTGTGCATATAAATCCCAGCTCTAATTATAACTTATTAAACTTTTTATAATTTTCAGGTTGTTCAAATTGGCAATCGGTGGACGAACCAGAGACGTAAGCAGAAAAAACTTTGCTTGTTTAATGCTGCTACAAAATATCCCTACACAGAGTAAAATTTTTGAAGAAAGCCTTTTACTTATTTATTTACAGTAATACAAGGGGGAAATTTTGACAATTAAAAATATAAATTCACAAAATAAAGCAATTAAAAAAATAAAGAGGCAAAATAAATCACGTTAATATATTATTTCTGTTTGTAAAAAATGTCGACCAATAAGAGCTCCTTTTTTCAGTCGACAAAGGGTTGTAGAGTGAATTTTGTACATAATTCGAATGTAAAATATAAAATATTTAATAATTCGATTTAAGTTGCCGAGGAGTGTAGAGCCAAAATTTCTTTTAAAAAGGAATAAACTAACTGCGGAGCATCAGTGGACAAAGAAAACTTAAGAAAAATAAGCTTAATATAAGTGTCTTTTAAATATAAATACTTTAACAAGTAGCGTTAAGCGTTAATAAGTTAATATAGAAATGAATCTAATGAAATTTGTAAGTGATACAATGGGTGCATTCACCTGGATGCACCTCTGAAGCCGACGCCTATGGTACTTTGCGCATGAGCACTGTAAACCATGACGAAAAGTTTGACATTTGAATTAAAATTGTTATTGTTATCATAACTTGCAGGCCCACGGATTTGAAGTCTTTAGTTCATGTGGGTAATTAATTCAATTTATATTAATACATTGTTGTTTCAAGCCATATTTTTTAGCTGTTCGTGAAGACTCAAAATCAAACGAAGAGTGCATTTTTTACTAACCTCAAATACGTAGATGCAATGTTCAAGTTGTGGAATTTTGTTTACAATATAAGTTTTTGTGTGGATTAACTATTATTTAATATAATATAGTTGTTCATTATTTAATAACTTTTTGAATTGATATGGATTTGAGCCGAATTGTGATATAACAGCAGTATTGAAATGAATTCGAATGATTTGCACAACTCCCGGTCAAGTTGGTGGTTGGAAAATACTCAAAGCTTAATGCGAATTGTGATAGTAAGTATTTTAAATTTCGTATCTTTTGGTTTTGCATGAATTTAGTGTTAGTTTCGAGTAAATTTTTTCTGATTTTAATATTTAATTGTCCCAATTGGCTTAATCTTGATTGTAATTGAATTTTAATTTCGTAGGTTCATCTATCGGTGACTTTGTGGTTGGTGTAGCCGAAAGGAATCGTAGCACGAGAAATACATGGACTAATTCAACATGTACTTAGAACCATCATTTTGGGGGTGAGTTGCATGTAAATTTTTACTAAATTTTAGTATAATGGATCGTATTTTTGTAAACATTTTACCCGAATAGCACACGAAAAATTCTAACTATTAGATCAGGCCCGTAGCCAGACCGAAAGTGAAGGTAGGGCAAATGGATAGTAAGATTGCGATATATTTTGCGCCGCAGGCGAAAATTTTCTGAAATTTCAAGGTCAACACGGTTTAAGAAATGTTATAAAATTTATTATTTCCGTATTATTGCACAGCCGCGCGCAAACATAAAAATAGCATTTTGACTACGATATTCATTTCACCTTATCGTAGTAGCACACAAGGAAAAAATATAAAATAAACGCTTATGCAAAGGAAAGTTCACCCTGGGAAAAAGGCCAACGTGGAATAAATGGGGAAATTTTCTTTTAATTTATTATTGCATATTTTTATTTTAAAAGGTCGGGCAAAATCCTTAAAAGGTCGGGCGTTGCCCGACCTTGCCACCCCCTGGCTACGGGCCTGTATTAGATGTCAAATAGACCTGATTAAGTAATTATTGTAAAATTGATATTTGCTATTTGGGGTGAACCTCGTCCCGTGTCCAACTATCATTCGTAGATCAATCAATCAACAAAATATATTAATTTAAATATTCCCATAAATTACAACATACGCAATAATAAAAATTCCAGTATTGAATTTAATTAGGAGTGCCTACACTGTAAAAAATTTTTGGGGAAAATTACACTGAAAATAGGTGGCCACTTTGTTGCCACCTTTCCTCAGAGTATAATTAAATGCTTGTGTAAATTTCCACTTTAAAAGTAAAATTACTACTTATGAAGGAAAAATAACACTGTCAATTTCACCATTTCCCCTAATTTGAGAAATACTCAACAGTAAATTTACTTTAATATGTTATTTTGCTATGTACATGTACACCATCGTGTAAATATGTAACCTAATTTGGTCAATATTACATAGTAAACTTACTATGCTTATAAATTTTACTCCAGAATATTACCCCAACCTGTACAAATTTACCTGTAAGATTTACCTGTAAAAATTTTCTATTATAGTCATTTAAGAAATCAGCTGGCAATCAAATCAAATTTTTTATTCAAATATCAAAAGTACACGAAAAAAGAAAGAAGTTACAAACATAATTTGAAATCTGTGGTTGTTAAATTAATATTTAAAAGCACATCAAATATATAATATAAGTAATTGTACCAATTGAATGAAAGAATGAAACATATCATTTCTTGTGGATATTTTAGTGCTGAATCTAAATTCGGCCGCAGAATTGCCTAGCCTACCTCCAAGTACTAAAAACGAGGTTTTTGGAAATATTTTAGGTCACGTTTTGAGGACGGCGAATTTTTACTGGTGTATATTTTGAAAAAGAAAAATGTAACAAAACAAAAGGAAAAAGGATTTGAGGATAGGATATTCCAAAATCCTAACCTGCTGGAGCAATTATACGGCCTTGGATTCAGCGCCCAAAAATCTACAAGAAACGATATTGTTTCACTCAGGTGGTAAAAGCTTGTCATATATTGAGCTTGAAATATGAATTTTATATAATACGACATAACAGTTTACAATTCTTATATAAGAGTTTACAACATAAACTCATAAAAAATACAAAAAAATAAAAACGTTTCTTAAAAAGTTAATATAATCATTAATCAGTCATTACCTACACAGTGACTGTCTGTTATAATCGTACACTCTTATGTTAACAATGTAAATTGTAACTTTTGAGACTATTTTTGACATATAAAAATTGCTTTTACCTAAAGCAATACTTATTTAACATTTTTTGTTACAAATTTAATTTACTTCGTTGTTGTTTATTTACATTTTTTATTTTGTCGGGCCGTTTCCGAGATACAGTGACTTAAAAAAGTACAATTTTCCCAAGTCTCCGTGAAAATTTTATTAAAATTCCCATAAGAGTAATAACAATAACTAATAAGGTGAAATTTTCTGAAACGAAATAAAATAATTTATATAGACAAAATTGAAGGGAATAAAATTTTCAATAAAAATATCCAATAAGTATTACCGGTATTGCCGTAAAAACGATTAAAAAAAGTTTTCGAAAGGTACAATTTACATTGTTAAGGCTGAAGTATATAGACCTAGCTTTGATTCACGAACGCGAGAGGGCTTATAAGTTTTAAGTTATTATATTTTATAATTAATATAGGTAGACAACACGTTTAACACATTTTCAGGTTTCTTTATTTGCTATTTAAATAGTAAAATTACAGAAATCTACTTTGAGAATATACGATAAGCTCCGCCTTTTAAAATACGAAAATTTCCCTCTCTGTTGTTTAAAAATTTGATTAAACGTAAGGGTGGGATATTTTCCCTTTACATCTTTAACTCAGGAATATCTAATGCTTATTGTTCCCGTTGAATATTATAAGATCGTTTATATTTTATAATATTTTATAATACAATGGCTCCTGGAAAGAAACCTTATTCGAAGGTAGGAAATAGCTATTTACAGTCGTGTTGCAGAAAGTTGAAGATTGCGGTTGAGTAAGCAATATATCAGAACGAGCGTTTAGCGAGTTCTGATAGCTTACGAAACCGCAATGGAACTTTCTGCACGAGTCACTGTATTTAGCTTTACGTTCAAGACAGGTCCTTTCCAAAAAAAACATAAATTATGCTTTAAAAAGTAACGTTTATATATAAAGGTTAATAGAAATGAGACGCGACATAACGGAAGTAAATAATACTCTTATCTATTAGCTGTCATGCAAAATGCACGTGCACTTCAGTAGACAGTGAAAACGCAGACAGAGTAGTAGTGCATTTTAAAGTGTTAGACTATAAAAACAATAAAAACGTAAACAAGAAACAACCTCCGTCTTTTACTATTTATAATCTTGCAGGTGTGCCTTATCGCTTATCAACATCCGCCGTAGCCAGGAATTCACGATTCGATTTAATTATAAGGGTATTGCATTTCTTTATTGTATGAGTGCGGAAAGTTAATAAGCGTGCGGAAAGTTAATAAGCGTGCGGAAAGTGCAAAAATTATGCTTATGTGCAAAAATTTTCCGAACACCGCTGCAAAGTATCATTTTCGAGAGATAAAAACTACCTGATATGCTATCCTTTCTATAGTCGTGTACGTAAAAGAAATAACCGTGCTGTAAGCATAAGAAATTGGAAGAAACTTCAAAGGTTAGTTTGCAAGTAATAATAATAAATAATAAGATTTATATGTACTTATAAAATTAAACCCTAAAATAAGTATAAATGCATATAAATTCGATATGATATTATAATTTCGCATCTGTTGTAAAAATTTTCACAATTGTATAAAACTAAACCCAGTACATCTGGGATTCAACCTTGCTATAGATAAGAAATGCACAAAATTGAATTCTAATTTGCTCTTGCAGTGATTCGACAATAATTTTCTTATGTTGTATAAGATTACTATGTTCAAAATGTTGTATACAACACATTTGATTTACAACAGTACAAAATCCGACTATTTTGTTAATAAATAATGCTATTAATTTAAATATGATTAAAGATTACCTTTTATCACTTATACTGCAAAAACTAATCGGCTAAAGAAAAAGAAAAGATTTTTTTTTAATTTCGATGAGAACATTATTATTCTAAGACGAGTTGCAAATTTTCATAACCGATAAGCCCTCATCGAGTCGTTTAATTAGATTTTTTGTTAATAAATAATTTGTCAATATATTTGTTTTTTTTATGCAAAGTTTTATTTATATAATATATTATGTACTATATATTATGTTTGGATTCGCTAGTTATACCTGAAAAAGTGACAAGAACAATTTATAAATTTGAAAAAAACACAAGTTATTCCCAATAGAAATATATAAGTCTAGAGTAGTACCTACTTTATTTAACAACTTAAAACAAGTTGTTAAATTTATTTACATTTTTGTGTTAATGTGAATATCATCTACTCATTTTACTATAATTGTTTGAAATAGTAATACATAATATATATTGTTATGCTTTTTATTGAATTTAATATTTTTTAATTTAATTTTAAAATTATCTAAAATTTTAAACATAAATATTTATTTTTTCAAATTTAAATTTATTTAAGAAAATATCTAAGTTGGTATTATGAATTATAATAATTTGAATTATAATACACAACTTTTGTCCTCAAGTCTCAATATATTTTTTCCGACATCGCTTGGTTGATGTACAGATATTCCTAATTCCATTGGAAAAAGTGCATGGTATGTCATATTGTATGTAGTACATTTACCAAAAACGCCGGAGTACCACCGGGATTATATTTATTATATATATATATTACCCCCTGAAAGTGTCCCTGCAGAAATTTAACCTTCGGTAAAAACTTCCTAGATACATTTTGCCCTCAGTGATAAAAAATAAAAGGGCAAATTTTCCTTAGTAAATTATAATATTTTAAATAAAAATAATAAATAAGTTAAAAACATCGTCAGTGAATTTTTACCATTTTAAGATAAGTTATAATATGCTTTTTAAGTTATCACAAATAAAATACACTGTAAGTATAAAAGTCGCAAGCGTTTCTATTTCTAATGCTTTCTAAAATATTTATCAATTACAACATAGTTAATAGAAAATTTACTCAAAGATTTAAGAAACTGTCCACGCATTCCAAAAATTACAAATTTTAAACATGAAGAAATAAAGTCACATCACATAACATGGCAATAAATATATTATATATAAATATAATATATATATTTCGTTTGCCATGTTTTCAGAATCGATGTTAGCCAATAGGTCATCTATGAGTATTATACGTTATGTGAAAACATTTCATATGCATATAAAATGTATGTGAGAGAATGTGTATCTATTTGGAATTCCTGATTTATTCGATAAATCAAAATAAAATTTTTAACTCTAGGTCAGTCCAAGTCAACTTGAATGATGATAATAATGACGATAGCGTCGTTATTGAAACAGAAAGGTAAGTTTTAATTACTGAATTTAATGTTGTTGACAAATTTATATGTTTTTATCTACCAAATGTTTCTTAATTAAATAAATAACATTTCCTACTCGTAATAAACAACTAAAGCTCGGTAGGAAACTATGGCAAATAACAACACTTGTTTTGATGTGAAAACCATTTTCCATCAAACCGTCAAACTTTAAAATAGTTATGCTTTTTAGATAACCAATAACTTTTTTGACAAGCTTCAATATTAATAAAAAACCATGCAAACTTCATATACTCGTTCATGTCAATGCGAAGTGAGGACTGGGCTTTTCGTTTGATATTGAGTATATTCTAGTCGGGGCAAGATTATTGCTTATGAGTGTGAAACTGAGATTGGCAAGTCTTTTCGGAGTAACTTAATTCTTGCAGATCTGCAATGACAAAAATGACTAGCGCTTTTGACTGCTTATTTCATTTGGAAGACGCTACCTCTGCCATACTTTTGTGTCAAGCTTTGGTTAGGTATTGTGGGGGAAGTATCTATTTTTGTTAGGTCATGCAATCTCAGTCCCTTTATTTCTTATTTGATTATCAAGTACTGTACAGTTTATATTATGTTAAAATTTAAATTTACTTCAAGCTTATCACTGTTTTATTTTTAAATGTTCCTTGCTTTTCCGGTTTATTAATATTTAAATTTTTGCCGGCTAGTAATGTAAGCAATGTTAGTGTTGTCAATGACAACAATTTAACACCTTTAGAGGATATTTGGCAAGCAAACAATATAGCTAATGAATCTATAACAACTGACAGCAACCTTATTGATGAAACATGGATTGCTCAAGAGGAATATGACAAGTAAGTGAACGCATATCCTTCAGAGAACCTATTTGCTAAACTATAATGTTCTTTTAGCATAATGAATCATGAGCTTTGTATAGAAAAGGAGAGTAAAGCGGAATCTGTATTAGAAGGAAGACGTATAGTAAATATACAACATATAGTAGACAATTGTTTATCTTTAGGCAAAAACCATGCATCTATATGTACTAGTGGCACATTAGCTATTACAAACGAAATTAAGAATGGTTTTCATACAAAAATTTGTTTAAAATGTAATATGTGTAATCGCGAATACAATGTAACATCAGAACCAACTATGACTGCAGTTAAAACACCCGAAATAAATAAACTGGCAGTTTGGGGAACCATTGCTACAGGCAGCACATTTTCTCATTTAGAAGAATTTTGCGCCATAATGGATACCCCATGTATATCTTCGGGAAAATTTTATTCTGTTCAAGATGATCTCTCTGATGTATGTAGAAATAAGCAGGTGTGTGCAAGAAGTAACTTGGCGGAACAAAAATAATAAGAATTTACTTATTTTGACTACGATTTAATTCAAATTTATCATAAGATAATTTCATCATCAAAATTCATTTTTACAATACCATTCAATGGCTAATCTACTGTAATGACAAGAGACTAAGTCAGGTTGCGCACCTGCTACAAAGTTACAAGCGTGTTTTTCCGACCAAGTTATTTTGTGCACACACTTCAATATTATATTTATATTTGAAATATCATTTACGCTTTTAGTTATGGGAAGACCAAGCAATAAAAGATATGGCCGATGCCGCTAAAGAAGAAGCCGCAATTGCGATTGCAAAAGGAGACGTCGATGAAGATGGTATACCATTTATTACAGTATATTTGGATGGAGGCTGGAGTAAAAGAAGTTACGGGCATAGTTATAATGCTGCTTCTGGAGTGGTTTGTATTTTGATGCACAAACAATGATTATAAATAAAAATTTACCATTTTAGGGAGTTATTATAGGAAAGGAAACAAAAAAGGTACTGCATATGGGTGTTAGAAATAAGTTTTGTATCTTATGTAAAAAGACACCTGACAAACAACATCGTTGTTACAAAAATTGGAATGGATCATCATCAGCGATGGAATCGGATATTATTGTAAACGGCTTTAATTCAAGTGTGAGTTTGTATGGTATCCGTTACAAAAAATTCATCGCCGACGGGGACTCTAGTGTATATGCCAATATAATAAAATATGTAACATATGGAAATCAGGTAGGCACCCACATTTTTTTCAATATTAATTTGTAGATTTATTGGATTATTAAAAAATATTGATTTGATATGTAAATTTGATTAATACCTATCCTACAACAGAAATTTAAAACTATTACATTAAATTTACTTCAGGTTGAGAAAATTGAATGTTCCAACCATCTGATTAAAAATTATGGCAAAGGGTTATATAATAAAAAAAAATCCCAATCAGGTCTTTCGCTTATTGCTCGTCAACTGCTTACCATTAAAAATATAAAAGCGTTGCAAGATATCGCTCAAAAGGCAATATATGACAATGCCCATGGAGACATAGCCACTTTAATAGAAGATTTGATTAACGGTCCTGCACATATTTTCAATCGTCACATTAATTGTAAAGACTATTATTGTGACAAAGTTGGCCAAACTGCTGAAGAAGTATTGACTGCCAGATCATCAGGGTTATATCAGCATATTCAAGGTTGATCTTTCCAACTTTGTGTTGGTTATAGTATTTCCTCATTTTTATTTTTTAGGTACACTGAATATTCTTATTAGAAATGCATCTTCATTAATTGATAATGAAACGAACAACCGAGCCGAAGCCTTTATGTCGGTATTAAATAGATTTAACGCCGGAAAACGCTTAAATTTAATTCAGAGACGGTCGTTTCAAACAAGAGCATTTTTAACTTCTCTTCGGTATAATCACGGTATGTATTAATAACCAGTTATGAAAGTTATAAATACGTTTATTAATTAATTTTATCACAATGTAATTTATGCAAATAATTTTATGAATTTGTTTGCAGGAAAGCAATGGCACTATAAACCGTTGAAGGATGTTTTAAATAGGAGCCCAAGCGCGAAATTAAAAAAGTACATGGAAACAAAAAAAAGAGTAAAAACATACACAAAATCGTCGACGAAATCATCCACAACTGCATCTACATCTACAATACGGACAGCCAAAAGAAATCTCGATTATGGAATACATGCCTTACAACCTGAACGTTCCGAAAAAGAGATTGAAGATGAATGCGAAAGACGATTGGCAGTTTTCAATGTACGAAATATACATAAAATATAAAATCAAATTTTAGATTGAGTTTTTATTATAAATTTAATTTATAGGATATTTCAATGGAACAAATTCAAAATATAGAGAAAGAGACACGGTTACAATTTGGAAGTACCATCTACAGGAAAGAAAGAAGTGAACGCCTTACAGCTTCCAATTTTGGAAAAGTTTGTAAATTGCGGCCTAGTACATCATGCCACAATTCTGTAAAAGAAATGCTCCAACCATCCTTTTGTGGAAATGATGCTACAAATTATGGAAAAGATAAAGAAATTGTTGTATTACATAAGTTGGAAAACTTACTGGACAAAAAAATTCTTCCTTGTGGATTATTTGTAGATCGCGTTCATAAGTTTTTAGGAGCTTCGCCCGATGGTTAGAATTGCAATTAGTTTGTTAATAAATATAATTTATAGTTTTTCAGGTATTATTTCTAATGAAGAAACCATTGTTGAAATTAAGTGTCCATATATATTCTATAAAAACCAAATAACTATTTTAGAAGCAGCACAAACCAGAAAAACTTTCTGTTTGCACGAAATAGATGGAAATGTAAAGTTAAAACGGCACCATCAATACTATTATCAAGTAAGTTCTTCATTGTAAACTGCAGCCATCAATCGTCTATATAAATAAAAATTGCAGATTCAAGGCCAGTTACATATAACTAACATGAAGAAATGTGTTTTTGTGATTTACGCTGGAGATAACGAGGATTTATATGTGGAGGAGATAATGAGAGATGACTTATTTTGGGAAAATGAGATGCTCGAAAAATTAATTAAATTTTACACTTTCTGCATGTTACCAGAAATTGTAAGGGGTAATTTAAAAAGAGGAATGCGCTGTAAAGACCCCGATTACATTGTAGAGCAGCAAGAGAAGAAAAAATAATATTATTTATTCCAAGTTCTTTTCTGAAACTTACAGCTAAATAAACTTGGTGTTAGCCAGAGATCGACTGCTGAAAGTATCACAATTCCAATCTGCACAATTGACACAATCTTCTTTAACTCTTTCAGACCCGACTTTTTTTGTGGAAAAAAAAATTATTTTTTTTCAAATTTCGTATTACTGTGCTCTAAAAAGTGTTTTCGGCGAGTTTAATAATTTTTTGATTTTTAAACACGAAAATACAGGTATGGGGTTTGAAAATCAAACACCGATACACTTCAGAGGTATGGCGTTTGTCATTGCCACCACCTAATAGCTATTTACAGTCGTGCTGCAGAAAGTTGAACATTGCGGTTGAGTAAGCAATATATCAGAAGAGCGTTTAGCGTGTTCTGATAGCTTACGAAACCGCAATGGAACTTTCTGAGCGAGTCACTGTATTTAGCTTTACGTTCAAGACAGGTCCTTTCAAAAAAAAAACAAATTGGTAACAAAAATTATTCTTTAAAAAGTAACGTTTATATAATATAAAGGTTAATAAAAGTGAGACGTGACATAACGGAAGTTAATAATACTCTTATCTATTAGCTTGTGATGCAAAATTGCACGTGCACTTCAGTACATACAATAACTCGAACCCACTATGTACGCCACCATAACCGCTTATATGCAAGCGATAAAAACTACCTGATATGCTATACTTTCGATAGTCGTGTACGTAAAAGTAAATTTCCAATTTATCACATATGCGAATTATGATTGTACAGTGATTTTTATAAGTTTGTTTACATTAACTAGTATGTATTAATTTTGTAATGTATTTACATTATTAATTATACGTTATATCATTGTATGGTATTGGAAATTTTAACAACGCTGGTCTAATATGACGTCGTCAATGTGAATGACGTGTATATTGTCAAATCCGTTTTATAAACCATAAGTACACTATAGTGTACTCTGTTCAGTTAAAAATATTCAAGAAAATTTAGTTGATCCAAATAAAAAATTCTGTTTACTAACCCCATTAAAAAATTTTTTTGAGGTTTTTTAGTTGCCCAAAGGTAAAAGTTTTATTTAATTTAAAATCAATCTTTTATTTATATAAAACAAATTTTATATAAATTTAAATAAATTTTAAAAAAATATTCTTTTTTTTAAAATAACAAATTCAGTTTCATCGATGGAAACAAATTTATTATAAGATCAAACCAAAATTTGTTTCTGTTGAGTAAAATTATTCAAACAAAATTGTTTATTAAATTTAAACAAAAGATTTTTACTCTGTGGGTTCTCGTGGACTGCATTTTATGAATTTATTTTTAAATACTTTGATTAATAAAATACTTTATTTATTTTAATCAAACAGCAATTCAAATTTAAACATATTAATATTAATTAAAACAACAAATTTAATGTTTGTAACTTAAACAAATATCTGGGTAAAACTATAATGATACCTGTTACTAATATTTCTAACTAACATTTTTCGTAACAGTGCACTTAACAGAATTGAAATTATTGCAAAATTATAAATTTATAACAGTATGTTATAAAAGTTTTTACAGAGCTATGTTGTTAACATAATGTTATCATAACATAATTTTTAGAGAATCGCACTATAAAGCAAAGTATTATATTTTTAATGAGACCCCTGGCGAAGCCGGGTATCCAGCTAGTATATAATATAGCGTAAAACAATAGATTTGATTTTTTAAGTATTAGTAACCAAACAAGCAACGTAGTGAAACGATATGTGTCATATGTTTGGGACATGATCATAATGATCTTGATGCAACCTTATTTGTAATACAACTTATTATATTCAACAAGTTATAACAACTTCCAGATAAGAACCTGGTTTGTTTTAATAATTTGTAAAAAGAATTAAGGACATTACGTCCTCCATTAAATTTTAATTATTTTTGGCTCTGTTTGGCTTTCACTATGGTTGATGTGAGCTTCTTATTTTATTTCGTTTCTAGTATCGGTTGTAAATCCGTGTTTTTTGGAAATTACCTTTCAATTTGTGATAAAAGGGCTGATTTGTTAATAATAAACACACGTATCTTATTTTAACATGACAATTATTGAATTAACTTGACATTCATTTGAATTAACTGAAATTGTAGTATAGTTTTGTTGTCTGGGAGACGGTGCCTTTTCACAATCTTTGGAAAGCGCAAAATTTATGTGAACAAATTAATGATTTACCAGGCTCTTCCCACGCTATAAGAGGGTAATTTAATTTTTAGTTTATCATACAAAGTCTGAGAAAGTATTGTAATCGTGCAGAAAAAAACGTTGAGATTTTGATGAATTTAGACATTTTGGGGTCCCAGAAAGGGATAATCATCATTTCAAAAAAATGTCTGTATGTATGGGGTCAAATTTTGTGTGTGCTCTACCTCAAAAAGTAATAGAAATTTTTTAATAAAATTTCGTATGTAGTACATAAATATTGAGACTTAGAGCTGATTAGATTTTGGTTAAAATTGGTAGACGGAAACGCAAATAAAACAGTATTTTGTAAATTAATAAAATTATTTTTTTCTTATTTTTAGAATTATAGTTTTTCGTTATATTCTACTCAACAATTATAATAAAAGAGCATTAATTAATAATCATGTAAATATCCCATTTTTGTTTATATAGTTTTTACATTAGAAATAAAAATATCAATTATAATCTAAGGTAACAATTAAAAACACAATATATGTTCAGGCTTTCGTTAACGGACGTTCCCTTTTTCAAGAATTTATTCGCAATGTTACCTTAGCTTATAATTGATAATTTTATTTCTAATTTATTATTAATAGCTAATAATTTTAATTTTATAGTTTTTACATTTTTACAAAAAGTGTCTTTTTAATTTTTTTTAATATTTATTTTATTAATATTTTTAATATTTATTATTATTTATTATTAATATTTTTAATATTTATTAATAAAATTTTAAATAAAAAAATAAATTTATTATGAATAATAAATATTAATATTTTTTTTAATTTATTTAATTTAAGTTTAAATTTAAACTTAAAAGTTAAAAATTGAAAATTATAACGTCATCAATTTAACACACAATTTATTTTTAATTGATTTTAGTCTTTTTTAAATTTAAAAATATCATAAAGTTATGGGTTTGGCCACATCTGACTTTTTAATTTAGTACTGTCACTATATTTTGATACTTAGTGTTTTGTTAAACACTACATATTATACATTATTTGGGAAGTTCGGAAAGAAGCAATGTATTTGAAAGTTTTGTGCTTTGCGTACATCCGAGTCTGTTTATCGTTCAACATTTTGCGTCTTCCTTCCCCTTCCCCTTTGAGGGATTATTTTAGGTAACTGTACATTTTTTTAAAACTAAATTTTATTAGCTGGTGAAGAAATTCCATCAGTATATAAACGAACTGGGGTTCAAACACTTTATTGAAAATATAATATTAAAACAATAAAAGTGGTATCAATTGAGAAGTTGTGCTATCTTATATATCCTATTTTTATAGGTAGGAGATAAAATAATTTCTTTAAATAAATAAACTCTTACCTTGTGAAATATAATAATATTTAAAAATTAAATAAACTAAGTTAATATAAAAAATCTTGTCGCTGAAAGCTCATAAATACATTATTGCATATTATTAGTTTTATTAACTTAGTTTATTACATTTTTAAGTATTAAAATAATTTGTTTCAAACGTTTTTGAATTATTGTAAATATTTGTACTATTTTCTATTTAAAAGAATATAATAAAAACATGGATAGTTTTTTTTGACGTTATAAAATTCCAATTCGTTCATAATTTTATCGAATTTTAACAACTTTAAGTCAAAAAGACGTAAGACGCAAATAGCTACAAATGAATTTAATCAAAATGACGAAAGTAAGTAAAATTTATTTGATGTGAATTGTAAACACTTTAAATTGTGTGGTGAAGACCGAATACTGAACCGCATAAAGAAACCACATGTGGAACAATGAAACACGATTGTCAGTTTTAGTTAGGCGGTGTGATATCTAGCAATGAATATAAAATTTATACATGATCATGATATTATGGAGAAGTATAGATATACTTTTATTAAAGAAAGGTATTTTATGTTGATATTTTTTTCTCGCATATACAACATAATGTACGTAGGTATTGTTTTTCAAAGCTTACCATTATTTCAATCTAGGGGTTGAAAATATAAAAAAAAAGTATCTTCTGCTCTTCTAAAATAATATCTAAGTATAATACCAGAAATTTAATAATTATAGTCAGTGATGTAGAACATTATACAAAAATTATAAATTATTTTCCATAAATTCTGGTTTATTGCTAATTCAAAATTAATTCTATATACCTTTATCAATTTAATGACGATTTTAAATATTTATCATAATATTTAAGAGTTTTTAAATTATTATTACTATTCATTTGGGCGACTGCACAAAGCAGGAAACTGTAAAAATTTATGCTAAACTTCACAAAACACATAACCATCTCTGTGATAATGACGGAACTATAATGATTAATTTATTCTGAAATTATTCCCGCCTGATTTGAATTGCACAATTATTAGCAATTACATTTTTAATGTGTTATAGATAAAATAAATTTTCGGAAAATTTATTTATGAAGTCTTTTAAACAT
The DNA here is from genome assembly GCA_947369205.1 of Cantharis rufa. Lineage (NCBI taxonomy): Eukaryota > Metazoa > Arthropoda > Insecta > Coleoptera > Cantharidae > Cantharis > Cantharis rufa. The sequence continues at coordinate 29,506,763 of OX376305.1, read as the reverse complement.
GTACATTCATTTAATAAGTAGAATATTATTAATTGAAAATTAATTTCTAGTTTTAAAATAAATACTATTGTTATAAACAAAAATTTTTAATTTTAAAACCCCTATTGCTCTTCCTTATGTTGTCACAAATATTATCTCAAAATTTCAAAACGATGCGTTCATGCGTTTTCAAGATGAACTGGAATAACTGATTTTTTTTTGCATTTTACCAAATTTTCTTTTTTTTTTTTTGATAATTCATTGTTAGTAACTTATTTCCCTTATATTAATTTTTGCTAAAATATTTACAACTAGAGTATTTAAACAAATTAACTTCGAAATTTCAAAATTTGCTAAAAAAAATTACCTATTGCCCTTCCTTAATTTATCATAAATATAATTCCCAAATTTGAAGAAAATCCATTCAGCCGTTTTTGAAATGAACTGGAACAAACAAGAGCGCATAGCAAAATCCTAGCCTTAACATAGGAGTGTACGATTATAACTAGCAGTCACTGTATAAAGGCCGCTTTAGACGGTTATAATTCTATAACGAGATATTTATAACAAGATATTTGTTACCGTGTAATACAGGTAATAGAAATTTGATCACAAATTGTGACACAAATTGTGATGGAATAGAACATGTCCTATTTCCATCACAATTTATAACGCACGCAAGCGCACTGGATTGTCAAACTGGTAAATGTTTTAGCAGTAGCGGCGTTGAGGCAAGGGATTTTCTGCCTTACTTTATTTTTTTTAAGGTTAAAAAAAGTTAAATTTTTTAACTTGTGAAATTATAATATAAAAAATTCATTTAAACAAGCTAATTAAACGTTAAAGCAGTATGGCGTTAAGCACACCATCTTTATGGTATTACGACCAATTAAACTTTCTTCAAGACCAAATTCAAGTTCGGCCCTCAAAATCAAACATGGACATGAACACAGGAGCTTCAACAAGTACAACTGAATATGTTGTGCAAGGAGAAGATTTACTTGAATTAGATGATGAGGTTGACCATGACGTAAGTCTTTTAAGCAGCCAAGAAAACTGCTTCGAGTCTGAAAATATAGACAAAAGAACACCAAATCGAGGAAAGAAAAGAAAAACAGAAACAGAACTATCGAGTGCTACTTTGATCGATGCCTCAGATTGTTTACGATCAATTTCCAATGTATTTCAAAACCAACTAGAAGTAAAGCCCACTGAAAATTTAAAAACCGAAGATGATTTATATGGTGAATATGTGGCAAGTAGACTAAAAGGAATAGATAATAAACGAACGAAACTAGAAGTGAAACATGCAATTGACAATTTATTGTATCAAGCAGCATGGAACAATTAAGAGTTCATTTTTTATTGTATTTTTGATAGCAATAATAATAAAACTATATTTCACTTCATATTTTTTATTAAAATACTATATCGAAATGGATTTTTCTTGCCATGGTACTGCTCCAACTGTATTAAAATATTTCATAAAGTTTTCTCTAATTTTTAAAGATTCTTGATTTGGCCTATTTGGACCTTGCATTTGTTGAAAGCCAGGCAAAGTTGTAATTGTTTCTTCATTCATATCGAGATACTTGCTTCGATTTTCGGTTGCTAAGAAATTATGCAAGGCACAGCAGGCTAAAACTATGTCTTGTACTTTTTCTGGAGATAAATTAATTATATTAAGTAGAATTCTAAATCGGTTGGCAAGTATGCCAAAGGCATTCTCGATAACTCTTCTCGCACGAGAAAATCTATAATTGCATATGCGTTTTTCTCTTCCCAGACCACGTTGCGCAAAAGGTTTCATTACCCTTTTCGTTAAGGGAAATGCCTCATCGGCAATAATAACGTATGGGGTTTTTTCACTTTGATTGGGCAAGCATTTATCAGATGGAAGAGAAAGAGAGTTTCTATTCAGTGCCATCTTAAGTGTTGACTCTCTAAAAACGCCACCATCACTAATTCTACCATTGACACCAACATCGATATAAATAAATTTGTAGTTTGCATCTGATAGAGCTAACAGCACAATGCTGTGGCTTCCTTTATAATTAAAATAATAGGAACCCGCACTTGCAGGTGGACGAAAAGAAATGTGTTTTCCATCGAGGGCGCCAATGCATAAAGGAAAATTCCATTGCTCTTCAAAATCAGTAGCAATTTGATCCCATTCTGCTGTACTTGATGGTATCTAAAAAGATTATGTATTTATTTTTTTAGGAATGTACAGTTCAATAAATTTTAATTAGGACTGACTGTGGGAGGTATAATACACCTGCCAGAGCATACAAAGTTATGCAATTTAATCAAGTACTCACTTTCAAATATGTACTCCTTAAACGATTATATATTGATTTTAACGTCTCAATAATAAGCAGACTGGGTACTTTCATGGATCCTTGTTGAATACATTAGCGAACGATAAGATTCTCCGGTTGCTAAAAAGCGCAGAGTCACAGCCAATCTGTAATATAAAATAATTATGTTGTATTGCTAATAGTCAATTATTTAAATAGGAATTAAAATTACCTTTTTTCTGGCGAGATACATTCTCTCATATTTGTGTCCAATCTTGTTATGTCTTCTTTAACTATTTCCAGCAGCTTGTCAAAATGTGTTATATCCATCCTCACAAAATTTCTATAAGCGTTTGAGTCTTCTGTTCTGAGCTCCGTTTCCACCATATTCAATAAGCCGCGACCTAAATGTCTACGATTTAACCAGTTTTTCGTCCAAAGAGTACGGGCTCTTTTTTGTTTCTTCTTTTTATTTTCACTTATTATTAAAGACATTATGACACTTATTGCTGGAACAGCTAAAGCTGCTAAATACAGTTGATTTGTCACAGTACTCATTTTAGTTCCTTGATATGAATTACGATAACTTTTAATAACTTCTATTTACAAATATAACCTATATAAAGAAGCACAATAACAAATAAACACGTTTAAACTAAAAGACAGACCGATACACTTCAACTACTGCCTATTCACATGCCCATTATAACTACTGTTGGTAGTTCTCACTAGCATAGCCAACCCTAACTTGAAATAAATTTAAAATTTATTCGAAAGCGTGTTTATTGCGCATGCTCCTGTTATAGAAATTTGTGACCGTCTAATACACAAATAGTAGGACAGTTAACAAATATTTGGTTACAAAATTATAACAACTTCTTGTTATAAATCTTGTTATAGAATTATAACCGTCTAAAGCGGCCTTAAAGTTACGTAAAAATTAAATAGAAAAAGAAAGGATTAATCTTTTATTAATGATTTCTGAGCTTATTCATTAACCCAATAAGTTTAGTTTTTGGGCACTTCTTGGTGTTTTTTGTTCCCTGATCGGGATGAATTTTTAAAAAGTATTTTTGCAACATTTCCATTGTCAACGATGCATCTTTGGGGGTATTCCAAATTTAAATTATAAAACAGAGCAAAAAATATTTGCAGTGCATCATACATACTACTGCTGGTCGTTACAATTTTTCTTTCTATAGCAACATAGAATTGCTTCTCACTCGTTACTTCTGAAATTAAGAAAAATTTGATAACCAGAAATGTTAATTAGAAAAACGTATATTGTTACCTTCACATTTAACAGCAATACAAGGCGAATTAATTGGAAAAGAGTCAATTTCTATTTCTTCCTAAAAATAAAAATTATAATAAGAAACGATATTGCAGAAGTAAAAATTAGTATAACTTACATTTATTGTGCAATATATGCTATTCAAAGATTCTTTGAAATATGAAGAAATTACTGTTAAAACGGTAATTAATTTTTCATCCTGACTCAGTGAATGTGAGATACTATTTATTAGCTTAGATTTTAGGCCAAAACTAAAAATTTTTTCTGATTTCAAAAGCATGTTCTCACAAAGCTGTTCAATATTCTGATTCATTAATTTCTTGTAATGCCATAGAATGCCTTGTGCACTTAACAAAACTGGCCATTTCTTTTTAATTTTATTAGTATCGGGGGAATCAGTACTATTCAAAAAGGATCTTTGAAACGGATAAGTTTGCTCCAGAAGATCCAGAAGCTTTCCTTCATTTAGTACTTCAAAATTCTTCAACTGTTCTTGAAGTTCCGCTGATGTACACTCTCGATGGACTGTAGGTTGCCAGTTAGAACATCCAGCTTGGGAACTCAACACCTTTTTCTTTTATTTAAAGGTATATTTTCAAAATCACCAAGTCGCTTATGCGGCCTGTTTAGATATTTAATGTGTTCTTTTAATTTTGAAAACACCGTGTGTGATCCGTCCCCTGAGACAACGTTGTCGTCATCCAAATCTTCAAAAACCTTTGGATATTTTGTTATAATTTTATTTGCTACGATTTTTATCGCCTTTGCAGGAATATTCGGTTTAATTTGAAGCATGGCGTCTGCCACAGTATGTATGACATCAGCGATGCTTCTTTTTTCTCGGACACCTTTTTCACAATTCATTAAAGTTGACGCTTTTACCTTATCCCATGGAACACAGAACCATTTCCATGTATTTTCTGAAGGGTTAAAACTGAGATTATTTTCAAAGCAAGATGTATCAGTTTCTGAAGGAAGCGATGGTGAAGGTGAAGCGGTTTCTACTAGTGATGAGATATTAGAACCAACAAAGGTAGCAGTACTATCACTAGCCGTACAATGTTCACTACCCAACGGTTTCTAAATTTCACCGGGCTGCAAAAGTATGAAGGTCTCATTGCTTAACAGTCTTAGCACATTTTCATCATCAATAATTGTGCCATCGGACTCTAACACAAGTTTTTCTCCATTAATTTGAATTTTTGATGACGCTAAAAAACGCCACAATTTCATTTTTACATAATTACTTGTGAAATAGTAAATATAGATTTTATAAAACCAAAATGAGCTTAAAGCAGAAGTGTAGAAATTATGAACGTATTTAAAAGAAATAAATTGTTAACTGGCATAAGTTTGATTAAAATTCAAAAAAAGGTTCTTTTCTTACCCATAAGTATAAGTTTTTCATAAATATTCTCAGTGTCTTCCATGGGAAGAAAGAATTTGGTTTTTCTATATAGGTACATCCCAAATTTGAAATTGAAAAGAAGTATTTATTTTTAGTATATTATAATATAATAAAGCATTAGACATAGAATTGAAGACACGAGTTGATGAAGGTGTTATGTTACAAGATTATAGTTTTGAGTAATCGAGCGTTAAAATTTTTTTCACGTAAATTTTGTTTACTTGAATATATACAAACAGTAATGGGTGCATTTGCTTACTAACAGTGATAAAATTATGTTGCCTGGTTAAATATACAACAAAAATACAAATTGGTTTGTTTTTTTAATACATATTTGTACATACCCCCTTCATTCACCAAAATATTTTCCAAAATGAAACAAAAATTTATATTAATAAAAAGCAACTTTATTTAAAACTGCGAATAATAATAAAAAATGTTTATTGTAAAAAGAAAACTTAAATAATATAGAAACAAAGTTACAATATTATTTAAGTATTGGTTCATAGAAGTAATGATACTCGGGTTTCACAAATTTTAACTGTTCTTTTAAATTTTTTTTTTTTTTCTTCTGAAATATTACCATATTTTTCTGTATATCTTTCAATGCGGAGTTCCGTTGGAGGCTCTGTCATCTTCATATTTTTCAAAATGTTGACTTTTTTAAACGGCATGTATTCGTCATAGCTTTCTTTGTATAAGTAGGAACCATATTCTTCTACACGAATCCATTTTATTCCATCTCGAAATCGTACGGTTTCGTTCAAAAAATTTTTTTTCCTGTTTACTAGACGAAGTATATTAGACAGATCATCCATTTTTCTAAAATGTTGTGCCATATCAATAACTTGGTTTTTTTTGCTGGCAGTTGAAATAATTTCTCTATACTTGTCCGGAACATATACAGTGTCGAGTTTTCTTAAATTTTTTTCTATTCTACCAAAGTCCCTGTCCGAGTCCAAATATGTGTGACCAACTTCCGGAAATTTGTGGTCAATTCGACAAAAGTAACCCTTTAATATAAGAAACTGATACAAGCAGATCATTAAAAAATTTTTATTTTGACCAGGGCACGAGTCTGACCATACGATTAGTGCATCTTTACCTTCTCTATTTTCTTCAATCTCTATAAAACGTAACAACGAACTGCAGATCTCTGAACTTCCTCTGTTGGCAATATCTTCGGTCCATGTACAGAAGAAGGCTTTTTCTTCTTCCTTTGTAATAACATGGACTCCAAAGTTGTAAAACCACATCTGTCTTATTTCAACATTTGTCAACATTTCTTCTAGTGAAGACCTAATTGAAGGGGGCGCAGATGATTGTTCCCCTATAAAAGAATAGAACTGTTTAACAAATTTTTAAAATTTTTGTTATTGTTATATTTGTCAATAAACTTGTGGAGCTGTTACCTTCTTCTGAAGAGCTGATCGTACGATCTTCAGGATATGGTACAAAATCTTCATCGTTATCGGTTCCCGAAAAATCAGAGGAGGAACTGCAATCACGAACTTTTTTTTCCTTTAATAAGCCACTAGGTCCAGGAAGCTCGCCATCAAACTCTTTGTTAAAAAAATAACTACCCGAAGAGGGAGGTGTTGGTATTACACCTAATAAAGAAAAAAAAACAATTTTTGATATTTGTTTAATATTTTGGAAATTTTAGATTATTAATTTGTGAAAGATCGCTAAGTGTACTTTCACACATGTTGAATTTGTTATGGTTAATTGAATATATTATAGAAACTTTACTTACCATCTTTCTTAGATTCTTTATTTTTTAGCATTTCCATAATTTTATTAGATCTATTCATTGTCACTAAAAGCACAGTAACTACCACAGTTGAATTGCGACTGGACAAGTGTGCCTTTTATATTTTTTTTATCAAATTGATTCTTACATATTTCCCAGGCCTGCAGTCAGTCTTTTTATCACTTTTTAGTAGCAAATAAGTAAACAAAAACGATAAAAGTTTTCATTTCGGTACCTGTGTTTATTGTTTATTAAACAAAGATTCCGAATAATCGCTAATCAGAATAAACAATGATTGTAACAAATAGAAAAATAAATAAATTCTTGACAAAGGGAACATCCGTTCCCGACAGCTCGAAAATATATTTTTGCGTTTTTTAGTTCCTATAGCTAATTATTCAACTTTAACTTTATTTGGTAAAAAATACCACTATTTAAAATTATTAATAATTTTAATTCATATTTATTAACTACTTTATATAGTCGAGCTTAATCTTAATTTTGTGTTTATGTAATCTTTTATATTATTCAAATTGTTTTACAAAAAGACAAAACACTCATAAATATGCCTTCGATATAAAAATAATAGATGATGTATTGTAATTTAGAAAAATATTTTAAGTACATTTTACAATGGAAGAAAGTGCTATGTTGGACACATAACGCCTTCTTCCTCGGGAAAACAATATTAAAGTTCCTTATGGTAATGAATGAAAGTGTCAAAAGCACATAACACCTTCATCCAATGTCGGATAGAAAAATAAAGGTACATAGCGCCTTCATCCATAGAATATCTTCAATATGAGAGATATTCTAGAATCCAAAGTAATACTATATGAAAGATAGGTACATAACTCCTTCATTTATAGAATAAAATCAATTTTTATTAAAATGTTACATAACCCCTTCATCCACTCGTGTCTTCAATTATATAGAAGAAGCAGAAATTAATATTCCACTGGCTCAAAACGGACAAAACAATACAAGTACACGTACTGCATTGATCCGCAGTCACTTTTAAGTTGTTTTATAAATAATTTTTTTTAAAATTTATGTTGTTTAATGAGCACCCCAAGCACTTTTTGAGGAATTGTTTATGTCGATGCAAATTTCAACATTAATTTATTTTTTTTAAGTAAAATAAAGTTTGATCTTCAAATACAAGTAATTACTAAAAATCCAAATTTTGTGCGCTTTTGTGCCATTTTATTACCATAAAACAAACAATAACAATGATACTTAACCTCATTTATGATAATTTCTGAACTAATTGCTTGCATATGAACTACTACAGGAGTACCACCATAACCATATTACACATAATCTGAGATTAACTAATTATAGATCATAAAACGTTGCTGCAACCCATTCAAAATTTAACAAGTGATTAAATTTAACATGTGTTAACTAACACAGGTTAAAGTTAACGTTGCTGAAACCGGGCATGAATGTTATATTAACTAATAGGTTATTTACTTATTGGCCAAATTTACTTAAGATCACGTAAATTCTACCCAAATTTTACGTAAATTTTTTCTCCAATTGGTAAATTTTCCGTAAAATTTACGTAAACTTTAAGTAAAACAAGTCGCCGACGTTAGGTCAACGACTAATAATTACGTAAAATTTACGTAAAATCTACCTTGTTGTGCTAGTTGGGTAGCTCGTTGAACATTTTACATAAGAATAAAAACTATAAACCTATAAACATTAGGTTACATGGATTAGAAAAGTTATTAAAAAAGACGAGCGAATGAATAGAAATGGCAAAAAATGAAAACTAAACTCAATTTATTAAAAATAAATGTTTTTTAAAATTTTATTAAATTATTTTTATTTACAGCTGCCCGCCTTTAGCTCATAATCTGCCCGAGTGGCCCCTAAGCCCAAAAGTCTGTGCATCCCTGGTTTATAGTTTTTATTCTTATGTAAAATGTTCAACGAGCTATGTTTTAATAAATGCTTATTTTAAAATTATCTATTTAAAATATCGTTTTTTACATTGCCTAGTCAATATGAGTCTGTTAATACATACTCAAAAAGCACATTAACTAACAATATAGACAATTTGCAAATTGCCTGAAACACCGTAGCCATTTTGCAGATTGCCTAAAGTATTAGTGAATTTGCATAGTAGCTTACGACTTAGTCGGTTTGCAGATTACCTAGGAATTTTGCAAATTGCCGGATTTCGCAAATTAACAAATTAACAAATTAACATATTCGGTAACATATATATGAGAAAAAAATTATGTATCCAAAACAATAGTTGAAATTAACAGAATATTAAAAATAAATATATATAATAAATTATCAAAGTTTTATAAGACAACTTATAATTGCAACAGGAGAACAGACAATTATTATTAGTACTACCAAACAAAAACAAAAATTTTCTCATTGAAAGTTCAAATTGGTTTTTACATCAAAACGCAAAAAGTATTTCAAAATTTCCTAGTTTTTTGGATAAGTATTTCCTAGAGTATATTTTTAAGCTCTTAGGCCGTACCCAAATGGACTTTACTCTTTCCAATTTAATGTTCCAATTCAAAAAAGATTAAAAATTTTATCAATATAGTCGAATTTATAACTGTAGACTAGAGACTTGGTACTTAATTTTTCTTATTACGTCTCGGGTTTATTGTGTTTTGAATAGTAAGCGTTTTTTGTTTATTTACCGTTTGTAAGCTTCAACGAGTTGCCCTAGTTATATTCATTGAAATTTGATGTCGTTGCATTTACAAGTTGTTTAACCTAGTTTAATTAAAAATCTTAACATAAATTCAATCTGTTAATTCATTAAAGTTTTTCATTTACCTATTTAAATGGGTTTACTTTTATTATTTATAACGTTTGGACAATTCCTTTCAAATCAAAATCTAAATCCCATCTAGAGTCAATTATAATTATTTGTACTAATTTGAATATTTATATGTTTGTTATTTTATTTCAAGTGCTATTTTCGTGCTCCTATTTATTTCATTGTGGGCTTTAAAAACAAAAATTAATTATTTATTTGACATATTACTTGTGCTCTTATTAAACTTTATTTTGGCCTTATTTAAAAAAAATGCAATATTATTTGTGCTCTTATTCATCTCATTAAGGGGGAGTATGGGGGAAAAGGCTTAATTATTTATTTGACTTATTCATTTCATTATGGCCTTATTAAAAAAATTCAAGAAGAATATGGGGGAAAAGATTTAATTATTTATGTGACTTATTCATTTCATTATGGCCTTATTAAAAAAAATTCAAGGGGGAGTATGGGGGAAAAGATTTAATTATTTATTTGGGCTCTTATTCATCTCATTATGGGGGCGTATGGGGGAAAAACTTGATTATTTAATATTTGAATTATTAATTTCATTATGGGGGAATATGGGGGAAAATCGCATTTCTTTTATCGCTCATACTAAATTAATGTTTTTACGTTGATTTAGTCAAAAAGGAATGCAGTTTGGCGCCGTTGCACTGATTTTTTGAGTAAATCTGCGTTTACATTATACGAAGGCCTTCGTTTGCAATTTGTATGATTATAACATTATACTTATTTTACATTATAACAAAAATTACCTTTACCAAATTATACGTTTAACAAAATTACCTTCAAATTCACTATTACTCTGCTTTTAACACTTTGATTAATTTTACTTTTAATTATTTATCTGGAGCACATTAATTTATTTATTTATAACCTTGTAGCACTTGACGATGTGTTGACTCTAATGATGACTATTCTTAAGGTTTAGATACGATGCACTTGTCTTCTTAAAATCTCCTCGTACCATTATTTGCGACTTCCCACTAGGACTATAAGCTTCCATGTAGCGATCGTTTCATTCCACATTTTCTGTTTATTTACCAGGCATACCAATCCATAATTTCCAATTCACTAATACAAAAACCATTCACTCCCTTTTTGTTCCATTCCATTTCATTCGATTCCATTCCATTCGGTTCCACTTTATTCTATTCGATTCCATTCTACTCGATTCCATTCCAATCAATTCCATTTTATTCCAATCAATTCCATTTTATTCCATTCCATTCCATTTTATTCCATTCGATTCCATTTGATTTCATTCGATTCCATTCAATTCTATTCAATTTAAATTCTATTTGAACCCATTTCCTTCCATTCCATTCCATTTGATTCCATTCGATTCTATTCTATCCCATTTTGTTCCATTTCATACCATTTACTTCCATTCGATTCCATTTAATTCTATTCCATTTAAATTCCATTTGATTCCCTTTCACACTGATAGAAGTATACTTTTAATTCAAACAAATAATGCTTAACTTAAACAAATAATAGCTTTGGTGACCGGACAGAACACAACATGAAAGAACAGAACATGAAAGAACAGAACATGAAAGAACAGAACATGACAGAACAGAAAATGAGAAAACAGAACAATGAAAAAACAGAACATTGACAAAAGAGAACATTGACAAAACAGAACTTTGAAAAATGAGAACATAAATTACTAACTACTTGTTTGAGATCCGGCTTCAGAAACTAAAATTAAGAAATTTAATTATATTTATAATAATTAACCAATAGAATATATCTATTATCACTGTGATAATAGTGACAAATTTGTACACTAGCGGAGATATACACGGTTTATTAGTAACGTTTTATTTATAGAACATCTATACACGCTTGATTAGTACAACTGTGTATAATAGTTATACAGTGCTTATACAGAGCAGGATTTATACAGTTTATTAGTAAAGTTTATAAAAGTTTAAGATAATATCTTAAATCAAGATTATTATATGTTCAAAATGTTAGATTAACTACAAGCATACATATATATTTTTGATGTGAAAATTTTTATATATTTCTTTTAAAGTGACGATACTATTTTATATAAACCGTATCATTCTTTTGCTTTAAATAATGTAACATTTTGTATCAAGACTACGATTAAAATTAAGACAAGTACATGAATTGCTTATTTATAGTCGTTTTATCTACTTAGTACTCTTAAAATGAAACTACCAATTTCTTATTTAAATTTTATTTTTCTTAAAATAAAACGACCATTAGCTTATTTAAATATTTTTATTTTTTTCAACTAAAACTATTATTTTCTTATTTAAATTTTAGTTGTCTTGAAATAAAATAAAATATCTATTGTTCAGTACAAATTTTATTCAGTAGGTAAATACAAATAATATCGATATTTAACATATTTAATACAAAATACAACTAAAACTAGATAAAACTAAAATATACAACTTATCTAAATTAAATTGTTTGGAAAAATAAGCAAAAAACGTGTTTTTTAAATTTAAATACCTAAATTTAAAAAAATCCTAAATACTTATAAATTAATAATACTAATAAGTAAATGTGCTCAGCCTGGGGAGGATATTGTCCATTCAATACAAAAAATAGTTTAAAACACGTGTCAAACGCTTTCTTCGCCGAGTCAAACTGATATTGCAAATCGTCAACCACTAAATAGTAATTTCTTCTGTCTACAAGGGAAGGGCCCTCTGCTATTATAATGGCTGAACCGGTAGCTTGTTCCGAAGCGCTCGCTCTTTTTGTTCACTTATTATTATATCAATGTCTCCAGGTGTCTGAAAATAACTCGATTAAAAGAAGTAACTTTAAAGTTTTGTTTTTATTACTTTTGCGTGACAAATGATTGATTTTTCACATTCAATCGTAGAAAATTTCCAAGAGTATCTGAAAAATAATAAAATAATTGCTGTGGTTACCTCCATGTACCTAATACTTTTATAAGCAATTTTTTTTTCTATGCAGTACTTATATACGCAAGGTAATTTTTTATTATAAGTTTTAACAACATATTTACTAATTCAAACAATTACCTTCTTGAATATTAGCAGTCTCTAACAATTGCAGCAAATCTAAAGCGTGACTATCTTTTAAGCCAGTGGTTCCCAAACTTATTTATGTCACGCCTCCCTTCTACCAAAAAAAAATTATCAACGCCCCCCTTCAAAAAAATGTACTTTTTTTGTACAACCAAAAAAATTTTTTTTTAATTTTTCAAATAGCAAAAAATCATACAAAAAAACAACTTACCTAGATTATTTTAATGTGACGGATGAGCTTGCATGGATTTTACAAGATTTCCAATTCTTGGCTTAATGTTAGAAATTGCACAGCGTAAATCGTTAGCAATATTAAGTTTATTTCGGTACTTCGTTTTTATACTTACAACAGCAGAAAATGCTCTCTCGCACAAATAGGTACTTGAAAAAGGTAAATACAATTGAAGTGCTTTCTCTGCTACTTTGGGATAAATCTTCAAGTATTTCACCCAAAATAATGGTTTACTCATTTTTTCAAAATCGTATTTGGCAGCTGAACAATTTTTGATTTCCAATGCTTGCTCTTGAAGAGTTTCTGGCAGAGTATCTACTTCAACATGGAATGGATCCGTTGCCAATCGATAAATATTATCATCACATGAGTTAGGGAAGTAGCGGTTGAACTCATCAGTAAGGCGCTGCAAGTGATTCGATATGTTTCTCTTTGTCTGAGCATCTTCAAAAACCTCCTTAAAACATGTTTCTTCTGAATTGCCGAATAATTTGGGAAAACAAGAGTAATTACACGGCTCTGCTAACACCTTGCGATCCCAAAGCTGCAACTTTTCAGTAAAAGCCTTGATAACATCTCGATGATAAATTATATTTGAGTCTCCACCTTGAAGTTTTAAGTTTAATGAGTTTAATGAATCGAATATATCGGATAAATAAGCCAACATTACTTGGACACTTGGTCTTTTGAATTCAATATACAACTCGCTTTTGTTTTCTAAAAATAATGCTACTTCGTTGCGAAGTTCGAACAATCTAGCAAGCATGTTACTCTTTGAGAGCCAGCGCACTTCTGTGTGAAATAATAGTGTTTTGTGCTCGGTTCCTAAATCTTCACAAAACGCCTTGAAAAGTCGAGTATTTAACGCACTCTTTTTTATACAATTTACAACTTTAATACATAGTTTTAACACGTCATTTAGTTCGCTGGGTAGTGTCTTTGCCGCCAATGCTTGGCGATGAATGAAACAATGGATACCTGTTATATTGGTATTTTTTTCCTTAACCAGTTGTACAAAGCCTGAGCGAGATCCAAGCATTGTTGGCGCGCCATCTGTGCAGACGCCTATTAATTTTTCCCACAAGAGCTCATGTTTGGCGAAGAATTCAGAGACTGCAGCCACCACATCCTAACCTAACCTAACCTTTTTTTTTTTTTTTCGTGCGATGGGGAGGGGGAAATCCTCATGGACACCACCCCGTTGGATGGGGTGGTAGTGTCGGACTCTTACCGACTAAAACCCCCTCCACTGTTGTCTACTGCAGGGGCGTGGTATCGTCGTTAGACATTGCTTCGCCACCCCTGCAGATTTTTCGCTGTTAGATGTTATTTTCTAGTTCTTCCTCCCTTTGTTGAAGTCTTTCGTCTTCCTCTTTCTGCTTCAAGATATGTCCAATGTGGCTACTCAAGATGGTCCAATTGTCCTCGGATTCAAGCATTGTTGTTACTAGGTTGACCTTCGTGATTGATCTTTCCAGTTCTATGTGCACTCTCTGTCTTGCTGCTTCCCATCTTTCACATACGAACATAGTGTGTTCGGGTGTGTCGTCCGCTGTGCAGTATCCACATGTGGGTGACACTCGCAGACCCATTCGCTTCAAATAATCGTTGAAGCACCCATGTCCAGATAGTAACTGCGTGAGATGGTAGTTTATCTCTCCGTGTTTACGGTTTTTCCAGTCCTTAATGTTGGGGATAAGGGAGTAAGTCCATCTGCCCTTGATGTCTACATCCCACCTATTTTGCCACAGATCCATTAAGTCTTGTTCTACTACTTGTTTGTCATCCTTCTTGTGTCTTCTATATCTACCTTCCGCTTGTAGGTCTACTGGTATTATTCCGGCTATCACCAGGACTGCATTCTCAGATATCGTTCGGTAGGCACTCGCCACCCTAATTGCCGCCCTTCTCTGCACTTTTGCTAGTATCTGGCGGTACGATTCTATCTTCATCGCATCGTGCCAAATGGGTGCCCCATATAACATTACCGAGTGCGTCACCGAACTTAGCAGTCTTCTCTTGTTGGCTTTCGGCCCCTTGATGTTCGGCATTAGTCTTTGGAGTGCAGTTTGCACTTTTCCAGCCTTGGCCGCCGTCTTCTCGAGGTGAGCTTTGTAGTTCAAATTTTTGTCCAACGTGATTCCTAAGCTAACTAGGGTGTCGCGTGGTATTATGTCCTTATCTTGGACGGTGAAGAACAGATTTTCACTGTGTTTCCTTCTTCCCCGTACCATCAGTGCCTCCATCTTCTCCGGGACCATCTCTAGGCCTCTTTTCTCCATCCATTCCCGTAGGATCTCAAGGGTCTCGTTCACCTTTGCTTGGAGTTCGGCTTCTTCCCGTGCAGTCACTACCGCTGTCATGTCATCCGCAAACCCTACTAGTGTGACTCCAGCTGGGACGTCTAAGCGCGGGACTTCGTCATATGATATATTCCACAGCAGTGGGCCGAGGACGGATCCTTGTGCCACTCCACTCGGGATTTCGACAGTGCATTTGAGCGTATTCTCGTCTATTTCTAGTGTTCTTTGATTGAGGTAATCTGAGATCAGGGTAAGGAGGTGTTGTTCTACCTCTCTCTCCCGTAGTGTTTTTATGATATCGCTCCACCGTACAGAATTGAAAACCTAACATAACCTAACCTAACCTAGGTTAGGTTAGGTTACCGGCCACCACCGTGAATTCTTCCTCGCCGTCTTCTACGAGGTTGGCTTCATTATTCTCTACCCTCTCTATGATGTTTACTGCCGACGATGGCTTTCTGGTGGCGCCCGTCGACGGTGCCGGGGGTCTTCCCAGGGTTGTTTGTGCCCCCAGCGGTGGGTATAGCAGACTCAGGGTCGCTTCTTTACTCGTCTTGGCACTTGGCACTCTTGCGTCGATGTTATTTTTTGCCATAGGCGTACTTGCCGCACTGGGGTTGTGCTTTGGCACCACTTGTGCGTACGTCATCGGGAGCAATCCGGTGATGCTGGTGGACTGCTCCTTCAGCACCTTTTTATTACCGACTTCCACCCTTTCTAGTGTCGTCTTCAGTCTACTAACCGCCTCCCCTAGATCTTTCGCTTGGGTAATAAAATCTCCCAGCTGCGTGGTCTGATCCGGGGGGAAGGACGTCTCGAACTGTCTCTCGTGTAGGGATCCAACCGCTTTGGAGACCTCCGCCATGGCCTTGGACAGCTTGTCGATTTTTTCGCTCACCTCGTTGTCGTTGTTACGAGGTGGCGGGTCATCTTTGTCTTTTTTTAATTCCTTTATTTCCGACGAGCATCTTTTTACCTCATCCACCACCTTGCGGAGGGTTTCTTGTTGCTCGTTGAATTTCTCCATGAGAGCCTCGGTAATTTCCCTGGAGGATCCCACGCATCTTTCCGTCTGCACGGCCTTTCTGTTGAT
Organism: Cantharis rufa; assembly: GCA_947369205.1. Taxonomy (NCBI): domain Eukaryota; kingdom Metazoa; phylum Arthropoda; class Insecta; order Coleoptera; family Cantharidae; genus Cantharis; species Cantharis rufa. The sequence continues at coordinate 29,490,539 of OX376305.1, read as the reverse complement.
TTCTTCTCGCGCTTGAGCTCTGAGCAGGGAGTTTATTAGGTCCTTTAGTAAGCAAGTTACTAAAGCAATTTTTGCTTACTTTCTGATCCAAGAACGATCTCAGCTGCTTTTAATATACACGGTTTTACAAGCGTTTCTCCAATAATATGGCTTTTTTTTGCTTTTGCAATGAGCAACGATAATTCATACGAAGCTTCAAGCACTTTCTGGTTTGACTCGGCAAAAGAACCATTACCATCCAATTTCATGCGTTTTAAACTTCCAGATTTTGCAGCAAAAAACTCTTTCGGTTTGTTTTGTAAAGCACTGTGTTTAGTTAATAAATGTCGCTCCAAACGAGTCGGTCTCAAAGCATCATTGCTCAGTACTTCGTAACAATTAACGCACTGTGGATGGTCCGCACCATTTTTAGTTATACAAACAAAACCGTATTTAATGTAATCGTCATTATATTTGCGCTTTTTAGTCGAACTCATCTTGTTAAAACAAAATAGATTAAAATAATTTGTGAAACTTGATATAATATTACTTACTATGTACTATTTTAAATTAACTTAATACTTAATAATGCAATTAATAAACTTATTTTAACACCTTTTGTTAGTAGCTTTCTCAAATACCGGTAAACTCAGACTGCTAATATTGGCTAATACACAATCATAAAAAAATTATTAGCAGGGTTGCTTTTGTTTCGTCAGCATCACAAGAATGCATACACTTATGTGCAATGTATGTAATACAGCTGACGTAATTTACTTCTTAGAATAATTTAAAAAACATTATTTTACAATTTACAGTAAAGAAAGTATTGAGTTTCAATCGTGTTAAAGATACAGGTGGATATCAAAATAATAAAAAAATTTATATAATTTTTTTTTTCAATTACACAGGTGGCCCGCGCCCCCCTTTGCAGGTCTCTACGCCCCCCATGGGGGGCGCGCCCCCCACTTTGAAAACCACTGCTTTAAGCTATTTTTACGGTTAAAAATAATTAGAATTATTAGCTCTTGAAAATTTATATAAATATAATATCAGTAATGAGCTATTAGTTTATTGATTTATAGTTTATTTTAGCTCATTACTGATATTATATTTATATATTTTTACGGTTGTCTAAAATCTTCTCAAAAAATATTTCCCACTTTAAGTATAATTTTAAAGTAGATTCAGAATATTTTTTTTCAAAGTCCAGATATATCTAAAATATTAAGTAGAGTGAACTTTTAGTTTTTATGTATTCCTTAATTTTTTTACCAATACATGACCGCGTAGATCTCTTAAAATGGGCCATTCTTGTAAAAATTCATGTATGCTTTTTACGCTACAATGTTGTCTTAGTGAATACGTCGAGTTCCACTTATTAATCACTTCACACCATGGCTCACTCCTGGTTTTAAGAAAAACAATATCTTCTTTCGTATTATTGTCTAAAATAAAACTAGAAATAATATTTCCCAAAAATAAATTAAAATTAAAATAGTAGATACCCATGTTAATTTAAATAATTAATTAATTAAAAACGTAGGAGCTAAAAGAACGAAAAGAAAACCACAATTCGAGCTTTAAATAGTAAACTATTCTTGAACAAGAGAACATACAAATTCCCGAAAGCTCGAATTCTGGTTTTATTTTCGTTCTTTTAGCTCTGTACGTTTTTTAATTTAATTATTTAATATCAAGAGCTATAATAATACTAATAATTTATGTTAATTTTAAACATGTGCGTAAAATATCTAATTCGTAATTTTTATTTTATAATAATTACGTTTATACTTTTATAGTAATTACGTAAATATTAATTCGTGAAACCTACTGCTATATTTGAGGAGCATTCGTGCACGAAAAAAGTCGTTAAATTGTAAATTCACTTTGAACTGAAAATGAGTTATCATTTAATACTAATTCAATGCTCTTAATATATGACAGTTTAAATTTTATCAAACTTTTAGAATTAGGTAGTGTGACCCCTAAGATATTATTAGCAAAAGAAACATTCCAAAATAAAGAGTCGATTGCATGCTATACGATTTTGTTCAGTTGCCTCATAATTTAAAAGTGAATTTAAAGACTTTTGTACGAATGCTTCCCATTTGTGAATAAAAAGTATAAAGAAATACTTACCACAATCATCTAGAATAATATTTTCATTAGAAAGTCCTTCCAAATCTTCCAAAGGCTTTCTTTTCCTCCGAGGTACTACAATTTCACTACAGTGATGTAGCAAATTTCTACACTTATCCACTAGTTTTTCCTTTGCGAGTACAGACCATCCACTATGAGAATTTGCTTTTCTTATTGCTGGAACGTAGTATAGTATGCCGGCAATTTCATTGGGAAACAAATTTATAATTTTTGAAGTTATAATATTGTAATCTTTGTGCTTCAGACGACTGCAATTATGGTATAAAGTTATTTATAAAAATGTTGTAAAATAATATTTCTAAAGTACTCACTGTTTAACGAAGTAATTAAAAAGGTGTTAAAAAGTGTCTTTAAATCAAAATCGGGAAAATTTGAATACACAAAAAATTTTTCCACCGTTTCAAAAGCAGCGTTTGGCTCTTCCCGCGTAGTAACCGTTAATGAAAGATCTCGTGACTAAAAAATAAAAAGCTTTAAGTTTTACTCTGTACTTTACCCATTCGTTATTATTTACTGATGCAGGTGGAATTTCAGATAATATTATGGCGTCATCAGTCATGATATCAGTAGGTGTGGTATAGAGTAGTATCAGGTATCTGGTATACTGTGGTATCAGTAGGAGTTAATTCTGAAACCTTAACAAAAACTTATTTTAAATATTATGTTGGTTATGGAAAATCATAAAATAAAATGCTTATTAATTTACCTGAGCCTGCAAAGTGCTAGTAGATACCCCTAAGTATTTGTCCAAATTATTCTTAAATTTGACCCGGACACCAATTTTTGGAATTAATTCCTTTAATAAATCCGGCGATTGCAACGATGGTAAAGTTTCCAAAGTTATTTCATTATCTATTACATTTAATTAAATAAGAATAATTTATAATTAAATTACTGATGTAACAGGGAATCCCCTAGTACACACAGTTACTCATAAAAATATCCGACAACAGCATAATTAATTAATGTGTTTGTAAAAAATAATGTATAACCAATTTATAGCACTTTTATGCAGTGGTGGGATATTTTTTTTGAGTACCTACGTATGTAACTGTAGTAAATTCTTAAATACCTTTAAAAATTTCAATTAAATCGCCACAATCCCAAAGATTTAATAACGCTTCCATATCCATCACTTTTAAAGTTACATAGCTTCTGGTAATTTTTATTGTAACTATCACATGTACTCACTCACTGCACTATAGTACCTACCGTTAATAATTATATGTACGTTTTAGAAATGGAATTAAACCACAATTAAAGCAAGATGTTGCACTCTTTTTGAAAACAACGTATTATATCGACTATTCATTCCATAAAGCATACCTTATAATTTGATTAAGCATTTCTATATTTCAGTTGAAAAGTCATATTCTTAAATCAAGAATATTTGCTTGATTGAAATATTAGAGTACTTTTATATAAAATAATAAGTAAATTAAGTTAGAACATACTTAATTGTTAGATTTAATCAACCACACTTTTAATTCGAATTATTTAAATTTAAATCAAATATATCTACTATCTAAATGTTAAATAACACTAACTTTTGTATTGAAATTTAAGTGTATTATATTTAATACTTAATTTACTTGCTCCAAAAATATATATTTCAAGTAAGCATGAAATACAAGAATTTCTTTTATTACTGAGAAGAATTCGGAACTACTCAACACAAGATAATAATTTTCGATTGAACAAATATATGTTCAAAATAAATAAATAAATTCAAATATATTGTAGTGCTCTTTTGCCTACCTTAAAATATGAGTCTTATACTCTGAATGTGGGTCGTTGGTTCTCGAATAAAATTGTCGCATTCAAAACAATAAAAAACTGACAAATAGAACAATAATTTATTTGCAACCAGTTTAACAATAAAATAAATAAACAAATGGCAGGACTTACATAAATTCGTCGGCCAAACAAGTTATTCTTTAAACACTTTGTACTTGGTCATCTTCTTCAATAATATTCAAATGATTGATTGTTTGTCTAATTTACTTGGTTGGAAAATCTCTTCTATACTTCTTTAAAACTTTTGACTTCTCTCGTTAGCTCTCGAATTTCAATTTGTTATTTAAATTTACTTGATTCGTCAGCTCTCCAAAATTTAACTAGTTATTATTTTTATTACTTAATTTTTCGCTTTCGAAAAATTCCATAACTCTTGTTATTCTATTGCCTTGGTTTCTACTCGTTTTATTTTTTTATATAAATCAAATTTGCTGCAGGTCTGCATGTCTGGTTGCTTTGACCGACATCATTTATGTAAGTCCCAAAATATAACATTAAATAAAAATGGTACAATTAAACTTTCTAAAATCAAACATAACTATTAAAAATACAAACAACTTAAACTAATCAAATCAACAATATAACACATAACGAACAAATAAAATATGGAACAAAATGAATTAAAATGGCAAAGTAAATTAAAATGGATTGTAAAGCCCTGCCATTATTGTTCCTCAGGTTGCAAGTCAGTTCTTTAGATCTTTAATTAGCAACCCATCTTTGTCGTATGATATGAACACAACAATATATAAATACTCAAATTAAACATTTCTTTCTATCAGGGCATTTGATTCCATTTCATTTGATTTCATTGTATCCCGTTCCAAAACTTCCTTCAATTATTACCCAAATTGACAGTTGACAGTGGCGCGTGACATCAATCGTTGAGATGATTAGTCTGCCGCTTGACATCAGGTTGCCCCCATCAAGTATGTCACTTAGTAACCAAGCATACAATTTGTATGCATAGTCGAGTTAAAATGGTACTACCTTTAGTAGGACTACTAAAATCGTTGGGTGGCTGCTAAATATTACTGACAGTTTTGGGCATGTTTAAGACCATTTTAAGGTGACACTTTAAAAATAATAGACAATTTTGAAAATTATACTGTCATAAAAATAGTCATTAAAATAATGGAAGATTATATTAACGTTGATGAAGAAATGGAAGAAGTTCAAGCTATTGAAGATGTTCTTAATATAAATAGGAGGCCAAAAGTATATTTACATCATATAAATCCTTTAATTTATTATAATAATGCAAAGTTTCGCGAATATTATCGATTAAATAAAGAAGTAGCTCGTGTTGCGATAGATCTAGTGAGATATCGACTAAAAATTTTAACAATCGTGGCCGTCTTGTATCTCCCGAAATTCAAGTTTTGGCGTTTATTAGGTACTTTGCCAAGGGTGCAGATCAAAACGAAATTAGTGAAAAACATGGTTTTCATCAAAGTACATTAAGCCGTATAATTAAACGTGTAGCTGAAGCATTGGCTGTGCATCGCAGGGACTTTATTAAATTTCCTGAGACGCCTGAGGAAATAAATACTGTAAAACGAGATTTTTATGCTCTTGCATCAGGTTGTCCTAATATAGTAGGGTGTATCGATGGGACCCACATGAAAATTAAATGCCCAAGTGTTGAGTATCCCTTACTTTACCTAGATAGGAAAGGGCATTACTCACTTAACGTGCAAGCTGTAAGCGATTCTAAATGCAGAATTTTGGACATTATGGCACGTTGGAGAGGTAGTGCCCACGACTCGAGAATATGGAACGAAAGTCGTTTAAATTCAAGATTTGACAATGGCGAAATAAATGGAATATTATTAGGCGATAATGGGTATGCTTCGTCGCGGTATTTATTGACACCTTTACTCAATCCTATAACAGCATCAGAAAAAAAATATAATCGAGCCCATAGTAAAACAAGAAACACTGTGGAAAGCTTATTTGGGTATAAAAAAATATATTTAGATGCTACTTTAATACCATTAAAGTAGACTTAGAAACAGGTTAAGCTGTTATAGTTGCATTGGCCATAATATACAATATATATGTCCAACATTAATTAGATAATCACGAGGAAATGTCCGATTATTCAGACGATGAACAAGATGACGCGATACCACCAATAGAAGAGCCACAAAATGTAAGAGGTAGCGTATTTCGACAAAACTATATAGCGAGATATTTTAATAGATAACTTTACTATTGCATTACCGATTGTATTAGGAATATAATAATAAAAATAATTGTTGAATGTTTGTAAGATATTTTATTCCGACAACTTTTTCTTAATTTCCTGCATTTCTTTTTCGCTGTTCATTTTCTGAACATGTAATTCCTCCGATTGTCGCATCACATGCTCGAATTTTTTTTGATTTAATATAATCATCTGTTCTTCGTATGCCGACATCTCCTTTTTAATAACTCTTATTTTATTCTGAAAATGATTATATAGTATTAAATATTCCTGCTACATAAAAGCTGATTTTTTATCGTCTCCTCTGTTGTCTCTGCGAGAATTTAACGAAACCTATAAAATATATCACCGCTTCTTAACACTCTAGGCAATCTATTGTATGCCACTGCACCACTGACAAATACAGAATTGTGAGCAAAAGCTGTACTCACTCTTTCATTCTCTCTTACATTGAGTAAGAGTAATAATGTAATCTTACATTATCTCTTCCTCTTGTTGCATGGTCGTGACTATTGGCAAATGTCGACACGCTCCGTCTGAGGTATGCTGGCATTAATCCTAACACCGTCTTGTGTATGAATACCAGTACCTGATATTCCGCTAACGCCGTTACATCTAGCCATTGCAGCTCACCAAGCATCAGGCAGATCTTGTAGTACTTGCCCCTTTTTAGGATTACTCGCATAGCTCTGTTTTGTAGCATCTGTAGTCTATTGATGTCCATTTTACTCGCCATGTATATTACTATTATAATATTTGCACAAAAAATCTGTAAATGCAGGTTCTGTTAATTTATTTATTGGTATATTACTGCTGACGAGCATAGTGCACAAGTCTAGATTAAATTGGTCACTTTCATCTTTATTTTCACTAAGGGCAGCAACCCTTGTCGAAATAATTGTTTGACTGGTGCCTTGTTGATTTTCCGAGAGAGCTTTCTTACAGTTTTTTATGTGTACTGGTACGTACATGTTGCTCAATGAGAAACTTTTTCTGGCTTACCAGTTAATAACCTGTTACCTGTTACCCGTAAATAACCCTACCATAAATTAAATTTCTACAAATATCTATAGTTTAAATTTGCATTTAAATGTTAATCAAATTAACGGTTTAACCCTTAATCGCTATCTTGCGGTCACCGTGACCGCATCAAATTTGAATTATGCAGTATAAATATGCCAATAATTTCTTTTTATGTTATTAAAAGTTAATAAAATAAGGATAATAAATATTGCATACACACACAGAAAACTATTTACTTCCATTAAGTAAATATTATTAGATTCAAATACAAGGTACGTTCGTATATAAGCAAGTAAACCGTAAAATTAGTTTAAAAAAATGTATTTTATTTAAAAGAAAAGCTCGGTATATTTGACTGTAGTGTATGGTAGTTGCAATTTAAAAATCCACTTTATTGAAAATGATAATACGGTATACTTGAGTGTAGTGCATCGTATTTTTAATTAAAAAGTCTATTTTACTGAGAATAATAATAACATTTACTTGACTGTAACACATTGTATTTTAAATTAAACAAAGCTGTTCCTCAACTTGAAACCACAGTACTGTGGTTTCAAGTGTATGAGTTGTTAAATTGAATAATATGGTGTTTTTGTTTTAAGATAATATAGATTTAAACGGATCGTATCGTTTATTAATTTCAAATAGTTTTTATTTGTTGCAAACGTATGTTTAGTTCAATATAAAAGCATAATAATTTTGAAGCAATTCTAATTTATTTAAATCAATATTAAAAAATTATTTGATTAAAATATTTAGAAATGGGATGTTGCTTATAAATAAAAATAGTTTTTATAAGTTTTAAAAAAATATTTATTCAGACAAAATATAAGTGTGTATAACCTATAAGTGATAATAATAATAACATAATAAACAACGATTATGAAATAAAAAATACAATAAAAATTATAGAACGAATAATAAATATATACATTATGTAGGTATAGTTGTTATGCCCGACTTCATAGTACTAATAAGAAGTGTTTTCTATTGGTTTGCTATTATAAAACAGTTAAAAGTTTTATAAAATCGGACATTAATGATATAATCTTAGAACATAGATGCTGAAACATAAAATTCATTTTTAATGCATCGAATTTTTGTTGCAGTATTTAGATTGGATTCATCCAATTTGAATAAACGTTTATTTTCGTTACTCTTGTTAGAATGGTTAACAATAATTTTAGTTTTTATTACAAAAAAAACTTTTTATTCGTCTGAATAATATAAATAAAAAAGGAATATGAACAATAATTATAATGTTTGATTTATAATTGTTACAATAATATGAAAGATTTAAATTTGTGTTCGTAAACGTGTTATCCCTTTGGCGGACTCGGTTAAACTGGCTGTTCCAGCTAATAACAAAAAAACCTTAACAACGCTTAGCATTTGCTTTTTTTGTTATTAACCGGAAACATTATCCTTGAGTTCCTGGATTTCCAAATTAATTTCCAATGGCCAAGTAATGCCATGGAATGTAGCTGCAGTGACAGTGAAGAACAAGACCAAGAAAAGAAACACAAATGCAAATATTAACATGTGAAGCAGTACTACGCTGGATTATTCATGCCCTCTTCTTCTGCGTGGGCGAAGTGTGCGATCGGACGTTGATTCGCTTGCTCTTCGTGCACGACGTCGAGGCCTTGGAGGAGGCTGTTGCTCGGGCTCTGACTCATCGTCAGTCGTCGTCAGAGATAGTGCGGTGTACTCGGTATCGTATTCGCCCGCATCATCCCTCTGTGTGCTCGTCCCCGGAAGAGGCTCATCGGGGGTTTGGCTATGCCGGTGAGGAGGCTCTTCAGTACCCGAGAACTGGTCCATGTGACGTTCACCTGAGTCCTGGGGGCCTTCTTCAGAGTAGACTGCTTCTATTGAAAATCCTGGTGGGCAGCGGCATTGTACGCCTCGCGGAGAGCTCTTATCTGCTCATCCGACTGGTGCTCGCTCACTGCAGACAAGAGCTGACCCTGCTGGTCACGCGTGTTATGCTGGATCGATATCAACGCATTTTCAAAGTCTGGTGAAAAGTCATCGTAGCTCTGTACTTTGGCCTTCTCAAAATGTGGGGACTTTGCAAGCGTACATTTTGGATGAAGCGTTGTCACAGTGAAGAATTGATATCTGTGTGTCATTCTCAGTGTAATCGCTTCATTATAGTGCTATATATCATATTCCGTCGAATTTTTGTAAAAAACTACAATGGTTAACCGTAAAGGTCATTGTACATTATTATAGTAGTATATATCGTCGGCTTGGAGCAAAAACAAGATAACTCCATTTTTTGACAAAATGAGTTATCTACACGATTGGATACGAATCACACTCTCTGGCAAAATCAGATAATTGTACTAACACTAATAAAATTTTTGCGTGTGCATGCGTGTGCATGCATGACTGTGCCACCACACTCTCTTTAGTCTCAGTTACTTTAAAAGCTTTATAATGATTACAGCATTTTGAAGTATTCAGAATATTACATAAGAACACAACAACATTATTTTCAGACTCTTTTACAAATATTTTAATTAATTGTACAAATTGAGGACAGTTCCATTCATCATATGAATAAAGCAAAGCAGTGTTAGTTCTAGAATCATATACTGCACCATTAATTTCATACCGGTCAACAATACAATACTCATTAGAATCAAAACTGTGATTTTCTAAAAGATAAATATCTACCATTTGCAGTTTGCCAGGGGAAGAGAAAGCTATAACGTCATTGAAGCCTCTTTGAGCAGAAAATCTATAACACTTTTTTAGCTGCGACCTAAACGCCAACGAAAAAGGCACATTTTTCCTGTTGCAGGTGTTATTTGCAATGTTTTTAAAAACCTTGTGTTTTGCTTCAAACCTCATGCAAGAAAAATGTACAAGTGGGCCTATTTTTTTAAAGATTCTGGTGTAGTGCACTAAAAAATGATGTTTTGGTTTTAAGGTAACTTGAAATAATTCGGTATACAATTGATGATGCTCTGTAATAAGTGTGTCTAGTAATTCTCAAGTTTTCCGTGAAATAATATGTGAAGTTAAGATATCAACAATATCTAATGTAATTAAATAAAACTTCCAAATCATATTTTCAGGTTTAATTAAGTCGCCAACAATAAATACAAAGTTTCTTGTTAGACATAACATTTCGGCAGCAGATAATATACAGCCATTTAGTAGATGTTCTTTTTTTTATGCCGGGAGGAATATTTTTTTCCCACGTTTCGTAAGTAAAATATCTTATTCTGGAGTTTAAATTTTCTAAAGTAAAATAATTGTTTTTTATTAAATTTTTAATAACTAAAGCCATGTCGTAACGTAATATTCCCTCGTATATGTCATGCATAATGTCAGCAATCAAATTATCATATACATGAAAATTTGGGAGCTTATGCCAAACACAAGGTTCCTTAATTCCTACTTTATCTAAGAGATGTTTCTCGTAATCAATGTTGAGTCTAATTTGTTCTAAGTTTTCACTTACTTGATTACACATTACTTCTTTTTTTTCAATACAAAATCTGCAGTAGTACTGAGATGAAAAGCTCTCATTTAATCCAAGAATGCTATGCAAACCTAAATTATCCCCACTAATAGCAATTAAAGAAAAATGTACCTGTTTGCTACCATCGCATGTTTTAACCATTAAACCATTTTTCTCCAAACTACTAATTTCTTGAATTAGAATGTCAAATACAGATTCATTGCCAAACGTGGTTCTATCAGAACTATAAAATAAATAACAAAGAAAAATATTTTCCAAGCGCGTGGCAAAAACTGGTGGTATTGTAGCTATTGAACAATAAACGGCGCCTATCTTGTAACAGCCAGCATGACTTCCTAATGGATTACCGGATTCGAAATCGTCAAAGTACAAGATGATTGGTAATGTAATTTCTTGGTTATTTAATTTACTTTTCCATAAACTGCCGTTGACAATATTATACATTGGTTCATTTTGATAGTCATAATTAACCGATAATTTGTTTTGATAATCACATATCGTTTGAAGAACACCTGGTAATTCTAGAAATAATTTGAACGTTTGATCCATTGGTATATAATAACTAAAATTATTTTTTAAAGTCAAAAAAAAAATCTTTCTTACTTTGTTCTTGAGAGACACCAATTTTATGTGCAACTGGTTTAATAAAATGTTTTGTACTTTCAAAATGTTGTACTCGTTTGTATTCTGTATTTAATGCAACAAAGGGATTTTCCAGAGTATCAAGCATAGTACAAATTGTAGTTAAAATGTTCTTGTCAAAATTAATTTTCTTAACCTTTAATTAGGTAGGCTGCATTTCGTAACGTAAGTAGGTAGGTGGGGTGCTCACAACACCCCAACTAAAACTTACATTTACAGTAACAATTTACACTCATTTTTTCTATTATAGGTAAATTCACATTATTTTGGATATTATTATATACCCAAATGTAAAAATAATAAAATTTAAGACTTTTAAATAGAAGTTTTTACGAGTTTTAATATTACTCTTCGTAACAACCTTATTAATACTGCGTCACGTAATAATTTCATTTATTATTTTAAAAACAAAGTTAATTGAGAAACTATTAAATAATTTTATTATTCTAAGACTGAATAATACTTTAAACAAGCAAACAAGTAAAATTTTCAATTTCGCCTATACAAAATTATGAAGTAAAGTTTGGGCACTGCACTCGGACACTTCTATGTTACCAACGTAAGTTTAAAGTTTTGAAGCCGTTTTTTGTCATATAAAAATCGATTTTAAAGCTAAACTTTTTTAATATTTTTTATTGCAAATTTCATTTTCTTCGATTTTGTTTATATACATTTTTCTATTTTGTTGCACCGTTTCCGACTGACAGCGACTTAAACAAGACTCGGTAAAATCCAAAAAATATTATCATCTATATCTCGGAAACAGTGCGACCAAATAGAAAAATGTATATAAACAAAACTGTAGAGAATGAAATTTACAAGAAAAAATTTCATATTCATATTTTTATTATGATGCACTGTTTCCGAGATACAGATGACAATATTTTTTGGATTTTACCGAGTCTTGTTTAAGTCGCTGTCAGTCGGAAACGGTGCAACAAAATGGAAAAATGTATATGAACAAAATTGAAGGCAATGCAATTTCCAACAAAAATGTCTAAAAAATTTTGCTGTAAAAGCGATTTTTACATTAAAAAAAAACGTCTCGAAAACGTCAAATTAACATTGTTAAAAGATCCTGATGATTAAGTTTTCTTCCTTGTAGGTGCAGGCAATTATCAGTAACCCAAAAAGCGATCTGATTTCACTCGAATTAGTTTTCCGACATACGCTTTTGTTTAAAAATTTATTTTCAATCGATGCTATGTAAATATTTGTACAGTCCGAAATTAAATCTACAATTGAATCGCCAATAAGAAGATCGAAACATTCTCTTGGGATTCTAGCTGATTTAGCTACTGTCTTAGAACCTGGCAAATGAGTAATTAAATTACATTTTCTTGTCCTTATAGCAGTGTTCGCTGGTGTTCTTCCCCATTTAGTTTTTAAATCCTTTCCAATCATATATTTATGTTTATTTTGAGGCAAACTTTCGTCACAATCTGATTGTTTGCTGTCTGTTTGATGGTCACTTTGTTCACAATTATCACTTGCATTGTCATCCGAATCAATAAATTGTTCATCATTATCATTAGAAATAATATCTTGTAATGCGTTCTGAATACGGTCCTGTTCCTCGCGAAACATTTTCAAAACACACTGAACAAATTAAATGATTGCATGCTATTATATGCTTAAAAGCTCAGACAAAACAAAGTCGGAAATTGTAACGTAAGTAGGTAGCCGGGGTGCTCACAGCACCCCCGCATAATAAAGTATCTATTACTGCTTTCTATGTGAATTTAAATATGCAAAAATCAGCTTAATATATAATTCGATAAATAATAGGAAGGTAACAATGTGATCAGCTAATTTGCAGGTCTAGAAGTACTAAATAATTTAGAAATTAACACGTGGGGTGTTGTGGCCACCCCGCATACCTAATTAAAGGTTAAAAACGAGTTTTAATGATTCTTTTATAATATTGATAAAACCACTTAAAAGAAAAAGTTGAATGTCATTTATTATAGTCTGCACTATCGATCTAGTTAAGCTTAGATTATCGTAAAATTTTGAAATTAGTAATTTTTTAAAGATTTGTTAAAAATTACCCCGAAGTCGTTTAAATATTCATTAATTTTGCTGGAAATATCTACCGAATCACTGTCAACTGAAGTTTCAGTAGATGAAATATTTATTCTTTTAGTTACAGAATTATTTGTATTATTGAAATATTGGAAACTGTCCTCAACTTGGTTTGGGACTGGCAAATCATTGTTTATTGTTCTGTTTCTAGTATCATTATTTGTGCTTGCGTTATGTTTTAAATTAAAGTGTTTTTTAAAATCACCTTTTCGGTGGTATAATCGTTTACATTTATTTGCAGGGCACATAAAGTAGTTATTTTTTTTATGGATGTAAGTAGTATGCCAAATATACTTTTTGAAAGTTAAACAATCTTTGCCACAGTCTGAACATAACAACATGTTGATAAAATAGTTATAAATAATAATGTAGAATTAATAAAGATATTATTAGATATTAAATTATTAAAAATATTAAATTATAGATATTATATAACATAAGATAGAAGATATTACAAATCTTTTGAGGTACCTGCAACGGGCTGATTCTCAATATAAGCACTTTCTTCTTGTTTCGATGACAAAAAAAAAGCATGCATAACCTGTTCAGTGCTGGGAGTGACTTTATCAAATGGGGTAGTGATACCATAAACGCACTTTTGAATTAAAGTATACAAATAATCTGACAGCACAGGATAGCATGCGTTTAGAGTATGGATCGATTTAAAAAGTATATCAAAAGCCTTACTTAGTTGCTCAAATTGATACCTTAAAGTATCAATTATCACATAAAAGCACCTCGGATTATAAATGGTTGGTCCTTCCACAATGAGGTAGGGCTGTACCGTTTGTTTTCTATTATGAGATTTTTCAATCTGTTTATTAATAGCTGCGGCGATATCTCCTGGTGACTAAAATGCAATGAAATAAAGAAAATTAAAATTTGCATTTACTACATATATTACAAAAAAATCTTATTGTATAAAATCTTACCTCTACATGTACAATTATGGATTCAGTTACTTCTAGCGTTGAGAATTTCCAATGGTTGTGCTTATCTATAATATAGCGTCCTTTCGGTGGTATAAGATGAGGTAAAATAATTAATTCTAAAGCTCGTTGCCATCTGAAAGTTCAACATGGAAGTTCTAATTTATACCAAGATACTATTATTATTATACATACCTTCATTTTCACATTCTCTCCATGTTTTTTCTAAATTGAGAAGTTCATCTTTCAACTTTTTTTCATTGAGATTCAAAACTGTCTCAAAAAATAAATTCCAATGTAAATAAAATTTCAATCCACGTCCAGGGTATAACTTGTCAAAGTCTTGATTAATCTGAGAATTTAATAGAAAACATTTATGCTATTCAGTGTTTTACAGTGTTTTATCAGTTTTATTTTTAAACTTACTAGAACATTTGCTCGCAAATCCCTTAATAATGGCCAACGATGAATCAACTCGCTTATAGTGGTAGTGCTTGTATTTTTTCTAATCTCACATGTCAAATTCCATTTATGCAAAACTCTATCCCATGGTTCACTGTTGTGTTTCAACCAAACCACGTCTTCGCTATTATCATAAGCATCTGAAACCGAAAATAAGAAATGCCAATACAACATATTTTTACATATTGTAATAGATTTTTTATATTATTTTTTATTATATTTATACTATAGATAGATTTTTATATTTTATATTAAGTGCGCTAAGTATAAATTTTTAGTACTTGAGAATTATGTGTATGTTGTCCAAACAGTCCAGGTCGAGACTCAAAACATGATTCAAAAGCATTAACCCCCCTTGTGCACACAATATTGAAATATATTGTTTCCGAGTATAATTTTTTATCGAAGATCAACTAAGAAAACAATTTCATCCTGAACAAATAACAAACTTTGCGCCTAAACAAGTATGCTGAATTATCAAATTTTTTAGCAATTGTAGAAAAATATAATATACATATTGCTATGATTTTTGTTTTAAAATTATTTTTTTTATTTATAAAAAATATCTACCCTGGCTAAACTCGTACGGAGAGCAACCTCTTCAACCTCAGTAGTCGGTTTTAAACCTGCCTTAATATTATCGCGAATGGATGAACATAAAAAGGCAAGCAACCCGACTCCAATAAAATTCACCTGTTAAAATCAAGTACGAAAAATGCCTCTCAAAAGGATTTACAAACGGCGATAATTTCTTTCAAAATAACAATCTGCCAAATGTGAACGATACAATATCAGCAATCACTTGTATCCAATGAATATTGCCGAATTAAAATTTTATTATTTCAAATTGAATATAGAATCAAAGTAAAATCAATTATCAACTAAAATCCACTTATCTTGCATAATAGTTGCCACAATATTCAAAATCTCCAATCTGCCACTTGTCAATGAAGAAAAGGACAAAAAAAACACAACTTTGAAATCTTCTATAAATTTGCGATCAACACGACTCTTCTCCAAAACAACACTGCTGGAGGCACACCCAAAAATTCACTATTCCAAATTTTAAAAAAAATTCAATCACTCGCAAAACTTTCTCTACTCCCTCAAAATCAAAATTTCCACCTCTCTCTTTCACTTTCCCCCGGAAGTCCTTATCTTCTCCGGCACACCAACCTTTTCAAAACTCCTCCCCCAAAACCAGAGACCATCAAAACTTGTAAACCGAACCTTCACCAAACTCAAACTTTGTATTACAGCTACCTCCTTTTTCTGAATATTATCATTTTAGATAAAAAACATGACAATATATTAACATAAATACTTACCAAAGTTTGGTTCCTTCAGAGTATTTTTTAACACGGCGGTATCCCCATTACTTTTAGTTGAATCACTCTTCCTCTTTCTAATGCGTACAGCTTCACCACTTACATTAACCAAATTATTAACTTTTGATACCAATCGTCCCTTTGGTAAAATAGATTTTCCGGTTCTGGAGTCCTTCTTTCTTATTGCTGGGACAAAATATGTCCCTACAACTTCTTTCGGAAATAAGCCAATGATTTTAGCTGCTAGCACTAAATAATCATTTTCCTTCAGTCGACTGGAACAAAATAGTTTGAAACACAAAACCTCATTCTAGATCACTAAAACCTTTCTAAGCATGCAATACATATTTTTTTACAATTTATTGTATCAATTTAAGATGACAATGATGATCAAGTATGCGTAAATATTAGATACTATTTTTGACAATAATTGTACAATTGGTTAGTACTCAGCCAACTTTAATTATAAGTACACTTACTGATTTATGATGAAAGTGTAAATGTGTTTGCAAATAATATCGACCAACCTGGTCCTGTGGGTGTCGTCCAAATGATTGTTTACCCTGTAGTAAGCTAAAATACTATTTCCAAGTGGAGTCGTCTGTAGTAGCGTATTTAGATCAAATTCCGGCAGACTTGGTCTAATGGTGGCAAAGAACAGATCTACTGCTTGACCCAAATCATAACAGGGAGTATTAGTGGTGATTTGCGTATCATTTAATATTGACACATCAGTTGTTGTTGACGTAGAATCGAAAGAAATAGCAGATGAACTGTGTACTGTTTCTGTTAAACTTTCTCCAAGAACCGTCTAAAATTTTTACATGAACAATATTATAATTAAATTTCTCCTGTAACTTGTATACACATACCTCTTGCAAATTATTTAGATTTTATTTATTAATAGCCAAGATCTTTGCTTTAATTTTTTTTCTTTGACCAACAGATTGTACTAGCTCCTTTAATTCGGAGTCAGTTAATTGAGAGAAACAGTGGAAACTGTTAAACTCTCTTCTAAATTTTCAATTTCCTTTAAAAAGAACGTTTATAAATAACATTTATAATTATAAGTTATTCATATACCTCAACTTTTAGAATAAATCCATCTTTTTACTCAATTTTAGATGGCCTCCAATTCTTGCCACTAGAAGATGTTATAATTAAGGGCAAAATTATTAACGCCAAGACGCTTCCTAGAAATAGATTCTGTTAAAATAATAAATTTGTAATTGCAAAAACAATTTTTAATAGTTTTGTTTTACCTACCTATCATAGAAAGCAGACCAAAGAATTTTTTAATTTTTATATTATGTATATTATTATTATTAAGTAATTTAATTTTTTTTTTATTTCGTCCAGTTTTACGTAAACATAAGTACAAGTCATTTTCTTCTGATTTGTAATATAAGTTACAATTTTAATATTTCACACTTTAGCTTCCTTTTCCTCGCTCGAACCTCTGACTTCGCCCACCATGATGCCAATTACGTAATTCGCTATGCTCTTCGTGAATCCGTGTATTTTTCGATTCTCATAATTATTATTGATTCAGTTACAAATTCCAATTTCCAATCGATTGTCGAGAATTAAAATTTACAATAATTTCAATTGTTATGAACACTTTCAATTCTCATAATTACTGATTCAGCTAGAGATTCAAATTTCTAATCGCTTGTCGTGGATCTAAATTGACTACACTATAACTGATTCAATTCAATTATTGTTATGAACCCTTTTTTTTGTAGATTTCTCCGCTTTGAATATCGGCCGTACATGTACATGACCTATATTAATTGTCCTATTAAGTTTTGCCGTTAGATGGCAACTCCTTTTATATCATATCCAACTGTTCTTTTCAATAAAAGGCGACTTAATAATTTACGGGTAGGATTAGAAAAACCCTCAACCGCTGGCGCAATTTACGGTCTCCGGTTCAGTGTACTACTAGTAGTTTAAGGTGGATCTCGCTTCAGGAACTAAAATTAAGGAATTTAACTATATTTTCAATAATTACCCAATGAAAAGTATATTAGCACAAATGTCATCTTAATAATTGAAAATATAATTGTCATTAAAAGTAGGATTGGGAATCGTGAATATTCAAATAGTCAAATTGTACCAATTTTTGTATTTGATGTACCAACTTTGATGTACCAACCTGCAAAAAATATTTAATAAACGAGTATATAAGTGTAAACGCGGAAAATGTATAAGGAAAAACAAAAAAGCCAAAACAGTAATTAGAAGTGCAAGTTGATCTATGCAGAAATTCAAAGTACTACATTATGGAATATTCCGTCACGCAGAAAGGAAACAGAGTTTTTTGTACCAGGGGCTTGAATATACCAAGTACAGAGAGAACGAAAGTGGAGTAATCACGTGGAGATGCAGAGTTTACTTTTTGATCAAATGTAAGTAAGGCTTTCTTAAGGTCCTTAGAAGACGAGATAATTGGTGAGGTTCCACAACATCGTCATGATTCCAACCCGCAAGTAGCGCAAGCTAATATTATTAAGTCTAAGATGAAGAACGATACGAAGACAGTTGGAGCAACTCGAAGAAATGTATAACAATTTGTTGTTTTTTGGGCTGTTCTCTGCAGCGGCTTCAAAATGACTCCACAACCCGATAGGAAATTTCGGTGATCGTCTTGCAATACCTGCTATATACATGGAGAAGAAATATGTTAGCACATCGTTGTAGCGATCATCGTCGTGAAATGTTGCAGCTAGATCGTCAAATTTGGACCGCATTTCCTGTGCTGGTACAAACGACAGAGCAGCTAGAGACTTACATACATACGTTTTAATTTTACATCAATATCAGACTCAAATTCGGTTTTCAAACCAGCATTGTTAATTCTTCTTATCAAGCTGTGAGTTAAACGGAAGTAGCAACCTTTAATTTCCACTTCCGGGAAACCAATCCGAGCAGCAAAAATACATGCTTTCTTAAAATCAATTAAAATCTTCTGGGGTGCGATGTTGGGCACCAATTCTTTTAGAATTGTAAACATGCGTATGTACGTATTGCTGTCTTTCTCTTGCATAATTCATAATTCTCATTTTTTAGGTTTCTCTTTATTCAATGTCCTTTTATTTCAGTGTTCTGTTTTTTCAGAGTTCTCTTTTGTCAATGTTCTGTTTTTTTTATGGTTCTGTTCTTTTCATGTCCATGTTCATGATCATCAGGAATAACAGACGAATTACTTATTTTTAGTGAACTGTCATCATCAGGGTAATCGAAATTATAATCTGGAGCCACGAACAACTAATTAGAAAAATGCGTGTCTTCTATGTCTACTACAGGATTTGCAATTAGGTCCAATTCGTTTTGCGAAGAAACAGTGTTGAGAAATTCCTGTGACAAAGTTCATTTTTAATAACATCTGTATCTGGTTGCTCGCTTTCGATTTGTAAAGGGTCAACTAGATAATTTTTGGAGTTTCTTCAGTATTTTTATTCATGTAAAATATTGTTTACCCAGAATGAGCCACTGCAACCTGTATTTGACGTCCATGGGAGTTCGATGGTCATTTGCTGCCCCCATACCGCGAATGTAGAAGAAAAAGTTTTCCATGATATCCTGGTTTAACCTACAGATACGTTAGAATATACTCCAAATTGATATATTCACAGCCTAAATATTGATAGAGTTCAATCAACGAGTTTGCTATTTAACAATATTCATTTTTGAAACGGTATCAATGTTTTATGCTTTCCAACAGTTAAGTTAACTATTGATTTCGAAGTTTCGTTCAGTATCGATATTTGTTGATTTAAATCGATTCCATATGCATTCGCTCCTGGATGGCCGCCATATATGTATTTGCTGAGCATTGAAAACATCGAACCAGTCATTTAGAAGTTTTAAGAACCTGCTAGTTTCTTTCCAGTTCATGCCGTTAAGAAAACCCTTCAAACCACACCATTCCATTGCTTTTGCGACGGTATTTGAAAAAAATTGTGCAGCCGGCCGAACTTTTTGTCGTTCACTTCCCTTCACATTTAAATGGTATTCGCTTATTTTGTGAGCAATTTTTAGATCATCGGTCGATGACAAAATAATTTTCTGAATACAACTTTTGTCGATTAATTTGCCATCTAAATGAAATCGTTGGTCAATAAAATGATTTCTCAGAAGTTTAAATAAATGTGGTGCATCTGCAAACACAAATATTTTCTTGGATGAAATAACACGATGTGCAAAGTAACAATTTTCTTTGTAACTGACATGTAATTCCGACTAAAGCGAAACATTTTCGGGACCCATATCACTTATGATGGAAACTACAAAATAACCTGCATGGTGCAATTTAGTAATGATATCAATTAAAATATCTTTTGTCATCGGTGTATCGAAGTTATAAAAAATTGGTTGTTTCCACTGTGAACACAAACCTCTTACTATTACCACCTGACATGCCCTGTGCGATCCAAACACTTTTTTTGATCAATACATAAAATGTTCGAAATATAAAATTCATCAAATGATTAGCAACATAAACGTTGAAATTCATCCAGATTCTTAGATTTGTGCTTCATAAGGTTGATAACATCTAGCCGGGACGGAGGTCAAGATTTAGCCCATCTTCTCAATGTACTGAAGGCAGGCAAAGGGTAACCATTTTTTTTAAATATCTGGACGCCTTAGGACTGACACTTGACACAAATTGCAGATGCAATGTCTTCTGAAGTCCATTTCAAAAAGTTTTTATTTGGTTTAAGGATTTCGATATTGAAACTTGATAATTTTGAATTAGGGTTATCAAATCATTTTCCAGTTCTTCGTTTTTTATTTTTAAATCGCCCACTTTCTTTTCTAATGAGAGAATTCTTATTTTCATATGTTCCATTTCTTTCATTAATTCAGTCCTAAAAATATTATAAGTCAAGATATACTAATAATTTTTTATTATGACTACGTACATATGTATTTATTGAAGAATAGGGATCTTCGACAATTTGTTTTGCCATTGCTTCAGATTCCACTTGCTGCTCTAAAATGTCTTCAAAATAGTATTAATATGTCTAGAATTTATTATATTTGAAAGATCATTCCGTTTTAGATATGAGGCTTTATTCAACGTTCGTTTTTCCTACCATTCTACAAGAGACAAATCGTTACCAACCTAACATGTACCAACTTAATTTAACTTAACATAAAAATGTAACTATATAAAAATAAAATACAAAACATAACATAATCTGTCGATTACTCAAATCGTCCTTAGCTTGCATTCTTTGATACCGATTGCTAGATCTTGGATAATCATCTGAAGACCTTGAAGCAATTGCATCGGTACTTCTTTTAGGTAGGAATAAAGTTGGAATAGCGTCAAATTTCTAAATGTTCTTGGTGGAGTTATATTTAATCCTGGAACTGCACACTGGGGTCGCACAAACCCTGAGCGTCATAAAAATTAATGCCATATGTAGGTGTGAACATTCATAGGTGCCTTTTAGTCATTGAGCGAATTACAATATTTGAAAATAAAATTTTATGAGTATCTCTTACCCCAGTGTGCAGTGTACGTATAATTTTAAAATTCAACATTAAATTAATTTTGTGTAATTTTAGCTATATTTTCCGTCAAATAATGACCGATTTATATCAAATTGAATTTTTCCAATATTTTGACAAATTTTTTTATTGTTTGGAGCCCAGAGCGAAGCTGTGTTGCGAATATCAACAGCAATGTTAGAAAGCTTGGCTAAGAGTAGCCAGTGCCTGTTTTTTTGGAAAATAAAAATTTTTTTTGTTCCATAACCTTAAATAAAATTACTTTTTTTTATAATAAAATATTGAGTTTTATTTCACAAAATTTGTTCCATTTTTCAAGTTTTTAATAATAATTTGACCAATAAGAACCAAAATTACTATCTGATGTATCCTACGTACTAAGGCAGTCAAGAGTAGTACTAAAAAATTTATTGCTTAAATCAATTTATTGTTTACTAAAATAGTATTATAAAAACATTAGTGGGGTCTCTAAACCCAGTGTGCAGGACATGTTACAAAAAATAAGTGTGCATTTCCGGGGTTAATAGTTAAAAGGCCTGATGGGAGATAGTTTATTAGCAGGTGATGCAGGTTAAGGTATAAAATCATATTTAATTACACCATTAACCAATCCACGATCCCAGGCAGAACAAGTATTTAACGAGGCACAGATCAGAACTCGTAATCCTATAGAAAGCTACTTAGGTGTGTGTTCCCTATTCTTGCTTTAGGAATAAAATTAAATAAAAGCGAAGTTGAAGCAATTGTGGTCAATACAGCGATTCTCCATAATATTGTTTGCTCATTGAAAGGCGAGTCACCTTCTTTAACTGTCGAAGAAGAGGCTGCTAACAATCTAATTAATTAATTATATTGAAGGGTTTCCAGAGTTACAAGTAGGAAATAATACTACAAGGCTTGCCTTAATTGAATATTAATCGAACATTGGGATAGCTTATAATGTTATGATTCTTTATTTTTAATATTATGTTTTATTTTTAAATTATTAATGTAATTTCGAATTTTGTAATTCAAAATTTGAGAATAGGTGATGAATAACTCTCTAAATAACTCTCAAAATAAAAAAAAGAGAAGTTGCGTTTATTTTAATTTAGATAGTTACAATTCAAAAGTTCACACTAGACTAAGTTTTTCTTACAGTTTAACATTTAACATTACACCATTTCCTTTACAGGAAGTTAAGTTTCTAGTTACCTGAAAACAATTATTATAAGCATTCTCATACTATAAGCGTCTGATAGGAAGTTACATTTAAATTTTACACCGATAGCAAATATTTTATAAAGGAAATTAATTATCATTTAATTTGTATTTATTTTAAAAGCGAATTAATGAAATTACAAATAAAGTTTTAAGCAAAATTGATTATTATAGTTTTACGATTATTTTATAAAAGGGTTGGTTCCTTTATATAACAAATTTAAGTTCAGATGCCAAAATTTCAATTTTTAGCAAGTGTTACTTTTCCATAAATTCTAATTTTTTTAGCGATTCTTATTCCATTATTTCTATTTTTTTCTGTGATTTCTGTTTCACGAGTAAAATTTTACATTCATGTTGTTTTTCGGTACATGACTTTTGAATATCAGTTAGATGTATTTTAGAGCTGACCCATGCAGATACTCTGGTTGTATGGGCTTCTTAAATTTAACATTTTCTTTCTATGTAAAAAAATTATTGCAATTAATTAAAATGTTAAAAGAAAATAATTATGGGAAGTACTACTACGAATTAATAATTTAAATAATACCTTGTGAATTACTACTACTGTTTTGGTTTTGTCTTAAACGAAGAGATAATGGAGTGCGTAGCATTTGAGGGGTATAATCGCCCCAGTCTTCCGATAAAGTTTTTTTACTAGAACACCCTGTAAACATAGGAATATACTGTTGTAGATTAATTAGAAAACAAAACTAGAAATTAAAAACCTTGTAGAGTCATGTTGTAATTGGGTTCTTGTGAATCATCAGCGATGACATATTCATCCCTGCCGTCCAGCATCCTTGCCGTCTTTTAGTACATCTATAGAGAAACAGAATATAGTACAAAAACCAAATACAAAACGTTAGTATCTTTTACCTTCCGCGTCATCCTCAAATTCTGGTGCAAATCCTGTCAATTGACTACCGATTAGTTCTTGAATTTGATCATCAATAATTGTGAACTTGATATCTGATAGGGATCATCCCTGTTTCCGTAGCATATTATTTCCCTTCCGCAAACTTTCTTCAAGTTGTCGTATTTACTTTTTAAATACGCATTTCTCTGTACGTTTCTCCACTGGTACTATTGTACTCGTTGTGAGTGCATTCCATGCAGCAATTTTCATTTTATTGGTCATAGTATCCGTTTTTTTTACTCAATTTTGTTCTTTTGTTTGCGAACTAAATTTATAAGGATTAATTCTTCTTTTTTGGTCAAATTTAAGCAAAACCGACCCTCCGCTCCAGACGCTCCGGTCCATTTTGATAAACGCCATAATCGCTAAAAATATCCCTCTGGACCGGTCCTACTCGGCAAAGTATGCTACCAGGAAGGGGTGGATCTCCCTCGATGTGGACTCATTAAACCTTTATTTTTAATTGGTATTTAATAATTAAATATTCCTGGACCAATCGTCCGGGAATCAATCGTCCACTAGATCAATCGTCCGCTACATCAAACGTCCGGATACCATTTGAACTTGGGTATAATTGAAGCATCAATTGGAAAGTGTTCTTCAAAATTTCTTTTTAATATATTTGAAATTTTTGAAAGCATCTCAAAACCAGAATTTTTGTTAAGAACATCTCGGATTTCTTGCAAATTTTTTTCCCTACTGCCCCTCTAACTTGCGTGATTTCATTTTTAAAGTTCTCAGCTGTAGTATTTGGGGTCGCCCTGTATATAGAGTTGGACAGTGGGATTGGGGGTTGGTACCTAGATAACCTCAATCAGTAAAACGTGTACAATAAGCATTCTTGAAGTTGTGTTGTTGTGATATAGTCACATGATAATTGTAGTTGTATTGTAAATTAATAAATAGTATATATTATTGTAGCTGTCATTAATCGAATATATTAATCGTATTGAGTCCACAAGTAGCATACACTCAAAAAAATTTGCTCAAGAAGTAAATCAAGAACCCGAGCATTAAATTAAGAATGTTGAAAAATTCTTGATTCTAAGAACTAACTTCTTATTTTTAACATGTTGGTTTTAAATCAAGTACGGCATTCTTATTCTATACCGTACTTTATTAATTTAAGCCTAATTTTTAAAACGATAATCTCTTTTAGAATTGAATTGAACTGAACTTACAAAAAGGCATATGTATCAATAAAAACTACTTGCAACACAATATGAAATTTTAAGAGTACCTAAATTTTGTGGTGCATCGTGTATAAAAACATAAAAGGTGTAAAAGTAAAAATGGAGACGACGGGCTTCAAGTGGCGAAGGTTGGTACTAGAGCGGCATGGTCGCTTAGTTTTCGAATTCCGTAGTAAATTTTTATGTCTGCGAATATTGCGTTAATCTTCATGATTTTTGAAGAACTATCGAGAAGTTGGAAGTACCTGAAATGGGTGAATATTAAAATCGATTTGTAGTTTGAATGCATGGATGATCGATGTTAGCAGATGAAAAATTAGTAACGACCGCATGAAAAATAAAACTAAAATTTACACTTACCTGTTGAAGAAACTAATTATCATTAATTATAATTAATGCACTTGAGGAATAATCAAGTAATCTTCTCTTAAAATTATATTATTTGTAGATACCAATTATTTGTAACCATTTAAACGGCACATGTGCGAAAGGAAAGATGAAATCTATCCACTACTGTTCACCACCTGTCGGACTGTTATCAAGATCTCGACAATTAACGAACGTAATCTACTTCAGTGGCGTACTAAACTCTTATTAATTTTGGTAAATACAAACATTTTTCGTTTTACAAACTTTATTTGTGACATTTGCTTAACAATAAATTTCATTATTTTGTACATGTTTATACACTGCGTAATTACTAATAAAATTCAGGTCATAATTTTAAGTTTCATTAAATATAATTTGATTGATAATTGCTTCAACACAATTAAACACACAAAAAGCCTTATTGGAGGATTATTGTTCTCAAATCAAGCACCGATAATCAAAAAATTTTATAAACTTATTTACTCTGTGGAATTGGTGTATTTTATTTGTGTATAACCTGCATCCCAAAATTGTTCAAGTAAGCCACCTTGAAACCCCCCTGAGAAGTCTTAGCTCTCCGACTTGTAAAGCCGTAGAGATTAGTGATTATTTGCCACGCATTCAAAAAATATCAGTATAATACATTTATTGACAATTTTTTTTTTCATTGATAGCCATAGTTTACTTTGCATTATATTTGTTACGATTTCTGCATCATTTTGTTCTAAAGTGTTTATGTAGGTCATTATTGTATCGTAAACGTTAGAAATATCTAAAAAAAGTCTTCAACGTTTTGATCACTGAAAGATATTGAACATGCCAATCTGCAAGATCTAATTAACAGCTCTGTTGATTTTTTTATCGTCAATTCTGTAACCAATAAGTAAGCTTTCGACCGGAATAAATATTTTGCAGGCAGTAAAATATTTGACCCGTAAATATTCACGACCTAAACTTCCAAAGAGATTTTATAAAACTAGCAACATTTTTTGTAAATTACTGTTGTGTTCGAATGAATTGCAACTCATATTATTGACCAAAATTTCCAATGGTTCTTGCAAAAGGTCTGTTACATATTCAACAATATTTTGAATTACTGATCTGGTAATAGAATAATTGCTATTTAATTTTGAAAGAAAATATAGTGAAGACTTCTCACAACAGTTTTTAAATTGCTTATAGGTTTTGAATTTTCGTTTCCTTGTTGTGAAAAATTTGAATTTCTTAGTTCTTCATTGTGACGTATTACATCCACAAGAACTTCATTATTACTATTATCACAGCATCACTAATGGTCACAGAATTCCGAGGCAAAATTTGTTCAGACTTTTTTTTATCATCTCCATGTTTATTCAACAAGTGCTTTTTGAATGTGTAAAGATTTGAAAAGCTACGTAAATATTTATTACTTTGTTTACACTGCAATTCATCAGAATTGTAATGTTTCATTTTAAAACGATTTAACAAAATTAAAATTAGAATCACATAATGGACAAAGTATCATGGCACTGAATTACCTTTCAATTCACTAAATAAAGTACTGACACGAGGTATTTTTTTATCCCACTTGGTCTCTATTTCAAAAATATACTTCTGTATTAGTAACCAGGTGCGTTCGGATTCTGGAGGATATTCGGCATGTAATGCGTGGAAAGCTTTAAATACAAAGTTCATGCATTGAAGAACATCAACACCTTTATAAATGTTATTCTGGATAATAATGTAACAATCAGAAATGGTTTGTAAATGTTGTCCAACAACAACTATGTACGGAAGATTAACTTTCTTGTTAACTCGGTTTTTTATAAAAATTTCAATGTCCCCAGGAATCTGGAAAACAAAAAAATACATCTACATAATATCACATAATGGTGCTTCCAATAAATTCAGATTCACAAAAATAAGATATTACCTTTAAGTGATTAATTATTATGCTTTCACAGCATTCGATAGAAGTTTGCTTCCAAAATTTTTTTCGCGTCCTTCAACACGGCCACTTGGAGGGAAAAGAGTCGATAGTGGAGTTATTTCTATGCTCCTCTTACCATCTAAAATAGAACATAACTTTAGAACTTTCCTTTCAAATAATATAGTACTTACATAATGTATTATTTTTTTCGTATACGCATAATTGCATATACGTTTTTTCTTTCTCCGTGGTTGATCAAAGAAATATTTTGTTTTTTCTGCATAACATTCAAAAATGGTTGGCCTACATCTTTGCCTCTTAATTTCTTAAAAGGGCTTACTTGCCCAATTATTTTTTTTTTCATATTTTGTTGTTTCCTTCGGTAATAACACTTGAAAATACACACTCAAGCTGGAAAAAATATTGAAAAAAATATGACAGATCGCTTATGACAAATGTTTTGTTACAAACAATAAAACGAAATTTTATAATTTGCTATCTCTAATGTTTTATTATTATAGTTTATATTTGCACCTAATTTACACAGATCTTCGCTTGCTAATAAAGCGTCAAATTTATCATGCCAGTTAATCAAATGAAAATCAATTGCGTCCTTTATTCCGAATTCTTTTAAAATAGGGTAAGATATATTCTCATCGTTAGAGACCGTTTGATTCGTACTTTTAATTAAAAAGGGTTTTTAAATGCAAAATTTTTAAAGTTATCGTGTGCGATTATTGGGTTCATAATGGAATTCGATGCTCCACTATCAAGCAGTACTATTTTTAAATTTAAACTGGGGATGATTATAAATGGTAATTTAGGTCTACTGGTTAATATATTTAAGTCAACGCTAATTGTTCCGAGACTTGTATTGGAAAATTTCCGGCGGGTATATCTATATCTACAAAATATTTGAGAATTTGTGAAATATTTATTTTGAACAGATCTAGTTTGATAATCAACTTGACCACGCGGGAATACTTTTCGATTATAATTGTTACGATTATTGTTATTGCTATTGTAATTATTATTATTAAATCTATGCTCTTGATTCTGGTTAAAAGATCGAAAATTTTAAAATTGATTATTATTACATTGAGGTGTGAACAGGGTAAACCGCAGCGTGTATGAATACGCTTTTTGATTAATATTTTTATTCGTATTTATAACAATTAAGATAAAGGAAAATGATAGACGGTATTTACAAAACTAAGGTTGTCAATAACATGTTGAATGTCTAGCGCGTGAATTGCTGGTGGTATAGTTTCTGGGTTGTTCTACGGGTGAGGTCTGTCTGCGCTAGAAGTCTCTCGGTTGTAGGTACCAAAATGGATCTTACACCAATTTGCACAAGTTAAACGTTGCACGTTTATTATTTTACCTAATTAGGATTTAATAATCGCCAACTCTTCGATAAAATTGTTTGAGTATCCTACCGACTGACTGCGCCAATTATATTGTCACGAATATTTTTAGAGATTGTGTAGCTCAGAGGTTTTGAGTTAGGTTTATGTACTTTAATTGAAATTACTCACACAGGTGTTTATAATGAAAACTATATTTATTAAATTTAATTATTAATTCCTAAATAAATACTAAATAACATCTTAAACTAGATCTTACTCTACGAGGGGTAGTTAAGCCATCAACGGTGGTCACATCTTGACCTCAGGAGGTGCACACTCCGAACTCTCGTTAATTAATTAATTATTCTCTTGCACCGCTTGATGCTTCCCCTTCCATATTCATTATCTATTTATTTATAACCATTGCACTTTGTCAACTTATACGAGGGAGCTTCAAGTGGAATTACATTTAATTACAATAATTTATAGATTATATATTTCCACTTGTGACAATATTTTTTCAACTAAAACAAACGTTTTAAAAAATGAAAATTTATTAATTAAAGCTACAACTATTCAACTTAGATGTAAGCCAACAACCAACTTAAAAATACAAAAATATATTTAAGATGGGAACGTTTTTCTATTGGGTTGTTTTGTTGGTTTTACTTAATGAAGTCACAATATGTTTTAAAATAGTTTATTTATATAGTAATACAAATAGTGAAACATTAACATAAATGGAATAAGGCCTAAATATTGCATTGAAGGTTTTCCGCGACTGTAAAAGAAAAATCACATTGCAAAGTAGTATGCACTCGCGTGTGTGTATCTCCACTACATGTGAGTCGATGCATTTATCACATTGTTACTACCATCTTAATTTGTTTATCTTAACACCCCCTCTCAAATGTTAGATGATTGCTTACAAATTTTAATATTACAAAAAAAAAAACAATTATTACATAAGTAAAGAAAATTCTTAATTAGTTTTACAAACAACA
Source organism: Cantharis rufa (assembly GCA_947369205.1). Taxonomy (NCBI): domain Eukaryota; kingdom Metazoa; phylum Arthropoda; class Insecta; order Coleoptera; family Cantharidae; genus Cantharis; species Cantharis rufa. The sequence continues at coordinate 29,460,957 of OX376305.1, read as the reverse complement.
AAATCTTAAAGTTTAAAAAAATTATTTTAATATTTTTAACATGAATTTATCTCTTAAACGAACAAATTCGGTACTGTCGAATGGCTTTGTTAAAATGTCAGCCAAATTGTCAGCTGAGCTACAATGCTCTAAAGTAATTATTCCTTCTTTTATCTTTTCGTGAATAAAGTGGTACCTCACTTCAATATGCTTGCTTCGTTTCTTTAAAACACCGTTCTTTGCTAAATCTATTGCAGTTTTATTATCAACTTATAATATTTTTGACCCTTTACACAGTTAGAAATTAAAAGTTAAATTAACAAGAAAATGTTGTTCCCACAGGTCCACACTTATTTATTGTAAATTTAATAACCAACTTTAGCGCTAATAACAACAAAAGCAATGTTGTTGGATTTAACAAAAAAAAGTTGTTATACGTATAGTCTTGTTGTACTTTGTACTTTTAAATATTGTTGTTAATGTGATCAAGGTGCAAATGCAAGTATACTATTAAACTAATAAGCTTAAAATGTAATATCTGCAATACTATTTCGCAAGTTTTACTATTCCGTTTGTCGCTTTTATAGCTATAATTGATAAAAATAGTATAATTAGCTGCTCCGTTGACTTAAATATTTCATTGGTTATGCAGTTTTGTTTAGTTACATTGATCGTTTATTTTGAATGATTAGCGAAAAACAAACGCTTATTTAACAAAAAATGAGGAGTACAATTAACATTATTGTTTTGTCAATTTAAATTCCTGTAGGTGTTAGATTTACTTAAAATTTTTATTGTTAAAAAATTACGTTTAAAGATTCATTAAATATTTTATGTTTTTAATAATTGCATTGGAAATGAAAACGTGTTAAATTTCCTAAACAATGATTAGAAACATTCAAAAATATTTAAGTAATCTTACATAATATAATTTCAAACAATAAAAGTTTATTATAAAGTAGATATAGTAGATCATTCATACGGATTTGGTTAATAATATATAATGATAAAAGATTAAACTTAAAGATGTAGTCAAGTATTCTTTATTTGAAAATATATAATTAATAAACAACTTGGTACAAATTATTTTATAACCATTAAAATTAAGAAATTAAATAATAAAATAATAAAATGAACACTAATAATAATAATACAAAAGAATAAAACTATAGCTATAAATTATAAACATACCTAATATTAATTATAAAAAAATAAAGTTTAAAAAAAGTTTAAAATAAACCTTCATAACATTATATTGTATTTAGGAATTATAATATTTGAATTACCATTAAATGGTTTATGTAATTCATATGAAACAACATGCACAAGAATTTTTATATCAATTACATGAAAACTTAAATTATTGCAATTTGGCACCTTTACAATATAGGCTTGATACAAATCTTCAAATGATACCGTTTCCCAAATTTGACGAACTAAATGAGCTTTATCATTAATAATGAATATTTCAATAATTTCAGAAAACATCGGATATCCTACATTGTCGTATTTATGAGTTATAAACATATGCTTTCGAAAAATGTTACCAAATATTTCAACCGAATCTGTTACTGATAGATCAAATGCTACAACGTTAGATGACATTTTTAAAAGGTCTTTCAATACTTTCGACTAATTTTTGTTACCGAAATTAATTGTTTTGCACTTTCCATAAAGCGGTTTTTTGGAAATATTAAAGTTCTTCTAATGGTGCCATGACCACTGTTGGTGCCTAAATGCAAGAGTTTTACAAATCGTTTTATAATTTTTTAAGCTATGAATTACATTTTTAAAATAACCGTGTTTTGCCTCAAAACGCATAGAATTTAATCCAATCAAAGGTCCCATTTTTGATATTATATAGGCATAATGTATCATCATATGATGCTTGGGCATTAAAGTAGTGCCATACTCACATTGATATAATTCATGATGCTCGCGAATTATATTTTTCAATTTAGATACCATAGTTATTGTATTGACAGAACAAAATACTATATTAATTACTTGAAGGAGCAATGTTATTACTTTGTATTTTTTTATGTGTTGATTTGGTAAAGAAAGGATTATATCAGAAAAAATTAAAGGAAAATACTTTATTAAACACATACTTGGAGCTGCACGATTTCCAATTGAATGTCCGACTTTATCAATACATATTGGACTTGGTTTATTTGAACGATCGTTAATGCTGAAATTAAAAGATTCAATTCTGCAGTTTATTTCATCAAGGGAAATCAATTTTTCTGATATTATAAATTTTAAAAAAAGTTTAACTTCTAATTGCACTACTCCTTCAAGTAAATCATGCATTATGTCCACCGATGGGTTGTCGCACAATTTGAAATAATTTAAAGAGTTCAAAGCACTTCGAAATTTAATTCCGTATATATGAGGTTGAGATGTTTCTGTAGATTCTAATGATGTGCAATGCAGATCGTACAAATCATTAGACCTTAATAAACTGTCATCTTGAATAGTCATTTTTTGAGAATTTTTTTTATCTGTCAAACATATTCTGCAATAGTAAGTAGCTGAAAATGATTCTATCATTCCAAATATTTGATTAGCGCCCAAATTATCATGACTCAACGCCACCAAAGTCCCTTTATAACAGTTTTCTGATATGTCGCATACTCCTTTAATTTCTAATATTTTCAAGTCCTGACCGATAACTTCAAGAACTGAATTAATACCAAAATGACTTATGTCTTTACTATAGTACAAAGCAACTAGATATATATTTTCTAATACTGAATTATAGTGTGATGGTACATTTTTTACAGTCCTATAAAAGGCACCTATTTTGTGGCCACCAGTTTTTGATCCAAGAGGATTTACAGATTCGAACTCATCATAATACAAATGTAATTGAAAATCTTTCTTATTGCTATTATAGAAACTGCTATTTTTATATACACTACCATCAGAAAATTCTTTCATGGTACCATCATTTTTTATATTTGAAGATTCAAATAATTTTTTAAATGTAGCATTGGTCAAAAGAAACTTTAAAGTATTTAGAATCGGTACATGCATATGTAAAACTACTAGAAACGGGGACATTCTCATAAATTTGTTTTTCTCTATTCCAAATCTGATCATACGAGTATCTTATTCCCAATGGAATTTCAACTGGTTGTACAATATGATTTTTAAAATACTCATTTCGTTCGTTCTTCCATCTGAACAGTGTTCACATCTTTATTAATAAAAACTTTAAAAAACTCTAAATTAGATTCTAAAATAATTTGTATGGTTGAATCGGGCAAATTGAGCGAGTACAATTTAGAAATATACGAACCATAGGAGTCGATTAAAGGTGCTTGAACGTTTGGGACGTTGTTAGTGCACTGTGGTACTACTTCTATGTTATCGTGAACGGTTATATTTTCAAGAACATTTGAATTTGAATGATCAATGACAACTGCATACCTATTTTGGTGGATGCAAAACGCTGTAATATGCTTTCTATATCCACTAAACGTTTGATAAGTGTTGCTACAGTTAAAGCAGTTTAATATCAACGTTGCACCATCGTATAACGCATGTTGTTTCCTAAGATGCTTTATAACTACATTTGCCGAAAAAGTTTTAAACTGACATTTAAAACAAGAAAACATTATTGAACACTAATATATCACACAGAATGGCTTTGAAAGTTTTTTAAGATTAATTAAACCTCACAATCTTGTGAGCATCCGGGTGTATCAAGAGAGGGTAAAATATTTTCAAATTTAGTTCGAATTTCTATCATGCGAGTTGTTTCTGTAACTTTCATTGTATAAAACTTCATTTGAATAAATTTAAAAAAATGTTCTAATGCATGGTCAAAATCGAGATCGCATATAAAATAAATTTGAAAACACAAATCAAATGCGCTTAAAATATTGTTTGGCGCAGTAATGATATATTGGTCGAAAACAACATAGTACCTGCTAATATATGCTTTCGAACAACCCACAGCTAAAATAAAATGTTGCGTGGAAGGCTTTTTGTCTTAAATTGATGGTAAAGGCACTTGCAGATCTTGAAACACAAGAAGCTTACAGATGGCCCTGTTAACGCTTTCTTTCTTCTTGTTTTTTGATGAACTAGAAGGAAATAAACGCGTTAAAATTAATAATGCATTTGTATTTGCATTCCAATCTAAAATAAAAAAAAAATAGGAAATAGTTACAGATGAATTCTATCTTCATACCATCAGCAGTCTCATTATTTTTTACTAATGCTACGTCGGGATTAACTACGGTTCTCTTATATACCTCTCGTATTATTGGTGCGTGATTTAAAAAAATTTCTTTAAAGTCGTCTTTGTAATCGGGAAACATTAATGCAAATTCAAAAGGTATCTATAATAAAATAAGTGAATTATTTTTAAAATTGTTAATGCAACTTTAAATATATTTACCAAACCGTCCGTGTCTAAAAATCTAGGAAATTCTCGAAGTATATTTTTTCTAGCGTTCTGTCTAAAGCTGAAAGTTTTTTTTGTGTAACTAAAGATTTGATCTCGTTGATCTTTAGGATTGGCAAATTTTAGAAAACTAATTTTTTCTTCAACTTCTTCTTTGGTGAAACCACTTTCTTCTAATGTACTAATACTATTACTATTTTGGACAATTTTTGCCTTGTCCCTGAATAAATTTCTAAGGTGATTAGTAAAAAATCCCTTCTTAGTTACGGGGCCAAAAAATACTTCCTATATAAAAACGAAATAATTTAGCCTTAAAATAAAAAATGATATTACTATGTAACTTACATATCCTTCTTTTGAAACTTTATCGCATAATTTTGGAAATAATGTTATTATTGCTTTTGCGTATTCAATTTTTGTTTCAGTGCAAGGTAATAGATTTGCTGATGGCATAAATTGTAGCATGTGATTCACCACAATGTTTACCAATTTTTTTCTATTTAAATCGTCCAAAGTTTTATTTTCTTTACAAAATTTAATTATTTCTCTTCCTCCGGGATGAAAAATGAGAAAATTTTTTAACTCCTTTAAAAATTTAAATAAATATAAAAATAAACTGTAAATTTATAAATGACTTTTTTCACTTACGTAGTTTGACAATTTATGATACGGTACCACCGCCGTTTTAGCCCTCTTTCCTAGGGGTGTGTCTAAAAGAAAATCGGCAGCATCTTCCTCAAAATTAACACATGAAGATGATGGCGTGGATGGCTGCGATAATGTATTAATTGTTTCGGTACTACAACTATTTATATCTCCTGTATAAGCTTTTGAATAATTAGAAAATGGTGAAGTGGACGTCCGAAATGGTTCTAAAAAAAATAAAATTGTTCTTGATCAGTTTATTATAACATACTAATTGCAAACCTAAATCATTATATTCTTCCTGTTGAGGAACCACATTTGAAACAACTCCATGGGTAGATATATTTAAAAAAGTTTTAATAAAATTTGGTCTTATAACAGCTCCATCTAAATCTTGGATTTCAAATTCTTTTCCAAGTAATTCCGGAAAATTGTTACCAACTATACCACAAAAGAATATTATAAAATTAAACCTTAAATTTTTGTAAAAATATGAAGTGTTGTTATAATACTACTTAGCGAAGATTTTTCAAATAAAATTTATTTATAACACAATATGATTATAGTCCAAGAGCTGGTAACACTTTTTTCGGTACGTGTTTTATTCACGTGGAAATTTTACACAGTGGTACCTTGATGATAGGTAAACAAGAAATTGAATGTCTGGTTGACATTTTGCAATACAGGAGGTACCGCGCAAAGAGTAAATTTGTAAAAAATAATGTAGCAAAATATATGTTTTATTCACGCTGCAATTCTAATGGCGTTTTAATTACATATATTTAGGAATTCTTGCAGAAAAACAGACACTTTTGACAGTGTTTAATAATTTCTAGACAAAATCAAATATTAAATGGCATTTTAAATTTATCGAAATGTCATGCAATTTAGTTCAGATGTACTTGCACTGGTGGGGTAAGTTAGTATGTAGTCCCAGTGACCAGCAATTACATTAACCTTAGTTTATGGTAACTTAAGGTTTCAACCTTAAAATCACGTTTTGTTATAATAAAAAAAATAATACTTTTGTTTTTTATCCATTTCAAATAATATTTAACTTAACCTTTTCACGCTTGCTTTATTTAAAAGAATTCAAAGATTATTTGACTATAATAGTAATTAATTACAATTTTTAGATATGATTTATTAGTTAATAATATACAAAAAATTGACACAATGAAAAAAAATATCGTCACTCTCTGCCGCAATACCTCCAATCACCAGCACACCAAATTTTGTCCGGAGATACGATGACATAATGTTCATTTTTGTTTTCTATTGTGGTAGCCTTAACAAAGATATCGGTAACCCTGGCAAAGATATCTATACATATGTATCACCCCTACCCTAAATCTATCTATAAAAGTTTTTTTAACAAAATCTAAAATGAAAAAAAATTTTTATTTTTGTACGCCACTGAATTTTTTCCAAAATTTTTATATACGTCACATAATACCGTAAGAAGTCACAAATAAATTTTCTCCAAGATTGGTACAACAAATTTTTTCGGTCATCTAGCGGATTTTTCGAAAATAAATTTTTGTAAATTATACTGACTGCCGATTTACTGATTCTGAAAACATTTGCGAAAAAATTTAACAAACAGCCTAAACTTGGTCGCTACCTAGTGGCAGAACCTTTTACTTATAAAGTAACGTTCCGTCAGTCCGTACGACGACATTATAAAATATTTCCCACCAAACCACCTATTTTTGTATTCTAAAATAAATTGTTAAAAGCCCTAAACTCAACTCTTATGCTGCACTCGGTATACAAATCAACATTAACCTAATTTTGACACATATGTCACAAAATTATGACGTTTATTAAAATTTTGAATAATATATTGTGGGAACGATGGAAGGGGGTGTTACCCGCGCCACCAGCATAGGAGGACAGTCGGCTTGTGGTGATCGACCTTGACGTACGACGAAGGCTATATCGTGTATAATTGTATTGTTTATAACTTGTGTTCATTAATTGTTTTATTATATCGTTATAATTTAAGTGCGTTTCATTTAAGAGAAAACCCCTAGAACTAGAATACGAGTACAAAACCCCACAAATATGGAGGCTGGTCCGAGATTGAAGTGAAAATTAAATTTAAGAATAAGACTTTGTTAAACATTTTTAACGTTTGTGTAGTGTAAACTTATAAACAATATACGGTGGAAAACTTTAATAATTATAAGTGCATTAGACAATTTAAAATAAATACTGCAAGTGAATCGAATGCATGTGTTCAACACCACAGCGTCAAGGACAGACAGATAAGCTTTTTATTATTAATGCATGCCTGTTAAAACTGAGTAATCTTTATTTTAGCAAAGACAGTAAATTCATTGAATTCAAATTAAAGTAATATTTTTTTTAATAATTAGACGGTAACAATTTGGCAAGTTGTGTTTAAAAATTTTGTTTTAATACCTACAGTAAAATATTGAACTTTTAAGTCGAATTAAATTTGCAGTAAAAATATTGAAAATGGAAAAGTTAGAAGACGATCCAAAAATTTTACATAATTTGTGTAGCAGCTCATTTAAAGCTATTAAAATACTACATGTAGCAGTTTTTGGAAATGTAGGGCAAGCGCGTATGTTGAGGCGAAATTTAAAAACTTTTACAGGTTTTAAATATGCAGACGAATCTGACGACTTAAACAATAAAATTAATGATCTTTGTGAACGTTTAGAAGTAAGCGATATCGAATCGATTTGCGAAATATTGAATTTAGACCACAATGGTCCAGAGGAACAAATAATAGAAAAAATCTGTACATTCTTAAACAAATTTGAACGAGACGAACCTGAGGAGCTGGAAGACGATGAAATTACCGAAGATACAAATGAAGACGAAACTGACGAAGTAGACGATAAAGGCGAAGAAGACGAAGCAAATACATTGAGTAAGACGACGAAAAATTTATTTGCGCTATCATTTCGAGATGTAGAAAATACATTAAAACCGTTTAGTGGCGAAGATGATGATCCTATCCAGAAATGGATTGAAAGCTTTGAAGAATTTGCAGAACTAGCAAATTGGACGAAATTGCAAAAATTAATTTATGCAAAGAAGTTGTTGATTAAATCAGCCAAAACATTTATCCAGTCGGAAAAAGGAGTCGTAAGCTGGGATAAGTTAAAGAAATTACTAAAGGATGAATTTCTAGATAAGACTAGTAGTGCTGAAATTCACAAAATGCTGATGGATAGAAAAATGAAACAAGGCGAATCGTTGCAACAGTATGCTTTAATTATGCGTGAAATTGGAAGCAGAGCCGACATTGAAGTTAGAGATGTAATACAATACATTATCAACGGAATTGAAGATGAATCAGTGAATAAACATATTCTGTATGGCGCTATGACATTTGCAGAGTTTAAAATAAAAATGAAGACTTACGAAACTATCAAGAAAGAAAGTAAAAGTCATTTACCAAATAAAATAAGAGAATTTAAAAACAAAACTGAAGCCGAATGCCACCTATGATGTCATCAGAGAGGGCAATCATGAAGGACCCTATAAAACCACTTCGTGTGCAGAGTATATGAAACCATGGTACACAATTCAAGATGGAAGCGAATCCGAGACGGATTTAACCCAGGAGGGCCGAGTTGTGGGAACGATGGAAGGGGGTGTTACCCGCGCCACCAGCATAGGAGGACAGTCGGCTTGTGGTGATCGACCTTGACGTACGACGAAGGCTATATCGTGTATAATTGTATTGTTTATAACTTGTGTTCATTAATTGTTTTATTATATCGTTATAATTTAAGTGCGTTTCATTTAAGAGAAAACCCCTAGAACTAGAATACGAGTACAAAACCCCACAATATTGTTTTATTTTTGCCAGCCATCTGACAAATTCTCACAAAAAATATATAAATTAAGATTTCAGTTAATATTTTCTATAATTTTTCTGACCTGCCCCGCCCTGTTACAATTGGCTCGGTTTGTTTTCTCACCAATACTTATACTTTCAAAGCTCCATCGACACACCAAATTTTAGCTGAATCGGTTAAACATTTCCGGAGATACGACGACATTTTCATTTTTTTTTATTTATTTTATTGTGGTGGCCCTGGTGAAGATTTCTCTGGCAAAACCTTATTTTCACCATTCCAGCCCACGAGGCATACGTCCAATAAGTTTGATTGCAATCGACGTAGAAATGCGGGAGAAAATCGATCGACAAAAACTTTTTTCATGTTTTTGCCAAAAAAGTTAATTTTATTTTTTTCATGTTGCATTAGTGATTTCTATCGAAGGATTACATATGCTCTCATATCCATTAGGATCAATGTACCTACGTACCAAATTTGGGTAAGATCCCTTCAGCATTTCTTGAGTTATTCACTCTTAAAGTTTCAACTTTGACAACTTGTGATTTTTGACAGACGACAGATAGAAGATTAATTTTACCTATTCTGGATAAAGCCTTTTAAGGCCTTTAAAATAACATATCGCAAGACAAAATATTTTTTAAAAATCCCGTATTATTTTCTTGTGGTGGCACTCCTGATTGATAGATCGCGACGAAAACCTTATTTTCACCTTTCCACCGTGAACCCTACCACCATACCAAATTTGGTCGTAATTGGTTGGATGGTTCGGAAGCAAATCGATCGACAAAATTTGACGACCGACAGACAGACCGACACAGAAATTTTTATTTTACTTTTTGCAGATCTTTACGTTTCTGAACACGGTGATCTCGAAAATGCAAAAAAAAAAAGTTGAAATTTTTTTTCGATTACCATACCTCCAATTTTTTTTTAAAATTGATTGGAGGTAATTAATAGGGACATAGAAAACCCATTCTTATATTTCGCTTTCATCGTCATCGCTGTCCAATTCTTCGTCTTCCGTTGATTCGTCATCAGTATATATTTCATCTTCATCATCATCATCAACAATCGATTCATTACCTGAAAACAAAGTAAATTAAACCAAATAAAAAATGTAATTTAAAAATACAAACCTGTATCGTTAGAAGCATTTCCGTTAGAAGTTTTGTTGGTTTTTAGAGCCTCGAAAACAGTTTCTGGCATGCAATCACCTTCAAACCATTTAAATTCATATTTTTCATCTTTAATTGTCCAACCATTTCTTTCTGGGGTTAAACTTGTAGGAATCTGTAGATTTGCATTACGCCAAATGCTAGTAATGTATTGTGTTCGTAAAAGATGTTGATGTAATTCAGATTTACATGGTGGTAAACTTGATGCATCATAGTTTTTCAAATTCTTTTGGAATGCTTCATTAGTACTTTTTGATTTGTAAGTAGAACAAAATCTTTGGAATCGTGCTGTATTGACATCGGTTAAAGTTGTAAATCCATACAGTTCACAGACAAATTTTTCAAGTACAGTAAACGTTTCGTATTGCACCCCAGGCACATCAGTAGCTTCAAGATTAGTTAATGCCTTTTGGTAATCTACATTATTTCTTATTATCTCAAATGGCCATTTCTTACCCTTCTTAAAAAAAGATGGATTATAGTCACATCCCGTAATAGCGTGATAACCTGGTAAACTTAAACACACTGCCGGTCCTAATTCAATATGTAACTGTGTAATATTTATAATTCTTTTTTTATTTGCAGCACCGTACTCCATGTAAATACTCAAACTTTCACTTTTCAAGTGATCCATATTTCCAAGCATTATGATCAAAACATCTGTATCACATGATTTGACAAGGATATTGGTAGGAGAGTTGTTATCAAGTTGACAAATATGATAAACAATTTTAGTATCAGCTTCCTCGTGATTCCCACAAGATAAATCGTTCTTTACCGTCCTTATAATAACATTATCTTCAACTTTATATGAGTAACAAACATCGTAATTTAAATTAACCACCGTTTCTCCGATAAAAGGCATCATTTCAGGACTACTCCAATAATCGATTAGAAAAGTAACTAAAGCCTGTTTAAATTTAACATTTTTAAGTTCTTTGCTAAAATCTGTAGGCCGAACTTGCATAGGACCAGTAATAACGAAATCAATACTATTCTCTTCTTTTCGTCGAGACCGCTCGTAGTCTTTAATTGATGGAGAGAAATATTGATCAAATATAATGTCAACTCGTTGTACATTAATGGCAGTCAAACTTTTCATTATTTGTTTTGCTATGTTACTGAACGTTCCAGGTACATTACGCAGGGTGTGTAAGAGATAAAATCCATCAACAATAATTACATCGAAAGTATTATCCATGGACAAACCCAGCATTCTTCCAAACAAATCTCTCTGCATTTTGACTTCTTGAACTTTATTAACGCTTCTTAACGTTTTTTTCACTGCCTCTGAAGAAAAATTCAAAATTTTTACCCTCGTTATCGGTTTCTCAAATCTTTCCACAGATTCGGCACATTCAGAAATAAATTTTTTGCGTAAGTCACGACCTCTACTCTCTATATTTAGTAAAAACTGTTCCACTTCTTTAGAAGCTGCTCTTCCATTGGAGATGTTGAACAGTTTCTGTGAATCAAGGCTTTCGTCAAACGGCTTCATAAACTTCGAAAATCCAGCAATAAACTTCTTCAAAAGTGCAGTGTCTTTTTTTATATGGTGTTTCTCCAAATCAGCAGTAACATCTTGGCGTTTACGTAAACCAGTGGTCTCGTATGTAAACGTTATTATAATTGATCTTATTTGATGGCTTAAACACCATCGTTGCCGAGCAGAAATCGAGTTCGTAAAATTGATAATTCCAGTTAATCTTCTTGCAGCATCAGCATTTATTGTTTGCTCCAATGTTAAGTCAATTGGTTGCCTAGAAAATGATTTTTCGGTCCTTTTAATTCCAAAATATCCTCTTTTCATTTCCTCATTCATAACTGGATTAATTTCAGCAATTTTTATAAGATTATCGTGGTACTTAACCAGCCAACGAGCATAGTTAGGTTGATTAAAAATAAAAAATAGATTAGCAATTTTTGGCAAGATATACTTATATAATGAAAAATCTCCTGTTCTGATACTTCGACTTAATGTTAAATAATGGTTAACTAAGTATATATAAATCATATAGTATTGCGGCGTTTTTCCATATAAACTTTTCAAACAATCCTCTCTGTATGTAATATATAAGTCAATCAGGTCGGAGTTCTCTTTGCAGCCAATTAAGTTTGAAAACAACAACTTCCCATCACCAAAATTTGAAAGCTCGGTACGCAAATCATCTGCTATCGTTATATTTTGTTTTTTGAGGAAAGACCGAAAATGCATAATTTCCAACCCAACTGCCATTAGTGGATGTAATCTTTTACATCTATTAAAATGTTTTCCATCCAAAAACGAATTGACCGATCCACTAGCTAATAATCCGCAATCAACAGCAACATTCATCAGCCCACAACCAGCAATAAATTTACCTACAAATAAATGAAAAATGAAACTCGTCCCCTAGTAAAATCTGAAATGACGACGCCCTTGGCCGTACCAGCTATAAAGTATCCCCAATAAAGTAATTATTTATTTAAAAATTAAATACTTAAACTTACCTATAGTTTTAAAATACGCTAACATGATGTGAAAAGCTCCTAAGTGAATGAATAAATTGTCAAAAATTGGTTTTTCCACTGCTTGTATTTGCATTGCGACCTTAGCAATTGCCAATCATAAGTGACACTTATACATGGTTCCCCTAATTCTTGAGCAATCTTTTGACTTTCTTTCATCGTATGCAAAACCACTTGCTTTCCTGTAGGTGATTCATTAATTGGTGTTAAGTAGCATACCCAAGCAACATTGGGTTTTAAGAAAGGTTTTATAACCAGAGATAACGTTGTTATAACTTATATTGTACATAGGATATATAACTAAAAAGATAAAAACTCTTATAACACTAAATTTAGTTTGTTAGCCCGCTTTGCAACTGTTGCTTAGCGTGAACTATAACGGTTTTAAAACTTGGTGTTATTATCGCTTTAAAGGGGTTTCAAAAGCTAAGTTTACTAGTGGACTTAATTTTTGGTTATGTCAACGTCGTTGAGTAGCTTTTCAATGTAATATTCACAACAGTTTCAATAAGTAGTTATTTAAACGTTAAAACGTGGTCAATTAAGTTCCTATAATAACGACTACTGCCTGTAAGTTTATATAACGTTTATACAACTATTGCTTTTGTATCTTATAAAGCAGTTTGATTTTAGCGAATATATGTAAGTGTTTTAAACGTTTTTACTCTACCGACTTTAAAACGGTTATATTATAGTTTTAATAACTCATTATAGCTTTAAAGACTTTAATAACTATATTTCTAATTGAAATGTGCCTCTAAATAACAAAGCAAATTTGATATCGATACGCATCTTTACTTGATCAGGAGTAAAAATGCAAAATTTTACGCGAAGAAAACCTTATAAATTTACAAGTGACTATTATAGAAAAGTGAAATTTTATAGCAAAAAAATAAAGAAATCGCCAACCTCAAAATGTGCATCACCTAATCGTATTATTAATAATTATTCATTAGGTGATGTTTTTGGAAATGCAAGTGGTTCTTCAGCTAATTGTGTAGGTAGTTGATAATAAAGTAGGCTTGCTACCAACTTTTCTTAAATCCATCCAATTACTATTTTCAGGTGGAAAATATAAAACCTTAAAAAATATAAAAAGTTAAAAATATAAAAGTTCCAGCTTTCTGGAACTGTTGTAAAAGAAGCTGTTCCATCTTCCACCGTTTTTACTATTTTAAAATTAAACGGCATTTTGAGCGCAAATAACAAGAACTGTATATAGCTAAGGGTGAAATAAATAAAAATTTATTTTTAAAATGTGAGATAGGCATTTCTCTGAATGCATACATAAGTAAGCGAGAGAGTTGCATTTCCGCTTAAAATACCAGAGTGCGAAGTATGCAAAGAACCACCCATAAAAGCGACCGGTTCGTTAGTCGCGAATATGTGATACATATGTGTTTTAAATTCATGAGGTCAATTGCTTTCAAAGAGATAACACTTTTGCAGTGTTTACTACGCATAGTAGTTGTAAATGGTTGTATAAGGAAAGATATAAGACCGTTACAATTACAGTGTTAATAAAGTCTTTATGACCATTATATAACTAATATAAAACTCAGCAAAACTGTTTAGTAAGAGAAACCCAGTGGCGTAACATGTAGAACCAGGAACATGCGGAAAGACACAAGTTGTTGAAATATTGAAATTTTATATTGCAGCATTATATTTAAATTATCGAACAAAATTTAAGAAATGAGGCAATATTTTAGAAAAACCAACAAATGCACACAATTAAATATTTTGTACTTGCAGTGTATTTTATTTGTGATAACCTAAAAACACTTGAGTTCTAAAAAGTGTGGGTGCATTTTTTGATTTTTCAAAAATATTAATATGAATACATACTAAGAATAAAATTAAACCTAAATTGGTAGGCTTATAGCAATGGTATATCTATAACTACCCCATTATAGGTACACATATTTTAATTAAAAATCGCATTAAATGCGGACGCATTTCGAAGAATTTATTTCTAACAAAATTTTTTAAGACGAAAATAAAATTAGGAACTTTTGAACACAGCTTTGCAAAATTCAATACATAACAGATAAAAGAGGGATTAAAACAGTAAATCAGTTAAGTTCTGCTATTTGCACCTAAAGTTAAGTTCAAGCAAGGCCGTAGTTAGACATTTTCCATGGGGGGGGGTTATAAAATTAAAAAAAACCTAGACATATGTCTGTTTTTTACGAGCATATTAAATGTAGTAATTACTTAGAATTACTAAATCCATGAGGGGGCAGAGCCCCCAAAACCACCCCCTTCTATATGGCCCTGATTTTAAGACACAATTTGGTACTTACAATTTTTGCCCCTAACCACACTTGCACTATTCATTTATTTCTTGATCTTATTTTTTCCTTAAATTTGCCGTGTGTATTACGCAGTCATTAGTATTTTTTTTTAAATTGGTCGAGGTAGTATATTGTAAGTACAGGAAAGCATCTAGGGGCACATTTCAAATACCTAATATATTATGCCGCCGCTCTTAACGGCCGAAGTAACGGGAAAAGTACCAACATTTTTTTTAATAATAAAAATATCTAAAATTTCAAATGCAAAAAAAAAATATTTGCCGCATCATAAATCTGCCGCCCTGGCAAAGGCGCCGTTTGCACACATGGTTATGTGCATATAAAAAATTTTGGTACAGAATAAAATAGGAAAAAGGCAGGATTTTTAAATTATTTTACCAAACATTGAGAAGTAATGTTCCGCCTCTGTATTCTTTAGTTTTAAAAGAGTTGCTGTATATCATTATACAACCACAAAATAACGACGCCATGCATTTTCTTGAACTTAAAGATCTGTCTTTGGCGGACATTATTTTACAAATTTTATTAATGTTAAATAAGTTCAATTGGGAACAATTAAAGTCACTTTTATGGAAATCTTATTAGTAAAGTGATAATTTACCGGAAGTGTGCCGCAAAAAACAATGAATTTTGCTAAAATTTTAAACTACAATAATTAATTAAAACGCCTATTTTATTCTAAAACTGAAGCGCATTAATTTTTCAGAAGTAGAATAGAAATGTTTGACACAAAACATACGTTCGTTTAAAGAATTAATAATCTCAGAGTCACAAAATTGAATCATGGAATTATTTTGGTATTTATTATACGACCATCTTCCATTCCAGTGTTGTAGATATTATAATAGTCACCACCACTAAATAAAGAGGGTATATTTTGTAACTATATTAAGTATGATTTACTTATTTTGAAACGCTTTTATATATACTGTTTATAAGTTATAGCAATGTTCACTATATCACTAGTTGTATAGCGCCTGTAATAACGTAATAATACTAGTTGTATTAACGATTTACTAGAATAATTAGTGTAGCTTCTACATAATATGTCACCAGGCTAGATACGCAGTTGTTACAACGTCGTATTATGGTTTCTTAAGGGGGATTGTGACGGTTGTAAAGGATTCTGTAAAACGTTGATTTGTAGGTGTATAGATTCCCCAATTATGCGATACAAACGTCAAATAAGAGTTTATAAGCACAATATGCGACTGTTATACATAGTCACAAGTTTTAAAAATAAGTTGTAATAACTATTTACCAACTATTATAAGACTACATTTTGTTGCTTGGGTATCTTTTGTTGATTGATATTGAAGTCTTCTATAAACTTGCTGTTAAATCCAACCCACATGGGTGTATTGGGAATGTCCAACGCATGTGATAGCATCCATAGCACATCAAACGTTCTTGTTAGTTTCAATGTATCTGGTAGTATCGAACGTCTCTCATCGTCACTCGGTAATAAAAGTTCAGACATTTTAATTTTCTTAAAATATTCGCTCACATCTGCAGTTATAACTTGCAATGATCTTTTTCTTTTTTTCGATGTTCCACTTGGTCCTGGTTGCACAGAAGCTTCATCAATATTCGACGGTAGTTCTTCATGGAATGCAGAAAAATCCTCTTGCTTTAAATCATCGACGATATTTTGGTAAATTATTTTATAATTTATTTATAATAATAAAATTATATAAACATCATTGACTGCTCAATCACCATATCTGTTGAAGTTCCACAACTAAATTTTTCTGAACGTCTAACAGTGAAAAATCCTTCGGTAAATTTTTCGTAAACTTCAGGATCTATCAAATTCTGTAATTGTAGCATATCTTGTAAATATAGGTGAGCAGACTTAGCATAAGGAAAATGTCCAGACGCGTGAAAATAAGGAAGCATTTCTTGAACGCAGTTTAAATGAGCTTTCCAATCCCCTATACGCTCAGCTCTTAAAAACTCTTTTGCAATTGAAACCATATTAAAATATTGTATCCAAAGCTTCGCAGTAGGTCCTCGTTCCTCATATTCTTTGAGTTTTTGATGAAATTTATTAAGTAATTCTCCTGATACTTCATCATCATTTTCAATGTCATTATATGAAAGAGCGTTATCCAATATATTTTCAACGTTAATGATGAGATCTGCATCCATGATGTAATTAATATCAACTTCTTTTAATATTATAATTGCTAAAGCAAGCTGAAGTAGTGGATGAACTCGGACAGCTCTTGCGTAAGCATGACCATTGAGCATTTTTTCTAATGATTTCAGTGCATAAATCTCTGCGAGTACTTCTTTCATGCCGCTTCCTTGCATAATATGCCCAATTGCTCCAAGAAAAGACATGAGTAGATGAAATCCTCCGAGTCTGATGATGATTTTCGATATTTCAGAGCCCTCAGGTGCGGCTGATACAATTTCTCGAGCTTTTGCATATAGAGGTTGATCGAAAGCTATAATACATACAGTGTGGCCATACAGTTTTGCATTCTCTACTGCACAAAGTAAAGTCGTATAAATAGTATTATAGTTACTTGCTGGTTGATGAATAAATGGTAAAAATGAAATTTGAGATTTTGAATAATTCATACGATTATTTGTTAAACGTTCAATAAAACCATTCCAACCGGTTAACGACTCATTTTTCCATTTTCCATAAAACCATAATACATCAGTTTTTTTGAGGAAAGATACTGTTTCAGTCCTATAAGCAAAATCTTGGACATTTATTTTACTGTAACCTACGACACCATCATTTTGATAGATCTGTATCGGCACATGAGCTTTTGCCTGAAAATCTTTTGCTGAAAGAGCTTCTTTGACTCGTGGCATAAGTTCTTCTAGTAAAACGGAATCTTTTGGAGTAACAATTTGAATAATACCCATTATGTGGAGCGTATTATTACCGTCCAGCGTATTCACATTAATATCAGCATTGTCTGCAACGTATTGAATAAGTGTGCCACTTTCTGGTCGTAGAACATGAGGAGGACGATGAAAAACTGCTGCTGCCTCGTACATTATTGTATCATTATAAGATGTTCACAAACCGAAAGATGAAAAAATTTGGATAAGACGTTTAGACCCAAACCGTCGATGAAAAAAAACTGAGAGACCTAATTGTAATTTAGACTTAAAAGACCTCGGTCGAACAGCAGTCATGATACTATGGCTAATATTTGTGCATATTAATTTTAAACGATCTAAACTTGATCGTTTATTTTTTAAAATCACTCGCTCCAAAAAATGTGTCAGCGACTCCGGAATTTCATTGTTTAAATCTTCAAACATGCGACCTGGTGGAGGGTAGTTAGAATTATCTAACACTGTGGATTGAATATCTTCGCGAATGATTGCTGCAGCAGCTTCTAGAATTCTGAGTCGTTCTTCTTTTTTATTCGTTTTTTCTTTTTCGTACCAAGCTTGATTTAAAATATCATGATGATTGTCTACTAAGCATATGAAGGTTGATGTTCCTGATTTTTCAGTGATAATAATTTTATCACCATACCTCAGTTTTAATCGAGCCTTTAGCGTCCTGTTATCTACGTTTGTTGTTTTGCAAACATTTCTCAATTCGTTCAAAGTGAACTGACAGTCATCGCTATTTTCGATGTAAGTGAATATTTCCTCCATTGCCAGATTCGTAGATTTATCTTGAGGTCGACCGGCTTTAACCCCAGTATTCGGTTTCAAGAAAGAAATGAAGCAGTCATGATGATACTTAGCCTCAGCATCAACTAAATCGTATTCGTAATCTACTCGAGCAAAAACAGCTTTTGCCATAGCATCAGAACGAGCCTGAGCTGTTTTCAGAACCAAATCTTTGAATATAGATGTAGTTACTTTTGGAATTCTACGGCGAGAATCCAAGGACTTTTTTCTTTCACTTTCTTCATTCAATTCCTGGCCGCAAAATAAGCATTGTTTTTTAAAACATAAAGCTGATTCACTTACACGTGCTCTAGTACGAGGAGGACTTTTAGTAGATGTACTGGCTTCTTGTTCTTCATGTTGTCTTTTAATAGCTGCAGCAATAGAACACTTTCGAGTATAATTTTTACGGCACTCCACATGTATGGTCACAGATTTCTGCTTTTTAAGATATTCTGAAAATTCATCAGCTCTTTCAGTACTTGCATTGGTTAATGTCTTCATACCACGTTCAACAGTAACAATTTTACCTTCAGTTAAAACTTTAGCACAAATAAAACAATATTCAGACATTTTTGTTATAAAGTTCAAAACAGCACGAAATAAGTTAAAAATATCGTCACTTCTGCCGCAATACCTCCGATCATCAACACACCAATTTTTATCCGGAGATACTATGACATATTCATTAATATGAATATTTAAAAAAGTGATCAAATCTATGTGAATTATCAGTAATTGTTAATAATTATTTAGAACGATTGAAAATGTACGTGCTCAATAGAAAATCATAAAACAATAATTGTGTTATTGTTGTCAAACTTGCGAAATTAATATCACGTCATATGACAAGCCACCTAATAAATTTTCACAAAAAAATAGATAAAGTAAGATTTCAATTAATATTTTCTGTAATTTTCTTGCTTTTACATTTGGCTCAATTGCTTCCTCACCAATGCTTGTATTTTAAAAACTCTATCAGCACACAAAATTTTATCACAATCGGCTCAACATTTTCAAAGATACGAAGACATTTTCATTTTTTTAATTTATTTCTACATACAAAATTTGATTGAAATCCCTTCAATACTTCATGAGTTATTCACTCTTGAAGTTTAAACTTTGGCAGCTTGTAATTTTTGACAGATGATTTAATTTCACCTATTCTAGATAAAGCTTTTCAAGGTGATTAAAATAAGCTATCACAAAACAAAATCGTATTTAAAAATTTGTATTATATTTTTGTAGTAGATTACAATTCTTTCAACTTTTTGAATCGTTATATCTCGGTAACGGTGGCTCTTAGGAAAAAAAGTATTAAGACATTTTTTATAGATAATTATCTGATCAACAATTTTTGTCTGAACTAATTTTATGATAAAACTTACCGTTTGGCTGAAAATCGCAAAAAACCCGTTTTCGTGACCTTTGACCCCGAGTAAATTTTTTTGCAGGTGTCGGATCGATGAGGACTTTTTACATGTCATTTATAATAGTGTTTTGAACAATCCTACCAATTTTCAGCCGTGTGTGAATTTTTGTAACCTCGCCCCTATTTTTTGGTCTAATTTGACCGGACAAAGATAATCAAGCCCTACAGGTAAGTAATTTTAGGAGTAGGGATTTTTTCAAAAGCGGGTTTAAATTTTAAGTACTTTAGTTGTTACCTAGTGCCTTTAGCAGTGGCGTAACAAGCAGTTGGGGGGGCCGTGTGCGAACTTGTTAAGGGGGCCCTATTTTTGTAACAGGATAAAAACGAAACAAAAAAAATAACGTATATTATATTACACATAATTTAAAAATAAACAAACAAACAAAATTTATTAATAGAATTTTAAACAAATTACGAATTAAAGTTTTTTTTCTCGCTTTTACTTCCGCAAATGTATCGATGATTTTGCCAATATCTAGATATCGGGCATTTTCATTTTCAATGGAGAGCATTGCTAAACTGCTTAATCTACTTTGAGACATTGTACTTCTCAAATAGTTTTTAATTAGTTTTAATTTGGAAAACGATCGTTCTGCCGAAGCTGAAGTCACCGGTATGGTCAAAAATAATATTAGCACGTTACATACTTCTGAAAATTAAGTATGCAACATATTGAATTTTACTGCTATTAGTTTCAACATTTCTTTTGGATCATTTATGAGTTCTAATTCATTTTTAAATGCATTCCTAAAATGAATCAGTTCATCA
Source organism: Cantharis rufa (assembly GCA_947369205.1). Classification (NCBI taxonomy): domain Eukaryota; kingdom Metazoa; phylum Arthropoda; class Insecta; order Coleoptera; family Cantharidae; genus Cantharis; species Cantharis rufa. The sequence continues at coordinate 29,440,216 of OX376305.1, read as the reverse complement.
ACAAAATTTTCTGATATATCTTCATGATATTTTTCAATTAACGGAAGACAAAATTGGCGCAACTTATCGTCCGATGCAGTTTTTAGGGTATCTACTAAAATACAATTGAACAATTTATTAATTTTTTCAACACCTTCAAATCGACTTCTCATTTGATGTATTAAAATGTCTAGGGTGGCAAAAAAAACATTTATTTTAAAGTGAATTACGGGATCTAATAATCTTTCATCACTAGAAATTTCTTCAAAATGTTTTTTTACACGTCGAGCTCTCTTATTTTCAAAACTAGGATTAATAGACCATTTAGAGGCCATCTCATGTGCTGTTTCTAGTATTTTATTAAAATTTTCACGTAATTCTAACAAGTTTTTATTGCTGTTATCGAGAAGAATATTTGCAGCATTTAAATCTATGGATACTTCTTGAAGAGCTTTGGAGGTAGTATTACAAATTTTTAAGATTTCGTGTTCAAGAACTATTAAAAAAACACTTTCAAATTTTTCAAGGTATTTTTTTAATCCCAATGCCTCATTTTTTTCATTCGGCTTGTCTGAAGTTAAACAAATTTTTGAAAGAACTTTCAAAACTTCAACGTAATGAAATCTTAATGAAAATACACATTGGGACCGAGAAGACCATCTTGTGGGACAAACTCTTTTTAATGTGTGTTGTTTATTTTCAAAATTTTTTTGTAATAATGCCCACCTCTGAATATTGTTCGCAAAATAAGCATACACACGCTCCAACATATCATAAAAATTAGCAATTTCTGTTATAGATTTTACAGAATCATTAATTACTAAATTTAAGGCGTGTGCAGCACAGTGTACATATCTTGCATTCGGTTGTTTTTCTAAAATGTTTGCCTTAACACCATTATATATACCGCTCATATTTGCAGCTCCATCGTAACCCTGTCCTCGAAGCTTATTTATATCTAAATCATATTTTTCAATGAAGGATAGAACTTGATTTGCTAAAATCTCACCAGTCTGACCTTCAGCTTCCTGAAATCCTAAAAATGCTTCATTTATGCTAACTTCTTTAGGTTTTCCAAGATCGTCATTTTCTATAGATACAAATCTAACAATTAGACTTACTTGATCCGTCTTGGAAATGTCTTGGGTTGTATCTATAATTACCGAAAAATATGGCGATTTTTTAATTTTTGATATTAAGGAATCTATAATTTCATTTCCAACCGTATCTATAATTTCATTCTGAATTTTAGGGCTTAAATATTTTACTGATTCGGAGGACTTATTGAGCAGTTCACTTAGTAATGGATCATATCTCGATAGCAATTTAATTATATTAAGAAAATTTCCTGGATTTTCGCTTACGGTGATGTTTTCTCTATGGCCCCTAAAAGATAGGTTTGCTGTTGTGATGTTTGTTGTTATATTAAATAAGTACACTGCAATTATTAGTATTAATTTATTAGCAATCACGTACAATGCTTGTCGTGTCTCTGGCGACCATTGTCTAGGGTGTGGTTCACCTTGCAACCCGATGCACACGCCTAGGCAACCTAACATACATGTTACATCTTCCCTTTCTTACAATATTTTAATAATAATTCTTACTAACACTAATTAAACAATAATTCTAAACTACTTCACAAAGGTTATCTTACAACTAATTTTATAATAAACTTATTCTCTAAATCTCATTTGTTTAACAATAATTCTACCAGCCCTTGTTATGTTTCTATTATTTGTTCTGACCACTACGTTAGCCGTGGCGCTACTTAATTCAGTTGCAGTATTAGGACCAGTTTCTTCAATATCCAGATCGTTTGGGTTGTTTTTTAAAACTGATCTGTTTCTTCTTAATACTGAACCGTACAGGTCTTTTACCCAGTACGAACGTGGTGACTCGCTTTCTTTTATTACCACCCCTGGAACCCAATACTTTTCATTTTTTATAAGTATACTATCCCCTTTTTTGAAACTTCCTCTTTCTTTTGCGCTTTTGTCGTAATATACTTTATTTTTTTCCCTTTTCTGTGCGATTCCTTTTAGGTCTATAATTGGTTTGTCAACCAACAATCGATTGGACACTGGTAAACACCTCTTAGCACTCTATTGTTCATTAATTCGGATGGCGACACATTCAACCCTGCAATTGGAGTGTTTCTATATTCTAATAAGGCCATTTGAACGTCTGTGTTTGAATCTTCACATTTTTTAAGTATGTTTTTGCTGATTTTGACTGCTGTTTCTGCCAATCCATTAGATCTTGGATATCTTGGACTACTAGTTATTACTGTAATTTCCCAATTTTTTGCAAAGTTTTTGAATAAGAAGCTATCGAAAGGCATGTTATCAGACATGAATGTCTTGGGTATTCCATGTGTAGAAAATATTATTTTGAGTTTTTCTATTATTTCGTTTGCTGTTTTAGAATTAAGCGGTATCAGCTCGATCCAATTGCTGTAGTAATAATCTATAACAGTTAAATAATCTTTCCCTCCATATGTTAATATATCTGCAGCAATTTTATTAAATGGTAAGTTTGGTCTTTCGTGTTGTATTAGCGGTTCTTTAACCATATTTCTTGAATATTTTAGACATGTTTTACATTTTGAGATGTAATTTTGAATATCCGTTGCCATACCAGGCCAGTACAGTAATTTCCTTGCTTTGCTTTTGGTTTTTTCTATTCCAAAATGGCCTGTGTGTATTTTTTCTAGCATTAGTTTTCTTAACTTTTTTGGTATTACTAGTTTATTTTTATAGAACAATAACTTCTCTTTGACTAGTAAATCATCTTTCAATTTAAAATACCAACGTGTTTCATGATTTTTGATACTTTTTATATTTTTGGGCCATTCTTTATTGCAAAATTCTCCCACTTCGGTTAGTACTTCGTCCTCCAGTGTAGCTTCTTTCAATTCCACTAGTCTTTCCTGTGATATCGGTAATTCTAACTCGAGGTTGTGTACTACTTCACTCATTTCTGGATCGTCTTTTATTTTCGTTTTAATGTATGATCTCGACAATAAATCCGCGATATACATGTGCTTACCAGGCAAGTATTCAACTTTAAAATTATATTTAAGTACTTTTAGTTTCATGCGTTGTAATCTGCTTGTCACTTTACAAATATCTTTTTCATTTATTATTACTAGCGGTTTATGATCCGATTTTACTGTTATATGTCTTCCATAAACGTAATGGTGAAATTTGGTCAACCCAAAAACTATGGCCAACTTTTCTTTTTCTATTTGTGAATAGCGCTTCTCGGTCTCGGTAAGACTTCGTGAACAAAACGCTACCGGTTGTCCTCCTTGTAACAAGCAGCCCCCCATTCCATTTTGACTGGCGTCTACTTGTATTTCAATTGGAGATTCATGATCAAAAATTTTAAGATTTGGTATTTCAGTTATTACTTGTTTGATTCTATTTAAAACTTCCGTGTGTTCCCTCGACCAAAACCATTCTACATTATTTTTTATTAAATTTCTTACCGGTGCTAATGCTTCTGCCAAATTTGGTAGGTATTTAGTTAGATAATTTATCATGCCAAGAATTCTTAATAATTCCTTTTTATTTTTCGGTTCTTCTAGTTCCCTTATTGCTTGTATGTATTGAGGATCAGGTTTTACACCTGTTGAAGCAAATATTTGTCCTAAATAACCTACTTCCGAAACCTTATACTGTAATTTCGATTTATTAAACTTCATTCCTACTTTTGTAGCTCTATTTATTACTTCTAATAATAACTTATCATGCTCTTTTTCATCTTTAGTTGCAATGATAAAATCATCAAAATATATTCCTATCGGTAAGTCTTCAAATATTTTTTCGTTTACCCTTTGAAATACTCCCGGACTAACTTTTAACCCAAATGGTAATCTTTTAAAGCAGAATTTTCCAAACGGCGCACAGTGGGACGAAACCCCGAATTTGTACCCATAATTCAAAAACCCAATGAATTCGGGTGAAAGTCGGTACTCGTGGGTTTTTGGGGTCGCTGATTACGAATCGGAAGTCAAAAATCTCAAAAACAAAATGGCGGACCGAAAACGGCAACAAATTTCTTGAAAAACCTAATGGATTCGAGTGAAAGTCGGTACTCGGGGGTTTTTGGGGTCGCTGATGACGAATCCGAAGTCAAAAATCTCAAAAACAAAATGGCGGACCGAAAACGGCAACAAATTTCTTGAAAAACCTAATGGATTCGAGTGAAAGTCGGTACTCAGGGATTTTTGGGGTCGCTGATGACGAATCCGAAGTCAAAAATCTCAAAAACAAAATGGTGGGAAATGTTTAGGCATATGCATATACAGGAATAAATACTTTTTATTTTTCAGTGTTAATGTCATGAAATGTGAAGGCTTATAAAATTAGTGGAATACAATTTCCTCATCCGAATCATCATCGTCAAATTCAGAATCTGTTTCTACTGTAGATTGACTTGTTATTGTAGGTGGGATCAACAATTCTACAGCTTCCGGAGTTAAACTTCGCATTTTCTTCTGTGGCAATTTACGGAGGCTAGAAATGTACGGATCAGATGTTACCATCAGCCGGTTCCAAACATCTTCCATTGTTTTTGATCTCGAACACTTTCGTGATAAATTTTCTCGGATACTTTTGATGTCCTTGTTCCGAGCTTCCTGAGCATCTTCAGATAACTGGCCGATTGGTAACAATGCATGAGCTATTATTTCTGGTCCATGGATCAGAAGTTTGTGCACCGAAGTAGGCATATAATACCACGGGTAAAGCTGTACAAATAGTCGTGCAGTTTCTATTGCATAGTTTCGAAATTTGTCGATATTAATCGCATGGCCACTCGAAATAGCCTGCAGAATAGCGTAGAAGCGTGTGATTAATTGTTCGTCGACACCTGTTATCATTGCAGACACCGTAGAGTTTTCGAAAAAGCGCCGAGCTGTATTCCCATCATTAGTACTGCCGAATCCAGGCTTCGGATAATCGACGATTAGTCCTAATTGCGTTTGAAAGCCCCTTTGAACAACCCTCTTGCTCTCTTGTACAATCCGCTTTTCTTCCTCAGTACGTGCTTGCCATTTCTTTATTTTCATTTTGTAGGACAAATGTAAGCAACATTCGAAAAAACGTATCCACCCATGCAAAGTAGATAGTCCGAACTTGAAATTATCTTCGTTGACTGTTCTTTCGAGAAGAGCATCGATGTCGTTGAAATTTTTGGATGTAGCTCCACATAGGTAGCAACGTAGAGCCGAACTCGTTGATGTCAATGCGTTACAAACTTTCCCATCGATCATTGTTAATGTCATTTGAAATGCAACTGAGATTTCGTTCTGATTTATGATTGTTTCGTAAGGAACAAGTGTCTTTATCTGGTCATTGATGTATCGTTCTTCGTCGACTGTTGAATCCGTGTTTTCGTGCAGAAACTGTAATCTTAGTGGTCTACAAAACCGTGGAGATGAAGGCCTGGGGTTCTTCCAAATCACAATTTCAGCATTCGATTTACAATCGACAGATACGAGTTGTAATGGCACAACCGAAGTGAAGAACACACTTGTATCCGAAATGCTGTCATCTTCAAATTTCTGCTTGTATGCACTTTGTCCAGAGCTTCCGTCACAGCCCCATTTGCAAATGAGGGTCATCTTTTTTACATCCTCATCTGCTATACTCGAAATAACTTCCCGTTGAAGTAATAGAATACGCTGGACAGTATGGTTCAACAAAGCCTGTAACTGAACTTCTGCTTTGCTCTCTGTAATAGTAATAGCCGTATGGGGTGGATAACAGAGTTTTTTGGCTTCTGCTACTTTTGAGTACGGAGGAACCAGACGACAATGCCGCTCAACACTTAGTGATCTCAATGTTTGGTAGTCACTCTTCGACAATTGACGGTCCACCAAATAAGAAAGCGCTTCATCTGCAGATAGTGGTTCTTCGGGTTGTGCTTCAAAAGCTTTTCGATACTTTAAAGCTCTCGTTGGGCTCGTCTGCGTTGCATCCTTCACAATTTTCGCAGCATCCAGTTGTCCTGAAGATCTAAGGCTCATTTGAGTAGCATATGCCAACTCGCTTGTAGTCAACGTTGCACGGACTTCTTCGGTCTTCCTTCGTTTCGAATTTTCACTTAATGACTCGAAGTCCTTAAAACGGGGACCACGTGCAGCGGTTGCGGTCACTGCAGGTGTCTTCTGAGAAGGAGCAGGTACCGGAAAGGACACGTGCCCATCGAGCCATTTCTCGTATTTGTTGTAAAACTTGTCTTGATACCTGCCGACCGATTGCCACTTTGTTCGCATTTCGGAAAATAGGGTCGTGAAATACTTCTTCATATCTTCCCGAATGAGCACCGAACGTCCACTTTTCTTGGAAATTTCTGCTGAAAGGTGTTCCAATAAATCGGCGAATGGTGCATTCAAACGCCCTTTCACAATAACGAAGACCTCCCTCCGGGTGTATAGTAAATTGTCGTCGGTACTAGACCCTGTAATAAAGCAGCAGAAAATTAGAAATTGATTTGCATACGAGTACTTGCAATATTTAACGTAAACTACAATTAATAAAATACCATGACACTCATTGGATAAACTGAATTCTTTCTGCGTAGTCGCTCACGCTTACTAAAAAACTACGCTAAGTAGCAAAAAGTAGCAGATGATCTAAAACGTTTTCGATAGTTGAAAGACTGATCTAGAACCTAAGACTTGAATCAAAGTCCAGTCTCCTCAAGTTCCCTACTTTTTGTCCATTTGAAAGTATGTCTCAAAAATTATATCGTTTTCATAGGGTACCAAACATGGTCGTATTTCAAGCAGATGAACGTGACTTTTCAATTTAACTCATACAGAAATATTTTCTACATACCTCCAGGAGTAGAATCCATTTTGAAAAATCAAAATCGCTTAAATAACTTTCGAGTTATTGATCTTTGAAGTTCACTGTTTTTCCTCACGTTTTCACTCGCCGCGTGCACTCTCAACGAAGGCTGACTTTGAACTAATGTATCGAGCCAGGTATAGAACGGACGACCATACCCTTCGAGGTTTGAATGCACCAATCATTTCTCTACCCCACCCGAGGGTCGAAATTCCTCGAATCCAAAATTCACTTTTCGGAATTATGGGCACGAATTCGGGGTTTCGTCCCACTGTGCGGCGCCGGCGTAATAAATGTGCATAGTCGCGAGCTTTCCTTATCTAACGGTACCTGATAGAATCCTTCTTTTAAATCCAACACCGTAAATATTGATTTTCCTTTTAATTTTAATTTTAACCCTTCTAACGTAGGTATTAGCGATTGATCCCCACAAATATTTTTATTCAAATGTACCGGATCCAGACAGATTCGTAATTTCTTATTACTTTTTTCAATTATTACTATATTATTTACCCATTCGGTGGGCTCTTCTACCCTTTCGATAATATCTCTTTTTTCCAAATCGTTCAACGTCTCCTTAAGTGCAGGTTTGATTGCATCGGCCCCCCTTCTACACGCGCTCACAAATGGTTGAGCATTTTTAGTAAGTACAATTTTATATTTATACGGAATTTTACCAGTACCCTCAAAAACATTTTTATTATTATTTATGAACTCTACTTTATCAGTAATTTTATCAACTGTATCTATTCTTTGTAAAAGTTTTAATTTAGTGCATGCATTTAACCCTAATATTGGAGTACTGTTAACATCGACTGCCACAAACTTTATATTATAGCTTAGATTATTTATTATGCATTTTATTATAACATCTCCTAAAATTTTAATTTTATTGTTACCATAAGTAACGATTGACAATTCATTTTTATTAATATTATTTAGATTTATCTCTAAGCTTTTTAACACATTTAATGGCATGCAATTGCAGCTGGCTCCCGTGTCCATTTTTAACATTATTTCTTTACCTTTTATTTCAGCTTTTATCAGCCAAGCTTTATTATTATTATTACCCTGAATATTGTCAAGTGCAATTGTATCTATATACGTTTCATCGCTATCCTGGTCATCTACTTCGTGTACAATTTTAGATTTCCCCTGTTTATTATTATTAATTGACATTTTAACATTTTTATTTTTACACCCGATGGCAAAGTGATTAGGTTTATTACAATTTTTACAAGTTTTGCCATAAGCAGGACAATTTCTGCTTTTGTGCCGTTTGCCACATTTTAAACAATTATAAATGTCACTTGTTACCTGTTCATCTTTGCTGTTGCTTCGATTTCCAATTCTATTTCTATCTTGGGTTTTGTTGTATCCCTTCCACAATGCGTTGACTTCTTTTCCGCTTATGTTCAGTCCTTTCACTTGGTGCTTGCTCGCTTCTGCTGCTCTGCAGTGTTTTTCGGCGTTTGCTAATGATAAGTCCGGAACTCTTAATAATCTTTCCTGTAATGAGAGATCGTTAATACCACTTATTATTTTATATCTAATTAGGGAATCCTCCAAGCTTTCGAAATTACACTCCCTCGCTAATGTTTTTACATCGGTTATAAAGTGATCGAAATCTTCGCCTTCCTGTTGTGTTCTTGTAAAGAATTTGAACCTGTCGTATGTTTCATTTCTTAGCGGTTTGCAGTAGTTTTTAAAGGCATTCACTACACTAAATTTTTAAATTGGAATTTTTTCTTTATTTTTCCCATTAACTACAGCATAATAAGTAACCAAAAAAATTTTTTTCTTCAAAATTCGTTAAATCATGTAACGAAGGCTTAACTTGAAAAGCAAAAAGTGAATAGAACTTAAAATAGTCTTATATAAGACTATTACTATTACTAGGGCTGGGAAGTTATTCGAATATTCAAATTTCCAGTAGTACTGGCTGCAACTTGCAAGATTTTTTTACATTTTACTAATTTCTATTGGTCAAATGTAAACTTAGTGTACTCTCTATCTTAGGCTGATGATATACAGAGCTCACTAAGTTTATATTCTTCTTCTTCTTAAATATGCCATACCTTCAATGGGCGTTGGCGATCAAACTTAGCTGAATTTTCAGCTTGCAATATTGGTATTATTTTTTGCGTGTAATTTTACTTAATAATTATTGTTTTATTAAAATATCAATTGAACAAACAGCAATACTTCTAAATACATTATATTTCTACATATATACATAGCCGTGGTGTTTTTTCGTTAGGAAACTTAATTGAGAGTGGAGACTTTTTAATTAAATCATCAAATTCAACCCAATGGATACCTCTCTTTACCCAGGCAGTGTAATGTCCTAGCGAATTCATGGAATTATAGGAATTGTGGCTGTCACCCTTGTACATCACAAGCCCTGCTAACGCGTATCTTCTGTCTGCTAAATGTATAAAATGTGGAAATTCTTCGACAGATATACTTCTGTTCACTTCACATTCTATGAAAATATGCGAGCCATAGGTTACAACTAAATGAAATAATTTTCCACAACACATTTTTGTTGACAGTCCACCATTTTGTATTGCTTCTTCTAATTGCTTGAAAGTATGTTTGTTTATTATGTCAATGTTAATTGGAGCCAATATTTTTGTGAAGGTTTTTTTCTTTTTACAAATATCGCATGTAAATTTTTCCTCAGCGCTCCAATCGCGATGAAGAACATATTCGCTCAAATTACTAATATTACCAGAACACATGGTTTTTTATTGCGCTCTACTAGAGATCTGCAAATGTCAACTTTTCTCTGTCCTCTTAGTTGTCGTTTCTTGTCATGTTGTATTGCAAAGTCAAAATCTTCTAAATAGCATTCCATAACGACAGAAGATTGAGTTTCAGGTTTGTTAATTATTTTTCCAGTAAATTTACAACCACATTCTTTACATGTTCCTGTTACAGTAACGTATATGCCTGTTTTAGATTTTAGACATTTGACATCCGTCGAAAGCTAAGGCACAGGGTAATTTGTTAATTAAGGCACAGGTAAATCAGGGGGGGGCACTCATAAAAGCCTTTCGTAAAAAGTAACATTTTCGACGAACTCCCTTCCGAGAATTTTTATTATTACAAGCAATTTTTGTTTTTTTAACATTTCGGGGGGGGGGGGGCACGTGCCCCCAGGTGCCCCCCCCCTGGCTACGGGCCTGGTTCCTAGTCAGGACTGTATTCCCCAACTATTAGTGCTAACATACATATATATTTCAAGTAGTTAGTATTGCATTTTTACCACAGGAAGCTTATTTATCAAGTAAAATTACACGCAAAAATTATAGTAATAAAATAAATAAAAAAGATAACAGTGAAAAGAATTTTTGAATTTCAAGAAATTTCAATTTTAAAATTAGCATAAAGATTATCATAGTTGAAATGGGCTTATTTTGATTTGCAAAGTATAAATATTTTTAAAAAGCAAAATCGGAATAAGATAACGGTAGCCTGGGGCCGTCTTTAGAACCAATGACGAATAAAAACCAACTTTCAAGTTTTTATTTTTAATGATTCCTATTGGTTAAATATAAACTTAGTGTACTCTGTATATTATCAGCCTAAGATAGAGAGTACACTAAAGTTTACATTTGACCAATAGAAATTAGTAAAATGTAAAAAAATCTTGCAAGTTGCAGCCAGTACTACTGGAAATTTGAATATTCGAATAACTTCCCAGCCCTAGTAATAGTAATAGCCTTATATAAGACGGTCCTGCATACTGCAAAGAAAATTGTAATTAACAAAAAAATGAGATCGAGCCTAAATTTCATTTCGCGATTTTCGTAGTTAGTATTACATTTAGAAATTTTATTTTTACAGAACAATTGGGAACAAATTGAGAACAATCGAGAACAATAAAAAAAAATTAAATTTTGAAAAAAGGGAAGCTGGCGCGAAATCTTGTTTTGCGATTTCCGCTGTTGTTATTAAATTTAAAAATTTTATTTTTACAGAACAATTGAGAACAAATCAAGAACATTCGAGAACAATCAAAAAAAATTTTAATTTTGAAAAAGGGGGAGCTGGCAGAAAAAAAAAGTTTTTTGCGATTTTTTTTATATTTTGTAAAATCAAAAAAAAATATCAGAACAATTGAGAACAAATGAAGAACAATCGAGAACAACAAAAAAAAGTTAATTTTTTGATAAAAGGGGAGCCAGGTTCACGCACGTTATAAATTTAACTACATAGATGTCGGAGCGCCAGGTGGCGATTCAGATGGTGGCGTTTTCTTACGTGGTTCATTGTCACAAGCATTAGAAAACAATACATTGAACATTCCGAGTGCTAAACCATTACATAGCCGAAGAACCCATGTTCCTTATGTTGTAGTTGCAGATGATGCATTTGCGTTAAATCTTACATGATTAAGCCATTTGCTTTCAAAAACCAAAGTGTTTCTGAACGGATTTTTAATTATCGATTGTCTCGTGCGCGAAGAATAATAGAAAACTTATTTGGAATTGCTTCCGCACGTTTTCGAGTACTTAGAAAAGCCGTTGAACTTGCTTCACATCAAGTTCAAAAAATCGTTTGTTTTTATGTTTGTTTTTTTAAAATTTTTTTTATGTCGCGAGCAGGTTCCGTAGCAGTGTATGCTCTAAGCGGTACTTTTGACACGGAAAATGAAGATGGCACAATTAATTTTGGTATTTGGCGCAGTTGATGTACTGCTTTGGAACCATTGTCTGAAACCGTGTATAGAAATGCAACCACATTGGCAAAGAATTGAGAGGAATTTAAAGAATACTTTTGCCGAGAAGGAGAGGTTCCTTGGCAACATAATTTTATTTAATAAATGTACTTTAATTGTAATTTAAGATAAAATGTACTTACTACTAATATTTACTTTATTAACTACAATTATACTATTTTGCTTACCATAGAATTTGTTGTTCTGGTATCTTTGGTATGCCGAAACATAAACTGTAAAGCATTGTAAAATTCCCATTTTGTTTCGTATATTTCCTCACTACCACTCCCAGATTTCTTCAAATTTATCTTGCTGCGCTCTTTGCAGTGTTGAGCCCGAAGAGTGTGAATTTTTTTTTATTTCGTCGGCTGGTATATTTAAAGTAGTAGCAATTTCTGCAATACTATTCCGCCGCTTTACTTGATTGTGATAGTCTGGGCTCACGACATTTCACAGACAATTTTGGTCCTCCACCATGTCAATCAGTTTAAAAATATCCGCACGTTTCCACTTATAGGATGTCATACTGCACTTTTTAAAATTGAACTTGAAAAATCAAAACGTCAAATCTATAAACGTCAAAAAAACTGCACCTGCAACCGCTGCAAAAGTTTCACCCAAATAAATATTTTTTAAATTCAAAAATACACTTTCCTCAATTAAAATTTATTATTTATGATGGACTAGTTTCGACTAATCAGTCTTTATCAACATATTCCTATAAAAAGGTTAAATTAAATTAAATTAAAATTAAAACTACCCTGACATCTTACCGTCAAATAAAATATTACACTCTATACAGAATAATTCAAATAAAATAAAAAAACAATAAAACCGAGATAGTGATTTTTAAAAAATTTCAAAGATGGGTGTGAAATTTAAATATTCTTGATCGTTTAAACTGACGTAATTTGGTTCTTTTTGTAATTTCCGAATATTTTTTACTGCGGCTGCAACTTTCAAAATTGTGAATCACATTAAGCTACTTTTAAACAGCGTGCGCAGTGAAAATGCTGCACTACTGCATGCGCTGTTTTTTAGGTTGCAACGGTGTTCACACACAAGCTACTTTTGCTGCGCAGTTTTTTAATTGGCAGCGCAGCTAAAGTAGCTACGTCTGATCTTATCTTAAGAGTGTTTATCCCCGCAATAAGAACAATTAATAACTCCCTGTTTGCAGAATCTTCTAAAGGTGGATCCAGACACTGCGAGGCTGAAGCGCGCGGCAGCCTCGGGATACAAGCCTCGCGCTGTGTGGACCATGTTTCCTGCGAGGCTGCCGCGCGCGGCACGCTTCGCGCTGTGTGGACGGTGATTTTCTTATAGGAATTTCATTAAGTAGACATGTGTCGAGCGAGGCAAAGCTGCCTCGCTAGCCACATCGGAATGGCCTAGACCATGTTTACAGTAACGGAGATACAAAACGGAGCTGCCTCGCTGCGAGCCAAATTTTGTCGGTCGACTCAAAGAAAAGACTACGTACAAAAGTGGTCGAGTAAATAAACAAAGTTTCCAAACAGGATAAAGTTAATATTACTGTCATACTTGGGTATTTAATTGAAGATATATTGCCATTAAGTGTTCAATTTTAGGTGTTATTTATTACATAATTTATGACCATGTGCATTTCAAATTTTAAAACTTTTAAAATTTTAGCCTAACTTGTCATTGTCTATACACGTCATGTTTATACATATTAGTTTAAAAATAGGAATATGTTGTTATTTTCCAGCAAACAATTGTTTTCTTTTTTTTATTGATTAATTAGTAGGTAATCGGCAAATAAAAATGCAAAATTGTAAAAGAACATCGCAAACTAACTAAATTGATAATAAAATAAATACATAATTAGTTACTTTTAGGTAATCATTATAAAATTGATTAGTACTACAATTATTTAATTACAGAAAGAATGAATGTTATGATAAAATTTTCATAGATGTAAAAAAACATTATGCAAGTTGTAGGTAGGTAATTATTATTAGTTTATCGACTTCGTTTAGTAATTATTTTTCGAACTTATAAATCAGAAATAATAAACCTCAGGTAAGTGCTATGATATTCACAACAATAACACCAATATATCTTTTACTAACGTTTTCACGCTACTTAAAGAATAAGTGTAACTGGTAATATTTTTGAAATAAATAAGAAAGGTTTATCCGTGAACTTATTTAATCTTTCTTAGAAAAAATTTTTAATTATTTCTTTAAAAGATTGGATTTATAACTTCCATGCTCCGTTTACACGGTATTTATATACTCAGATGCCATGATAAGATGTCAACTAACTGGAGATGCATTCTACAGAGGCAACTACGCAATCGCAGGGGATACATTTGAAGCAGCCTTGAAACTTCTGGCTCGCGCTAGCTGAGACACAAGTGGTCCACACTGAGCGAGGCACCTGCCTCGCGCAGCAGCCGCGCGCGGCAGCCTCGCAGTGTCTGGATCCAGCTTAATGTGTCCATATTCGAGGCATCCAAAGCAATGTCGGACCATTAAGTATTCCGACACATGGAGCCTCTCGTGGTCCACATTTAATTTACTGCATTGAATTATTTTATTAAAAAGTTCAGGACAACATTGGATCACCGCATTGAATTTTTCCTTGTTTTTGTTGTTTTTAAAAATTTTAGTTTCATATTTTCAACATCATTATGGTTATCTGCAAAACATTTAACAACATAATTTTGAAAAGTTCTTCTTTTTTAATTTCTCTGCTTATTCCTTTGATGATTTAATGAGGGATAAGTTTAACTGGCTCTTCAATTTTGATATTTTTACACGATTTTAAGCTTTAAATAATTTCATTCTTTTGTTCTTCGTTTTCAAATTCGACTATAATTTTGGAATGTGAAATTTTGTTTGTCGAAATGGGAGCATATAATTTTCCTCTAAATGAAGTGTTGTTCTTCCACGTTTTTTCAATATCCACGTTTGTGGTGGTTGATGCGATTAAAGAAGGTCCTCGCAGTGGTGGCTTCGGTGTTACTTTGTAGCATCCTCTAAATGAAGTGTTGTTCTTCCACGTTTTTTCAATATCCACGTTTGTGGTGGTTGATGCGATTAAAGAAGGTCCTCGCAGTGGTGGCTTCGGTGTTACCATTGTTTATATATAAACAATGGTGTTACTTTGTAGCATCTGACTGATGTCAGATCTTTTTGGGTTGCCAAATCCTCTTTAAGTTCTATAAGTTCTTGTCTAAATATTTTTCTAATTTTTGTTAGGTCAATTTTTTCATCAATTAAATTATTTATAGGGGTATTGCACTCTGTGATAATTTCGGATAATGATTCTAAAATTGTTTCCCTTATACTGGGTTTTGATTGTTATTTTAATTTTACCCAATAGTTCCTTGATTACTACACATAAACTTTATATTTTTTCACCCTTATCCATAATTGTATTTTGTTAAAATTCTAAGAAATTATTATTTGACAAACGTTAAATTTAAATTTTTCAAATTTCTCTACCAAAATTGTCCAAATAACAAAATTTTGAGCTTTATTAGGCACACATAAGCTTTATTAATGCAATTTCATATATTAAATATGCAGAAAATTTCGTTTATTTTTGACAAAAGTCAAATTTATTAAATTTACGAATTTTCCAATAAAAACGTCAAAAAACAATACAAATTTTTGGTTTTATAAGGTCAATCCTATTTCCTATATTAAATTTATTGCAAATTTTGTATTTTCGAAATTATTTCCTCTTTAATATATTTGACGTCAAAACCAAATTTTTAAATTTTGCACTAAAATTGTCCAAAAATCCAAATTTTTTATCTAGTTGCATAGATAAGGGAGCGTTCATAAACCACGTAGTTTGATTTTGACCTCTTTAGAACCCCTCCCTCCCATCATGTAATCATGATCATCATGATTCAAATACAGAAATAAATATCCATATTATATGTTGTCGCTTATATTCTGAAAATTGCTTTCATAATAAATGAAGAAAACTACGTAGCTTGACTATAATCCCCCCGTACCCGCACGTAGCCCTGCGTAGCTTTCTACCTAACCCCCTGTGATACCCCCTTGGCCAAACCACGTAGTTTGTGAACGCTCCCTAAGAAACTCCTTTAATTTCGTTTGTAAAAATTTCTTATCTTAGAAGTATTTTTTATTGTATTTTCCAAATTTTTAATATAATATGACAAACGTCAAACCCAAATTTACCAAATTTTGCGCTAAAATTGTCCAAAAATTCAATTTTTTTATATAATTAGGCACACAGGAAGCTCCTAGTATTTCGTATGTAAAAAATTCATATTAATTAAGCGTTTCAAGCTGCCAAAATTGCCAATCTTTACAGGAGCGACGAACAACACTTCTACGTGGATGTAGGGTCATTCGGTGCTATTCTGTAACTTGAAATAATTTTAGCCACTTGCTAAAATAAGCAATATTGCTAATTAAGCATAGAACTATATCTATTGTAGTGATAAGCCCTTTGGGTTGGTTGTCACTTGTAGTGATAAGCGTTCCGCTATCAAGACTAAGTCGTGGTTAGTGGTAAGCCACGTTAAATTTAATATTGAACGATGAATTATGATTTTTAAGGGAGAAAATGAACATTAATAAATTGCCGGCTTGAGATGTTCTCTCCTTCACCCTGTATATCAGCTTGGACTGTTGAACGCAACCTAAGATTTTGACAGCTGCTTGCTTAAAGACTTGTACAGCTTACTTTTTAATTCTCTTTGAAATTAACTACCAATAAGAAGCAATTTGCAATATAAAGGTTTAATTTTGTTAGATTACAACATTGAATTTTATTATATTGTTTGTGACAATCAAAACATAGCATTAAAATATTACGGTGAGTAAACATAACATTCAAATTTATTACAATTTAACCTTTCCTTACTTTAGAATTACGGAAAGAATATTTGTTATGAAATGGGGTGCACCTTTAATTATTATCTCGAGATAAATACCTTTATAATTTAGATCAAATAAGAAAGCTTTAAATTCCAACATCGGTTTGACGTTCTCCAATGTGACAGGAACAACTCGCATCCATTATCATCCAAATATTTGTAGATGGTTTTGAAAATTAATCGAATTCCAAATAACATTCGCTTCACAAAACACTTAATCGAAATTAATTTGAAAGTTCAAATTTATTAATGTAAGTTCGAAATTATATTTTGTTAACCGCACTTTCCCAATTACGAACAATAATATGTTTTCCGATGACAAAATTCTAACCAAATTTCGACGTGGATTTGGTGCCGGTCGAAATTACACTGCCTTTCGCTTTTTTTTGCGCTTTTATGTATGCATTTTTCTTAACTGGCAATCTTGATCTTTCAAAAAACATTAAAATGCGACATTTTATAAATTTCATGGAATATTTGATATTTTAGAGGAAATTTTTATCTTTCCGATTTCTTTCAAACTTTCAGGAAAGCTTCCTTATTTTTCCCTTGAATTTATTACAAACTTTCGTAAAATTCTATCCACTAATGTGTGTCCTATGAGCAATTGAAGTTTCAAATGTCACCGTTTCGACCAAACTTTACTTTCTACTTTCTTGTCTAAATTTTCTTTAAAAAGATTTGATTCTTAAATGTACTTCTTCATGAGGTCCTCCTGATCATTTCTATGTCCACTTTTACTGCCAGAAATTGTTTTTCACAAACTTAAGTCCATTTGAAATTTACCTATTTTTGACACTTTACGGAATGTCAACATATTTATGCAGATTTCTCCTGCATTTATGCATCAATTTGTTCGAATTTTTGTGCACACACTTCTTACAAGCTATTACATAATTATATAACAAAAGATTTTTTTAATTTACAAAATTGGTTCTCAAATTCAAAATTGATAGTTAAAGTCCTACATCTTCCACACCTTCACCCAAATCAACAAGTAAGCTTTTAAATTTAGGCTATATGCCTGTTTACTAATGTGCATCAATAATTTCTAGTCAAATTTCCAAAAATTGCAATCAAAAAGTGACAACGAGCAATGACACCCGAAATCCCCGATTCTCAATCAAACGAAGCATCACAATCCAAGCCAGATCGACAAACCCATTTAAATATGACTTTATTGAAGGTAAGCTTGACCAATTGTCATCATAATAATATTTTATTACAAACAAACTAATTCTATTTTGGGTTTTAGGTGAAACAAAGTATCCCGAGCTGACAAATATGGTTTTCCTCATTTCGGAATGGTATCTGAATCAATTTCATATAAATCATGACTCAACTATCAACATAAACTAATGTGCAAACAACTTAATGTGGAGTCGAGTCTCCCCTGAGTGTCATGTGTTAATAACACTGCAATGTATCTATATGTATATGTATATAATTATCTATATGTATATAATTATTTAGCAATATTTTTCATGCTTAGCAAGTTGCTAACATTATTTCTAGTTACAGAATGGCACTGATTACCTGGGTTCCCTGCATTTCAGTTTTTTTTCCTGTTTCCCGACTGGGTTAATCCACCCAGCCAGGGAGTATATTGCTGCGAATTGATACAACAAAATATATTAATCTAATTTAACTAACATAAATATAAAAGAACATAGATAAGTGAATAATAACAATAATTAGTAATTGAACATGGATGAATTAAAATTAGAGCAATAACATGAGTGGAACAGTAAATAACAATATTTAGTAAAGAACATAAATTAAAATTTAACAATAATTGAACAATAAATAAAACAATAACTGATGTGAAATATAACAATAAAGTTATAACGATATAAGTAATGAACAAATGTATATAATTATTTGAATGAGGCCGCACAATATAATGAAGATCACACATTTATTTACTTGAAAAGAAAAATAAAAATTATAAATTGAATTAAATTTAATGTAAAGATAAATTTTTCGTGTCTGTATGTTATTTAAAAATTATCAGTGTCAATGTCATTCTAATAGGTTATGTTTTATGTCACTGTCAGTTGAATAAAAATGTTCGTGTCTGTATAATTTTAAATCTGTCAGTGTCAAGCTAATTGGTTAAATTTAATTTTTTATGTCAATGCCAAAATTATTTTTAATCCGCTGTCAGGTAAATTTAAATTGGAAATTAAAATTTAATACATAAATTGATTTTTAGGAAGAAAAGGAAAGCATAAACTCGAGCGGTCAAATCGCTCACACGAAGAAAGGAAAAAGTCGAAGAGCACATTAATAGAAAGAATAATAATAGATGAAACCAAAAATAAAATGAGTTCACTTATTGAAATCCTTCAATGTACCTATTATATGTTTTATGAACCCAATATATGATTTTTTTAAAAGATTAAAGGGTTCAATGTTGTTAAAAGAGCATAGGTTCGTATGAGCGAATCGACGGATCGAGTACCTGGGGCAGTATTCGACTAAATGTTGCATGGTCTGCCTACTTCTTGAATCACAGGGGCATTCTTCAATAGGACTGATCTTAAATCTGAAGAGATATGATCTCGCATAAGAGTGTCCCGTTAATACCTGCGTTAGCTCAAAGGAAGTTTCAAAGGCGTCTCTGAATAAACCGACATCCCGAATTGTGGGCAAAAACTCGCGGGTGGTCGAGCCTTGAACTGCGTCCTTGTATTCAGTTTCCCAAATACTCTTCATTTCAAGGCGGATCAACCGCTTTGCATAGCTCAGTGGAAACTGGTTGTATGCAATGCGACAGTGAGAAACTGCCGCATCTTTCGCACATAAATCAGCAACTTCGTTTCCACCTATGCCGCAGTGAGCCTTCACCCACACGAACGAAATGTCGGTTTGATTTTTCAACTTTAGAAGAGAAAAGTGGATGGAAGTAACCAGCGGAATCGTGCTGTCTCTGTTACGGATAGAAACAAGAGAGGATAGGCTATCGGAGAATAAGCACGCAGACTGTATTCTCCTGGGGGAAATCCAATTCAGGGCCGCATCGATTGCATAAAGTTCGGCTTGAAAAACACTACATGACTTATGCAGTCGAAATTTGTGTGTTTCAAGTCGACCCTCATGATAGATGACCACCGACGCGCCGACTTCCCCACCTTCCAACTTGCTTCCATCCGTAAAAATGGCAGCAGACACCGCTTCGCTTAATCGATCCACTTCCTCAGAGTCACTTACTTTAACAAACTCGATCGTTTGTCTTTGGCAGGGATGTAACATCTCTGCCGGCGACGTACGACCCTGTAAAGTAACATCATCAGGAAGTTGATCAAATGTTCCATCCGCTTTAACATTCTCTATCTTTGCAACTTCCCTCACCTTGAGTTCGATGGGGATAAACCCAGCGAGAGCTAAGGCAGATATTCCCGAGACAGTTCGAAAACCTCTTATGGCCCTAATGGCAAATACCCTTTGAAAAGAACGTAACCAACAACGCACGTATTTGTAGCTAAGCGCTCCACACCATATGCTAGCCCCGTATGTCAAAATGGGCTCGATTACAGAGTTATAAATAATCTCGACATTTTCGGGGTGTACACCCCATGTCGGTCGTACAAATTTACATAAATTTTGAAAAATTTTATAAGTTTTTGACATAATAAATTTTACGTGTTCAACAAATTTCAAGTTTTGGTCCAAAATAATCCCTAAAAGTTTAATGAATGGTTCAAATTTCAATTTTTGTGTTCCGAAAAATATATTGGTTAATTTAGATTTTGGTGTGAAGGCTATAACTTGTGTTTTAGTGGGGCTGAAAGTTAATTTAACTCCAACACCCCACTCCGAGATCGAATTTAATGCGTTGTTAGTTATTTCTTCGAGTTTCATTGTACTGGCCGCACTCGCAATTAATAGAACGTCATCAGCAAATGCTTGCAGATGACATCCATCAGGCAAGCCTACATCTAAAAGTTCGTCCAGTACAATGTTCCAAAAAGTAGGTGCGCAAACAGAACCTTGAATGCATCCCTTGGTCATATATTTCAGCGACTTTCCGTCCGCGTAAACCAGCTCAACAGACCGATCTTCGATATAGCTCTTAAGAAGACAACATAGGTTCGGTGGACATTTAATATTGCGAAGTCTGTTGAAAAGAGCTGGCCACCAAGCGTTATCGAACGCCGCCTTAATGTCCAGGGATACGCCAAGTACCAGGCGCTTACGACATTTCTCACGCCTGATAATATTAATTGCACTGTGTAATGCGTCGGTCGTGGAAGTTTGGGCTTTGAAGCCAAATTGCTTATTATTCCATGCCTGGTGTTGTTGGCCAAAATAGACTAATCTATTGGTGAAAAGTTTTTCTAATAATTTACCAAAAACCGGGAGGAGGCCGATCGGTCGATAAGCCGATAGGTCATTTGGATCTGGCCTATTCGGCTTTGGAAGGATCTTAACAAACGCCCTCTTCCACGGTTTTGGATAATGGCCTAAAGTCAGGCATGAATTTAATAATTTAGTTAAAAATTTTAAATTTTGCTCCGCAAACACAGTGCAAATATCAGCCGTGAGATTATCTATACCTGGTGCTCTGTTTGGACTCATGCTACTTAACGCGCTCCACACCTCGCCCTCCGTGAACCTCTCCTCATCTTTAGTTTCGCATATGTAGGGCAAGTTAAACATATGTCTTAGTTCCTTGTGTCTTAGTGTTGTATCGTCAGTGTCGTCGGGGTAAAAGTGATGTAGAAGTTTTGTCGCCGTCTCGTCACTGTTCGTAGTAAAAATGTTATCGCACGCTAGCGTTAGCGGAGGGTGTTTTAATGGAGCGTCTTTTATCAACCTATTCGTCATAGACCATACACTTTCTTTGTGTTGCAAATTACAGAATGATCTAAAATGTTTGGTAGAAGTGCTTCTGATCAACTCACCGTATTCCTGCTTTTGTAGTTGATATTCTTGTAGAAGATGTGTTATATCAACATTTTGGATTCTACAAGAATGAATACGGTGATGTTGTCTTATGCACTTCTTTTTCATCTCTTCTAACTCCTTAGACCACCATGGATTGTACGGCTTAGAGGTTCCACGTATCTTCATTGAGGAAAAACAGGAGTTTCTGATGTCCTCAGTGAGTTTATCCACGGTAAGGTCTAAGTCGTTAGAAGACATGTTTTCGAAATTGGTTTCGAGTAATTTTGATTTGTCTATATTTACTTTTAAATTTTCTTTGAAGTTTTCCCAATTGGCAATTTTGTTTCGAAATAAAAATGTTGAATTAATGTGATTTGAATTAATTACGTTGTCTACTGAAATTTGGAATGTAATTGCATTATGGTCTGATGACGGACAGATTGATTTATCGACGCACCACCGTGAAAGCCGGTTGATGATGCTCTCGGAGGCCATCGTTATATCTATTATAGATGTTAATAGGTTACCATTTCTGATAACCTCGAAAGTTGATGTACCTCCTTCATTGCATATATTCAAATCATGTGAATATGCAATGCTGAGAACATCTTCACCACGGCGATCACTGTTATGGGATCCCCATGCGGGGTTGATCCCATTCACATCTCCACCAACAATAACATGCGATCCCTTGGTCTCATGTAAGAATTTGTCAAAGTTTAATAAGGTATCATTCTGGTCTAAGTCCGGCTCGATGTACATGTTTCCAATGTACAAATAACGCTGATTTATTGAAATTTTTGTGATGCATAGATTAGTATCAGAGTATTGAGACATGCCAAGCACAGCCCCAATACTCTTTTTAAATAAAATCACGCTTTTTGGTCTGGTATTATTAGTTGCGGATTTGTTACACTGGAAGACATATAAACCGTCCACACTTTTTATATGATTTCCTTGTCCCACATATGGTTCGCTTATGAGAGCAATATTTCTATCGCTCTGCATAAAATAAGAGAGAAATTCACGATAAGCGACATAAGAACGCATCAAGTTACATTGTACAAAATTTAGTCTATTACAGCCCATAATCAATACCATCCCTTAACCTTCCCTCCATCAATTTATGTATTGTACAATTTGATGATATAGCAATATGATTTTCATCCAATTTATAATTTTTAGATTTTTTTAGAATTTAGAGGTATGTCCATAACGGCAACACCGGAAACACTGCTTCAGGTTTATGTACTCACTAGCATGTACTCGATCATGGTCTACGTTTAATTTTCCAAGTTTTGTTATAGCATTGAAGATTTTTGGTTTTGTTTGGATTACTGCATTGTATAAATTTTTATTTTTGTTATTTTTCAAAAATTTTATTTCCATATCTTCATTATTTACTATTAAATTGTTTATACATGAATTTTGGATTTTTAAAACATCCAGCAACTCTTCCTTATCCACATCCCTGGATATACCCTTCAAAATAATATGGGGGCTACTTAATTTTAGCTCCTCACATGAAAAATTAGGATTTGTTTTTAGCGATTCCGATAAGTCTTCCATTTCTTTTACTGTTGAAAGTTCTACTTTTAATTTGTCGTTTTGAAATTTAGATATGTTTAAAAGTGCATAATTTTTCCTTTTGAAGGATACTGTTTCTTTCCATTTATTAATTAGGTCACTATACATAATTTTGCTATTTGATTTTGAAGAAATGATTAACAAAGGGCCTTGTTTTCCTTTACCAGCCATATTTGGAGGGGAAGTAACCTCCGAATAGCTTTTATCCAATTTAATATTATCCTTGATATTACTAGAAGTGTTTGAATTGCTTTTTAATTCCTCTTTCAACAATTGCATCTCTTCTTTTAAGGCTAGTTTAATGCTATTAATTATGTTTATTTTACTAATTTCATTTGAACTAATATTGATATTATCTATGGCTGGAGCTGGAGCACATCCCAATGATATAATTTCGCTTAATTTTGATTTGACGTTTTCCATTATGGAGATTTTAATTTTAACTTTAGATGAATTTAGGTCTTCTTCTATTCCTTTACATAAGGAGACAAGTTTACTGAAGTTATCCATAACAAGATTTAAATAAGCTTATTAATGATTTATCCAACTTATTATAAAATTTTAAATCCTTTTATAAATGTCAAAAAATTATTTTTTGAAATTTTCAAATTACGCCCAAATTATAGAATTTTGAATATTGTTTTGTAATTATTGTCAAACGTTAATTCCTTCTCTGACTTTCTGATATGAATTTTTTGGAGATATATAGAATTTTTGTAAATTTTTCTAAAAGTCAAAATTCTAGTTTCTAATTTTCAATTTTTGACCAAAATATGCTATATTAAAATTTTCCACAATATTCCTTTATACTACATCTGTACTCTATCTTCTCAAGTAGCAATTAGCTGTAAATATTGAATTTTTTTTGTAAATTTTTAAAATGTCAAATTTCTGATATTTAATTTTCAATTTTTGGCCAAAATATGCTATAATAAAATTCTTCCAACAGTATTCTTCTATGCTACATCTATAATCTATCTTCCCATGTATCAATTGACTATAAATATTGGATTTTTTCTTAATTTTTTAAGTTTGGCATATGTCAAATTGAATTTTTCTAAAATTTTGCCAAAAATAGCCGAATTTCTTGAATTTTCTTTTACGCACGCGTAGCTCTTAAGGTACGTTTTGCAAGCGACTGCACTTGCAGTACCGCAGAACTGCTCATATGCAATTTCTGTTATGTGGCTTGCTAGACGATACAATCGAAGCGCAGCAGCTCCCATTACGTATTGCACTTGCGACTGACGCCAGCCGTAACTTCACTGCTGCTACTGTTTCTTGCAAAACGTACCTTTAGTGCCCTCGAATTTTGTAGCTAATAATTTTTCTAAATAATTCAGTCCAACAACAACATTTCTTTAAATTACGCAGGAGCGATCGAAAACACGTGCTGCTTGCTCAAGCACACCGGTTAGGTTCACCTGCATTTCAGTTGAAATGGATATGAATCCTTCAATTCTATGGGACCGTAAAATATAACACTTGGCTCCACATCTGATAGGTCATCAACCTTGGGCCAAAAGAATTTGTTTGAATTTGCTTTTACAAATTTCATCCGACAGACTTTTTCAGTGATGAGAATGATTTGACCAATATACCAACCAGGTTCGAAATATGTAGCATAATAGTTTTCTCTGGAAATTTGTATACTCCTTTTTGTAAAAGCTATGATTGAATTAAGATTATACATATACGTATATTGAACTCTCCGTCAATTTCACTATTAAAATGTCGTCACTCTCTGCCGCAATACCTCCAATCACCAGCACACCAAATTTTGTCCGGAGATACGATGACATAATGTTCATTTTTGTTTTCTATTGTGGTAGCCTTAACAAAGATATCGGTAGCCCTGGCAAAGATATCTATATGTATCACCCCCTACCCTAAATCTACCTATAAAAGTTTATTTAACAAAATCCAAAATGAAAAAAAATTTTTATTTTTGTACGCCACTGAATTTTTTCCAAAATTTTTATATACGTCACATAATACCGTAAGAAGTCACAAATAAAATTTCTCCAAGATTGGTACAACAAATTTTTTCGGTCATCTAGCGGATTTTTCGAAAATAAATTTTTGTAAATTACTGACTGTCGATTTACTGATTCTGAAAACATTTGCGAAAAAATTTAACAAACAACCTAAACTTGGTCGCTACCTAGTGGCAGAACCTTTTACTTATAAAGTAACGTTCCGTCAGTCCGTACGACGATATTATAAAATATTTCCCACCGAACCACCTATTTTTGTATTCTAAAATTAATTGTTACAAGCCCTAAACTCAATTCTTATGCTGCACTCGGTATACAAATCAACATTAACCTAATTTTGACACATATGTCACAAAATTATGACGTTTATTAAAATTTTGAATATATTGTTTTATTTTTGCCAGCCATCTGACAAATTCTCACAAAAAATATATAAATTAAGATTTCAGTTAATATTTTCTATAATTTTTCTGACCTGCCCCGCCCTGTTACAATTGGCTCGGTTTGTTTTCTCACCAATACTTATACTTTCAAAGCTCCATCAACACACCAAATTTTAGCTGAATCGGTTAAACATTTCCGGAGATACGACGACATTTTCATTTTTTTTAATTTTTTTTATTGTGGTGGCCCTGGTGAAGATTTCTCTGGCAAAACCTTATTTTCACCATTCCAGCCCACGAGGCATACGTCCAATAAGTTTGATTGCAATCGACGCAGAAATGCCGGAGAAAATCGATCGACAAAAACTTTTTTCATGTTTTTGCCAAAAAAGTTAATTTTATTTTTTTCATGTTGCATTACTGATTTCTATCGAAGGATTACATATGCTCTCATATCCATTAGGATCAATGTACCTACGTACCAAATTTGGGTAAGATCCCTTCAGCATTTCTTGAGTTATTCACTCTTAAAGTTTCAACTTTGACAACTTGTGATTTTTGACAGACGACAGATAGAAGATTAATTTTACCTATTCTGGATAAAGCCTTTTAAGGCCTTTAAAATAACATATCGCAAGACAAAATATTTTTAAAAAATCCCGTATTATTTTCTTGTGGTGGCACTCCTGATTGATAGATCGCGACGAAAACCTTATTTTCACCTTTCCACCGTGAACCCTACCACCATACCAAATTTGGTCGTAATTGGTTGAATGGTTCGGAAGCAAATCGATCGACAAAATTTGACGACCGACCGACAGACAGACCGACACAGAAATTTTTTTTTTACTTTTTGCAGATCTTTACGTTTCTGAACACGGTGATCTCGAAAATGCAAAAAAAAAAATTTTTTTCGATTACCATACCTCCAATTTTTTTTTAAAATTGATTGGAGGTAATTATTCTGTGAATATTTCACTGTGGACATTGTACTTTGAAAATTTGTCCCTTTCAGACATATTTATTTTGGTGTCTTTTCAACTGTTTAATTTTTTTTACGTTTCTTTTGGAAGGCTCATGTTTTTTGTGTTCTTTTTATCAAAAGTGTAATTTGTTGTTGACATATTCGTTCCTCTTACCCTCAACCTTCTATCGTTGGTAAGAGAAGATTTATTAGAAAGAAGCCAGCATAAAGACGACTTCCTAAATGTCTTCTTTTTTCCATTCACTAAAACGGTTAGAAACAAACCGTTTTTATAACAATTATTAGATTTTGAAAAATGTGAAGAATAATATTCTTTTAGTTGAAGGTCCTGGTAGTTTTTTAATATCTCTATTTCTTCTCCTTCTAAATGGGACAGATTTTCTAATAATTTTTCCGATTCAGGTTCTACGTCATTTTCAATATCGCAATCAGGTTCAAATTCTATAGTCAGTTTTTTCAGATATTCTTCTTCATTTGTTAAAATCATTCATAGCGAATTCGCCTCCTTAATAGAATCTGACTCAAGACAAAATTTAATGTAACATAATAATTATTTTTTAATAAACAAAATTTATTTAATACTTTTTTTAATTGTTGAGTTTAAGGTCTTATAAACAATATAATGTAAATAAATTATAAATAATAATAATTAATAATAACATAATATAATATTACAACATTATTACATTATATAATATAATTACCTTCAAGTTGATCGTTTCTGTCTACACTTATGTTGTGCAGAACTGCTAGAGCTATGATAACGGTTTTGGCGTTTTGTAAAGAAACAGGAAGACCATGTAGTAAGCATCGGAATCTTTGTTTCCAAACACCAAAACACCTCGATATAGTTTCTTGTGGCAATATGTGCTGCGTTATATCTTTCCTGTTGCTCGGTTTGTGGTCGTAGCAAAGGAGTAAATAGATATGGCAGCAGTTCATATCCTGAATCATCGAGTAAACGTCCTCGAAAGTGTTTTGCTTCAAATCTTTCTTTGAGGATAGATTCATTGAAAATCCTTGAATCATGTGTGCTCCCTCTCCATCTTACAACCACATCCAGAATTCGGAGCTGAGCATCACAAACGGCCTGTAAAATGTTTAATATTAAAATAATTTATATTCATAGCACTAATTTATTAATGTAATATTACCTGAACGTTTAAGGAATAATATCCTTTTCGATTGATATAATATTGTGCCAGATCACCTCCACTTTTTTTAATGCGTACGTGACAACAGTCTATAGCACTTAAAACGCCTGGAAAATTTCGAATTCCTTGAAATCCCTGCATTGTCTTGCGTTGTTCCAATAATGTTGTTGGCATTTTGATGTTCGTTTGTGAATGGCGAGCTAAAGCAGTAGCTTACCTTTTCACAAATGCGACTCACTGTCGGTTGACTAAGGCCATGAAGATCCCCAGCATCATCTTGAACCTAAATTATTATATTAAATATTTTAATTTAATTTATTGTTTCACTAATGTATATGTGTGTAAAATTAAAAGTTACTTACTAAAAATAATGTTCGAAATAATAAGTCCTTATTTAATTATTTATTAATGAAAAAATATAAAAAACTACAAATACGTTACAAATTAATATTAGTCTTTAACTTTTGAACCGTTCGACCCGATACTTTTATGTGAACTGCTTTTTATGAACTTCTAAACTATATTAATCTTTTAAAAAGTGTTGCGTTACGTTAAACCGGTATTTTTGTTAATTTTATCGTTCACTCCCGAATATTTTCCACATTCTCCCGGGGAGCAATTGGAAGTTCCAATGGATACAATAATTGTATAGGTCGTCGTAATAAAGTCATTCGGAAGTTGAATTTCACAGGCACGAATGCTTCCATCTCTTCCAGGATATACTTGTTTCACTTTTACCATTTTCCATGTTAACCTTGGCGCACACTGATCATGTAACAAAACAATATCGCCTACTTGAAATGATTTTCCTGATTGCCATACGTTCCTGTGGGCTGTCCGTAATTGTTGTAAATAATCAACTGACCACTTTTTCCAAAACTTTTTCAATATTCCCTGTCGTTCATCCCACTTTTGTAGAATGACTTCACGTTTTAAATTAACAATTGGATTTGGCAAGTTGCATTTGCGGTCATCACCCAATAAAAATTTTGACGGTGATAAAATTGACAAGTTGTCCTTGTCGTCGTCGATATACGTCAATGGTCTCGAATTTACCGTAGCTTCAATTTCGGTGAAAATCGTTCGAAGTTCTTCAATATTTACAAGCGATTTTCCCAAAGAGAATTTTAAACAATCTTTGACCGTTTTTATCATTCTCTCCCAAAAACCACCCCACCATGCTGCTCGTTCAATAATAAACTTCCAATTTATTCTTTTATTCAATGAAAAATTTTTCTTTTTTTTCAAAAGAATTTTTCAAATTCTGTTGATGTACGTTTAAAAGTTTTTGCGTTATCAGAGTAGAAGGTAGTCGGTACACCTCTTCTTGCTATAAATCTACGTAAACCTCTAAGGCAACTTTCAGTCGTAAAGTCCAAAACTAGCTCTAGGTAACTGCTCACGTTACGGCGCACGTTAATAACATTAAATAAGATTTCCTCTTATCATTGTTCTCGTTCAATACGTACAAAGGTCCAGCAAAATCTACCCCTGTCGTTTCGAAAGGGTTGGACTTTAAAATTCTTTCTTTTGGTAGAGGTGCAAATGATTGTTGACCTGGTTTGCCACGTAACTTTTTACAAACTACACATTTGCTAATAAGTGACTTAATTTTTTGTCGAGCACGTATTACCCAAAATTTTTTCCTTATCTCTGCCAACGTTAAATTTTTTCCACTGTGGTGATATTGATTATGTATTTTCCATATCAACTTTTCAGCAAAGATAGAATTTTTCGGTAAAATAATAGGATTTGCAGTTTCCAAATGTAAGTTCAGATTCTTGAAGTCGACTTTTAATTCGTAGCAACCCTTCTTTATCCAAAAAAGGCGTTAATTTGTAAATAGTCGATTTTTTATTGACTTTACCATTTTTTCGAAGATCGTCGATTTCTTGTTGAAACTCATGTTGGCGTTCTTTATCCAATAAATTTCAGCTTCAAGCAACTCATTGACAGTTAATTTCAAGGATTTACTTTTATTAATTTTTTGTCGAAATATACGCATGATGTATGCGGTCACTCGTAAACATTTTTCTAAGGGTTCGTAGTTATTCAAGAAAAACATTGGTTCCGATACATTTATTGATTTTTGTTCATTCACATTCACACACAAAGCGTTTCTTCACTTAAGGAAGTACTAAAACTATTTTTAATTGGCCATTCGTCATTCACACTTAATAAAAATTTGGGTCTTTTTAACCAATGTTCATTTTTAATGAGCTCACTTGCACGTTCTCCGCGAGTTAATAGGTCAGCCGGATTAAGTTTCCCTATGCAATGACGCCAAACTGAATTTGTCGTTAATTTTTGTATTTCTTGAACACGATTATGCACATACGGTTTCCATTTCGCGGCATTACCGTTAATCCAAGATAATGTTATTTTTGAGTCTGTCCACAAGTTTACACTATCAAATTTAATGTTTATATTTTTAACAATATAGTTCTTTAACCTAGACGCGCAAAATGCCGCGGTTAGTTCAAGTTTTGGTAACGATAAGTCTATAGTTTCATTACCCTTTAAAGGTGAAACACGATTTTTTGCAATTAAAAAATTTATATTCACTTTATTGTTTTCCAAAATTTCGCGTACATAAGCTACAGCACCATAAGCCGCTTGACTTGCGTCACTAAAAATGTGTAACTCAAATTTTGAATTTATATTTTATGCAATATTTCTAGGTATCGTGTTATCTTCAAACTTGCTAATTTCAGAACACCACTTTTTCCAAGTAGCATTTAATTCCATTGGTAACTCGATATCCCAATCTAACTTTGTTTTCCAAATTGATTGTAGAAGAATTTTTGCTTTTATAGTAAACAGTCCAAGTAAACCTAATGGGTCGTAAATTCTTCCTATGGCACTTGACACAATTCGTTTCGTGCACCCTTGCATCTTTTCTAGAAACGAAATTATCGATTTTAAATCTAAATATAGATTATCGTTTGATGTGTTCCAATATAACGATATAACCTTTGGATATAATGAGGCGTTATTACCAAATTCGTTACGATCTATATATTTTTAAATTCAAGATCATTGGTATGCCATTTTCGCAAATTCATACCAGCCCTTTTTAAAATTTGTTTCGATTCGTTATATGATTTTATAGCATTTTCTAAAGAATTTTCTGTTAGAAATAAATCATCGACATAAAATTTATTTAAAAGTCGTTTCGCCGTTTCTGTAAATTCTGTTGATTCGGACAATAACTTCTTTAATGTAGCATTTAATATAAACGGGCTACTTGTCACACCAAAGGTGACTCGAGTCATTCGGTATTCCTGCATTGGCGGTAATTTGCTCATATCGATAATTGGAAATTTATACCACAGAAAACGATGACAATCGCGATCGCGTTCACTTAACTTTATTTGTAAAAATGCCATTTCAATGTCTGCTGTAATACCAATTTTTTCGACGCGGAAGTTTAACAATATATTTACCAAGTCTATAATCATATTTTCACCAGCATGTAATAACTGATTTAGCGAAGGTAAATTTTGTGCATGATCTGAAGCGTCGAACACTACTCTAGTTTGAGTTGTCGGTTTATCTTCCCGATGCACTGGTTTATGCGGCATATAATACGTTTTTATTGATTCACGATCATTAGAAACTTTTTCAGCTATTCCGTTATCAATTAACTCGCGCACTGCTTTATCGTATTTAATTAAATGCGAATCCTTGGATAGTCGAAACGTTAGTTTTTTCATTCTTGCGTATGCATTGTTAAAATTGTTATCAATTTGACATTCAATTTTCCAAGGTAGTGATACTTCGTATCGATCTTCTTTCATTTTAATTTTATTCTTAATGAATTCATTTGTGAAATCTTTTTGGGTTTCCTTATCATTTATTCCGATGGTTTCTAATTCTCAGAATCTTTTTAGGTCCACGTCACTTTCTTCGTTAACTTGAACGTGTAATGATGATACTATGGTCGTAATCGCATTATTTGATGTATCTTCAATATTTGGACCTTGTAATGTCCATCCTAATTTCGTGTTAAGCGCCGTTAAATTTTGTGACAATCGAATAAATTCACCTGTCGCTAGTTTCCAATAATTATCTGCACCTATTAATAATACAATTCCATCTTCAGTTTTGACGTTACCGATAGATATGTCCGCCATATTCAATGTGCTAATTAATTGATGATTAACATTGGGTGTTTGGAATGAATTATAACATATTTGAGGTTCTTCTATTGCATTGATTAAAATTGAATCATTATCATACTGCGACGTTAATTTCAATGCGACTATATTATATAATTTCGGCATCTTTCTTTGTTCGCTTCCAAAGGGCATTACCGATAGTTTACGTGTACCTAGTATTTTTAATCCTAACTTTCTAGACAAATCATATTTTACGTACGTTAATTGTGAACCTCCGTCGATTACTAATCTAATGAAGACACTTGGATCGGATTCATTACTTTTTGAAACGTAACTTTTTGCCGTTTGTAAATATACTTGGTTAACACTTTCATGATTTTTAGTAAATAAACTAGTAGTTTCGATTGACTTTTGATTTTCTTTAACGTAACCAGGATCACACATTGTAGTTTCATGCCTATATTTGCAATTTACTTTAGATCTACAAAATCTTGAATTGTGATTTGGTTTAGCACAACGAAAACAACGTTAATTTTCCTTTAATATATCTCGTTTTTTTTGAATGGTGATATCTGATTTATCACATTTCGCCGTAATATGACCTTTACTTTTACAAAATAAGCACCCTTCTGCGGTCGTTAATAATGCGGATGCACTATAATCTTGAATTTTATTTTTAAATTCGTTTTTCACGCGTTCCTTTGTTTCCTTTTTATGGAAGTTTTGTGACATTGTTTTCTACATTTGTAGTAGTAGGCATTGCAATATCAAGTGATTCTACTTCCAACTTTAAATAAGCCAACAAAATATTTATTTGATCAACTATGCTTTTCGGATTGTTTGAATCACTTGGGTGTTTTTTGTAATATTCGATTTTCATTGCATATGGCATCGAATTTATTATTACAGATTTAACCATCATTCCGTATTCCGTCTCATCTACCCCAAGTGACGTTAAACTTCGGGTAATTGACGAAGTCGCATTGTAAATATTTCTTAAACCTATCGCATCTATTTTATTTTTTACATGTGTTAAAGTTAACAACTTTTGAATATGATTATCAATAATTTTTTGTTCATTTCCATATTCATGCTTAAGTAAATCTATTGCATCATTGTACGACTTTTCGGATGGCGTTAAACCACTTATCGTTAAGGCAGCCTTACCTTTGAGTGATTGCTCCAAGTAATTAAATTTAGCAACCACATCAAGGCTATTGTTTTCATGCACTGCTGTACGAAACTGCTCCCAAAATAAGGTCCAATCGGATAGTTCACATCTGAACTTTCTTAATTCTAATTTATGCAATTTGACATTGCTCTTACCTTCTTTTGTTTGCGTTTCTTCTTTAATCAAGTCTTTTGCATATACTTTACTTGCGTTATCAATTTCATTTTGCAACCTACTAATTATTTCAGTTACTTGGTCTTGATATTCGAGGATTTTGTCGAATTCCTTTTCGAAATCGTCTTCTTCAAGCACTGACACTATATTTTCGTTAGCGCGTTCTAATGCTTCGTTAGCGATTTTTATTCGATCCCGAATAACTATGAGTTCATTTATATTTTGTTTATCGGTCGTTAATTTATCTTTACCACTATTTATTAATTTGGTTACTTGCGTTCGACTACTTTTTAGCGCGGCACGTTTCATATTCGCTAATGTTTTAAACACTTATCACTAATAAATTAATTTCACTCACTAAATCGCGTTAAAGTTTATTTAAAGGTCCCTGGTTTCGGCACCATAAAAATAATGTTCGAAATAATAAGTCCTTATTTAATTATTTATTAATGAAAAAATATAAAAAACTACAAAATACAAATACGTTACAAATTAATATTAGTCTTTAACTTTTGAACCGTTCGACCCGATACTTTTATGTGAACTGCTTTTTATGAACTTCTAAACTATTAATCTTTTAAAAAGTGTCGCGTTACGTTAAACCGGTATTTTAGTTAATTTTATCGTTCACTCCCCGAATATTTTCCACAGTTACTTACTTCTCATCGACCCCAACAACGTATAGCTATTAAAACTTTAAGTTGAGGCGATGTTCCACGTCCTCTCCTATCAAGAGGTATCTCCTTTGCCACTAGTCCTACCATATAACGCATAGTTTCTTTATTGAATCTGTATTTTTTTTAAATTTTATATCACAAACTGTGAACGGATTAAACCAAACTTTATAAGTTTTTCTTCTACGCGGTAAGGGGTCGCCAATTAAATTATTAATATTTTGAATAGTATTAATATCACATATTCCATCCATATTTTTTATTTGAAATAAGTAATTTGAAATATTAATTTTTTGACACAAAAAGCATAAAGTATGGTTATTTAAATACAGTGTAAACTATACTTTACGTAAAAATTTCCTTAAAATAGGTTTAGAAGTTGTTTAAAGAAGGCTCCATCCATTTTTAAATAATGTCAACTTAAAATACTATTATTAGTAAGGTACCCCTTGAGGCTGTTAATTTATGATATTATAAAAGTACACTTTCCTCAAGAAATTTATTTTTATTTAACGTACTAGTTTCGGCGGTTAGCCTTCCTCAGCGTTATCGTCATACACTTCTACAAAAACTTTCAAACATTTAAACTTTACAATTAAAATAATACATTAATTCAGCTGTCAATAAATAAAACCTAAATTATTTTGTGTGAGCATTAACCTTGTACTGATAAGTATATAAGTATATAAGCTGAGGAAGGCTAACCGCCGAAACTAG
The DNA here is from genome assembly GCA_947369205.1 of Cantharis rufa. NCBI lineage: Eukaryota > Metazoa > Arthropoda > Insecta > Coleoptera > Cantharidae > Cantharis > Cantharis rufa. The sequence goes on along the minus strand of OX376305.1, from coordinate 29,405,904 downwards.
TACGTTAAATAAAAATAAATTTTTGAGGAAAGTGTACTTTTATAATATCATAAAATACTATTAGCGAAGGTTTGTTAAGCGTTTATACGTTTATGAATAGTGTTTTTTGACGTTTACGCTAAAATAGGTTTAGAGAGTGTTTAAGTATATTCTAAATTTTTATGAATACAGCTGTTACTGTATTTATATTTATTTATATTTTTAATTAGTTGCGTGCAATGTCTCCGCAAATACTAAGCAATCGTTATGAATACGCCATGTATTTGAGTCGACGATTCCCCTCAAATACGTGGAGTACTTAAAACTATGTCGTATCGTACTTCGCTGTATTTAAATATGTGGCGTATTTGACTCAACTGAAACGAATTTCGCTCCATGTTTTCTTTTTATCAGTGTAAGTTTCTTGACACAATCACTTGATACTGTTATACAAAATACTACTCGGCTACAAAATTTGAATCGTACACAGAGAGAAAAGCATTGTAAAAGAATCTACCGACACAAAGTAGTATTACCTACCTTTGCACCTTTGACACCTTTTGAAAGATTGGGGAATGCCTTCTTTGATTGAGGTGTTTGGTAAGCCATTTTTAATTTTTATTTGCCGCGAAAAGCATGTAACACTCGAGTTACTGGCTTGTAACAACACATGTTCGCATTTGCTTGTGCTGAATAATTACGCCTCCTCAGTACAAGACTGAGCTCTTTGCTAAATATGCAAATTTAACGATTATGTACTTTTTTCAGGAAAAATATTTTTTTCGATATAAATCGATCAGCCAAATAAATTTTCAAAAATCGCTGTGGGCGTATTTTAAAAGCTTTTCCGGCTATACCCTTTACCCAAATATTTTTTGAGTTACAAAAAATAAAACCTTTTAATTAATTTTGACTACAATATGGAAAGTTCGTTTCTAATGCTTTATTTTACTACTTTGAAGAAAACAAAGTTGATAAGGACGTTGATGGCGATTTAAAGGAATTAATAATAATAATTAATATATTATTGAACAGGTTAAAATTAATGCATTGTTTATTATTTCCACAATAAATTAAAGTTTGTACTATTCTAATTTAAGGCGGTTCATAAACCACTAATAGTGCTACAAAGCGATGCTGATAATTTGGGAAACAATTCCACATCCATCGGACGCAGACACAGTTTCACATGTAAATTCAAGTTCTAATTCAATTTGTGATTTGGATGATGTTCCTCAATATTTTTCGCACAAAGTCACAGTAGGTGAGCCATATATACACTGGCGGCCAAAGAATTAACAACGGTTTAATATATTGCGAAAATTTATCTTTTCTTCTTCTGTTACATACATATTTTTAGGAATTTAAGGAATAATAAAATGTTACACAAAAAGCAATTATTTGTTAATATTTAATTTTACTATACTTTTACTACGCAATTTACTACTTGTCCTTAAGCTACCGCCCAAAAAAATATTGACCGCTGTGTAGTATACATACGTCCTGTTGTAATAACCCAAAAATTTTAAAACATAAAATTTTGGTGGTTCATAGCTTAATTGAGTAAAGTTAAAGTGATTTATTTATGGATAACTTTGTAAACACTCTTCATATACCAGAGAGTATCGAATTAAATATTTTAATTTAAAAACAGAAATATGCAGTATTGCACGTGTGGATTTTAAATTGTGAATATAAGGGGCCCTTATCCAAAATTAGATCATCATTTTGTAAAATATACAAATTAATGTCGAAGTTATTAAAGTAATGTATTTGTTTTGGCTAAAATGATCTAATTATAAACACTTGCAATATACGAAAGTGGATAAAGTGTATTATTTTAAATTATGAAAAAAAAATATGTATATAAAATATTTAAAATCAGAGCGTCAACCACTTCAGAAAAATATTGTGTACGTGATGATCTAAAATAAAAAAAATAATAAATAAAAATCTAGGACCATACGAAGGGAGAAGGAACCTCTTCAATTTTGGGAAGGAAGTGTAATATAAAAATGGGACACTCAAAACATTGAAGAACAGAGAGGTCCATTTTCCCAGTTCGGCTAGGAAAACCTCTGTTCATTTTCACTCGGGTAGTTAAATTTTAGTGATTTGTTATTTAATTTTGCCAAATTGAATAATTAAATTTAGTGCGAATTTATTATCAATTTATTTAATTATCGAGATTCAAGTTACTTGAATCGTGTTTTAAATTGGTGACATAAAACACCACATAATAGTGGTGTTTGACGAAACAGATTATTTATATATATTTTATGGTGTGAGCCTTTAATATTATCTTTCTCTATTTTGGCGATTTGTGACTTATATGCATTGCATTATATTATCTTTTTTTTTGTTTGGAGTTTGTCAGGTATCATTGACGAACCATTTATAAAACACGTAGGGTGTTTGTTTGAAAACCTTTGTTTTCGAAAAATATTTCTTGTACTTAATTACTTAAATAATTAGCATCAGTAATTTTTTTATAAAGGGCATAGCCGGATAAATATGGGAAATCTGCCCCCATGGCTTTTTTGACTCACACTCAGGGGATCGATTTGGTATCGAATAAAAATAATTCACCTCAATTTTTAGCCCTTTAACTCGAACGGATTTCGAGATTTTCGAAAAAACCTGTTTTTTCGATTTTAATTTTATTTTTATACTAAAATTCGGAGTTAATTAATGGTGATTTTTTTTCTTATTCTTAGGAGTCTAAAACATGAAAAAATCATATGATCATGGCTCCTTAACAAAAAGCCGATTATTGTTTTGAGTATAATTTCTATTTTTGTTGTATCACAATTCAAAATTATTCCCAATCATATGAATAAATATAAAATTCACCTTGAAGTGTATTTTGAATTATTAATAGCCTTTTTACATACTTTATGTTCCTGATTTTTTTATGTTTATCTTCTGAAAAGATATATTTCTGGTAAAAAAAATTTTCTACGTATTTTTTTAAGCAAAAAAAAAATAAATGTGTTAAAACGCAGGATTTTAGGAAAAAAATGAGTTTTTAATTTTTTTAACATTGTTCCACCACTTCAAAAAATCTGAAAAAATTCCTGAGTCTAGAGGGGTATAAAAGACATGTTCTGACAAGTTTTGGTGATTGACATATTTCAAAAACGCTAAAAAAAAAATATTTTAATTTTCTTTCCTTCGTTAAAAATCGGCTTTTTGTTAAGGAACCATGATCATATGATTTTTTCATGTTTTAGACTCCTAAGAATAAGAAAAAAAATCACCATTGATTAACTCCGAATTTTAGTATAAAAATAAAATTAAAATCGAAAAAACAGGTTTTTTCGAAAATCTCGAAATCCGTTCGAGTTAAAGGGCTAAAAATTGAGGTGAATTATTTTTATTCGATACCAAATCGATCCCCTGAGTGTGAGTCAAAAAAGCCATGGGGGCAGATTTCCCATATTTATCCGGCTATGCCCTTTGAATCTAGTGTTCTTGATATGTTTACTTTAAATAATTACTTGAAGTTGAATATATTCCCATTGAGGAAACAATAAATTTTATTAGGGTAGTTGATCTAATTAGCGTGTGTCTTTTAATAAGTTTTAATAAACAATTTTATTAAGTAAGAGAACAATTTTCACCCAAATAATAATATATGATAAGGAAGTTGCAGGTTGGCTGGGATTTGCAAATCAAACGCTATCTCAGTTTGTCGACGTTTCGGACGCCTTTATGGGTCCATTCTCATGACTAAGAAAGAGAAAATACAATATGAAACCGACAAAATTCAAAAATAGCGCTTCCAACACAGAAACAAACACCGAAAAAAACTCACCGAAAAACCGAGTGGTGTTGGCTCGTTTGATTTCAGCATGTAAAGAGATACACATTTATATTATGTCGCACAAAAGGTCACTCTCAACAAAGTCAACAATGTTAAAAATATAAATAATAAATAAATATGACTATGGTTAAAAAACATTAAAATATACAATTTCGAAAAATACTGTAAAATTATTATCCTCTATAGCACCTTATTAAAATAAATAGTTATCAATTAAAACTAATTGATAGTAATGAAAACGTAAAAATATTGTGTTGGCTTGATAAAATTAAATTCTTTTAAAAGCCAACGTTGAGGTAGGCAATCCATTATGTATCTTCCGTAGTTCTGGAATATTAATGAATCTAGTCCATGGTGTTGATTCCGTTTGGGGCGAATCTGTGTGAAAAAAAGATAAAATGTGCTGTCATCAAAATTGATAACTTAGTCATAGAGGCGAAACAAACTCGAAACAGAAGGAAATCCGTAGTTAGTAAGGTTAGTGCGAATAATGTTAATTATTGTCTTGTCTTTTTCTTAAATTTGTTAAGGAGATCCTTGTGACCCGCATTGATGTACCTAAAATCTGTTTGCTTGTTAATGTTGTTAGGTGTGGTGCTTATGTACGCTGCTTCCAGGAAAGTCCGTTTGCTGTAGTTACTCTCAGTCGCCAAAATTTCTACGTCATCCTGAGAGAAACTGTGTGTCGAGGTGAGTGCATGTTCTGCCAAACCAGTTTTATTAGATCCATGTTTTACGTCTTGCAGGTGTTGGTAGACGCGAGCAGCAAGTCTTTGCTTGGTTTGTCCGATGTAACACACATCACATTGACATTTGATCTTGTAGACTACGTTGGCTTTGTCCGGGGGAGGAACCTTTTGTTTTGTTCTTGAATATAAGATCCTACTTAAACTGCAATTGTTACGGAACGCTAGTAGATGTACTAGGTCACTCCGGCGATCAAGAATTTTTAAAAAATTTTCTAAGTCCCCGGAATGTGATAAAATTTTTTTAAGTATGGTAATTAGAGCTGGAATGCGTTTCTATTTTTAATGACTACCTAATTAATATAATAATGTGTAGACTCATTAAAATTTAATAATGCCGCTCATCGTAGTTATTTTAATAATTGCAATAAAAAATCGCTTATTATATAAAGTGATATGATGTTAGGTAATATAAAATAAAATTATACTAATATGATTTAATTGTTAACAGATTTTATTTTTTTTCTAACATGTGAAGGAATAATTTAAATTTTACTATGATACAAAATTTAGAAAAAACCATTAGAGAATAATTTTGAATAATTTTGTATAGCTTAAAATAATATTCGAAAGTGTTTCGAGTTATTATAATTAAGGGTATTTTAATAACTAGTAGAAAGCAAAGTGTAATTGACTCGCATTCTTTACCATAATGACCCCAAGTTTTACAATATATAAGTTGAATCACATCTCAATAAACATTGTAGTTCGGTATACGTGCATAATTAGTATAACAAGTAGTGATCTGAATATTTAAAAAATGTCTTCACCTACTAAAATATCGAGTGCAATGGCTAAAATTATGAAAGACGCGTATTTGGAATTATTAACAAATCCTGACGAGGTAGAAAAATGGATTAAATTGGGATTTAAAAATATAAGATTATTAAATTCAGCTCTTAACGTTATCGAATTAAGTATTGGTAGCAGAAGAAAAATTGAAAATCATTTAAGATTGATCAAAGGTAAGAATTTTATTTATTATTTCTACATTTTTGAAAATAATTTTTATTTTATTGAAGGCTATATTACACATATGAAGAATTTACGTAAGGGTGGAGGCTCTATAGTAAATAACGGGAAGCGTCGAAGTGATCGAATTAAATGGGAAGATGTCCAGTCAGCCTTTAAGAGTCGTATCAGAACAGGTGTAATTATTAATCTAAAACATATGGACCCTATCACATTTCTTGAAGATGCTCAATTTCTTTACGCAAGTAGAGTAAAAAATGTGTTAAAGTCTCAACCATTACTTAAAATTAATGTCGATTTATGCTGTGAGTTTTCTCAACAAACGGGTGAAGAAATTATTAAAGAACTGAAACACTTTAGTACCTCTAATGCCATAGTAGATTCGACTACAAATTTGAAGGAATGGTGGAGTACAAATATTATAGATAATATTAGGATCCAATTGGAAGATTTTCAAGAACGTGGTAGCGGTTGGAGTTTAACGGCTATAATAAACTTAGCAGTAAATGTTAATCGATACGAACCATTCAGAGGATCATCTTACATACCTTTACCAAAAGATATCGCAAATAAGCAAGCCTGTATCAACATTAAGAATGAAGATCAAGCATGTTTTTTATGGGCTGTGGTATCTAGATTATTTCCAGCAAAACAGAATTTAAATAGAACATCTTCATACCCGCACTATTCTACCGTTCTAAATTTAGAAGGAATTTCATTACCAGTGACGTTGGATCAAATTAAAAAATTCGAAAAGAAAAATAATATTTCTATAAATGTTTTTATGTTAAAACCTGTAGGAAAACATCATGACGTTGTACCTGCTTTACTCACAAAGAATTTTACAACAGATGATAGACATATCAATCTACTTTTACTGGAAGATTCTTATAACGAAAGTAATGATAATGATGAAGTCGAGAATGAACAAGATGCTGGTGATGATGTACCCGCAATAAGATACCACTTTTGCTGGATTAAGAATCTCAGCAGACTGGTTAATAATCAACTGACTAAAAAAAGGTCTAAAAAAATAATATGCAGCAGATGTCTTCATTATTTTTATAATGATGAGAAATTAAAAAACCATGAGGCTGATTGTGGAAACATGAATAATTGTAAGATTCGCATGCCTGCAAAAGGTGAGGTAGTCAGATTTACAAATTTTAAAAATAAAGAGATGGTGCCGTTTGTTATATATATGGACATGGAAAGTGTTTTAAAACCGTTAAATGAGAAACGTGGTGAAAAAACTCAACTTTATCAAGAACATGAAGCATTTAGTGTAGGATATTATTTTAAGTGTAATTATGATAATTCATTATCATATTATAAAAGTTACCGTGGAAGTGATTGCGCTAAATGGTTTGCTAACGAACTTCAACAAATTGTCGAAAATGTTGAACCAGTATATTGGGCTGCGCAACCTATGGCCTTATCATCTAGGGAAGAACAAGATTTTCAACGAGCCGCTACTTGTCATATTTGTGATAAACAGTTTAAACCTAATGACTTGAAAGTGCGTGATCATAACCACATAACTTCTGAATTTCGAGGTGCGGCTCATAACGAATGTAACATTAATTATTATGGCTCAAGAGCTATACCTGTTTTTGCACACAACTTATCAAATTATGACAGCCATTTTCTGATTAGAGATATTGCATTACAAATTGAAGGATCTATATTTTTACTTCCAGTGAACAAGGATAAGTACATTTCATTTAGTAAAAAAATAAAAGAGAGTAAAATATCGTTCAGATTTGTTGATTCCTTCAGGTTTCTACCATATAGTTTGGATAAATTAGCATCATATTTAACTGAATTAAAAAATGTTAAAAGTGAGTACCCGAACGATGATCAATATAATTTATTGAGACGTAAAGGGGTATTTCCTTACGATCACATAAAGTGTGCTGATAATCTTGAAGAACCTGAATTACCAGAAAAATCTGCATTCTATAATCGACTAACGGAAAGTGCAATAAAAGATGAAGAGTACTTCCACGCCAAAAACGTTTGGAAAATGTTTAACATTCAAAACTTAGGCGAGTACTCCGACTTATATTTGAAGACAGATGTGCTGCTATTGACGGATGTCTTTGAAAATTTCCGCGATACTTGTTTTAATGCTTATGGTCTGGATCCTGCACATTATGTATCAGCCCCAGGCCTCACTTGGGATAGTATGTTAAAATTAACCAAGGTGGAATTGGATTTGATCACAGACATCGATATGCTGATGTTCGTCGAGCGTGGAATTCGAGGAGGCATCTCCCAATGCAGTAGTAGATATGCTAAGGCTAATAATAAATACATGCCTAATTACGATCATACTCAACCCGACATTTATCTCCAATATTACGATGTTAATAATTGTAAGTGTATTTTATTTTTAAATATTTTATTAATAACATTTTTTTGTGCTTTTTTTCAGTATATGGATGGGCCATGAGTCAGTATTTACCATGTGGGGAGTTTTCATGGCACAATAATACGAATATAGATGTAAGTCAAATCCCAGATGATAGCAGCGTAGGCTTTATTTTGGAGGTCGACTTAGAGTATCCAGACAAGTTACACGATGTTCACAACAATCTGCCCCTATGTCCCGAGCATCGAGCACCACCTAACTCTAAACAGAAGAAGCTACTCACAACTCTTCATAATAAAGAACGCTACGTTATTCATTACCGCGCACTTAAACAAGCTCTAAAACATGGTATGAAAATTACAAACATTTACCGAGTGTTAGAATTTAAACAATCCGCCTGGTTAAAACCGTATATTGAATTAAATACTTTAATGAGAACGAACGCAAAAAATGAATTTGAGAAAACATTTTTTAAATTAATGAATAACGCAGCGTTTGGTAAAACCATGGAGGATGTACGGAAAAGAAAAATTGTTAAGTTGGTGTCAAAATGGAATGGGCGATATGCTGCTAAGGTGTTGATTGCTAAACCTAATTTCCATAGTAGAACTATTTTGGATGAAAATTTAATGATAATCGAGTTAAATAAGACGGAGATCATGATGAATAAACCGGTTTATGTAGGTATGAGTATATTAGATATATCTAAAACCAAGTTATACGAATTTCATTACGGATACATGCAAAAAAACTTTCCAGCCAAAGTGCTCTACTGTGACACCGACTCTCTAATATATGAAATTCGCTGCCCCGATGTATACGACAGCATTAAAAAAGACATTTCACGATTTGATACTAGTGATTATGATGTAAATAACCAATTTAGTATTCCACTTGTAAATAAAAAAGTGCCGGGATTAATGAAAGACGAGAACAATGGTAGAATTATGACTGAGTTTGTAGGTCTTAGATCTAAAATGTACAGCATACGTGTGGAGGGTGAAGACTTAATTAAAAAGGCTAAGGGGGTTAAAAATTATGTTGTAAAAACTAGAATATCATTTGATGATTATGTAGATTGTTTAATTAATAATAAGTTAATTTTAAGGAATCAAAATAGTATTAGATCTGTGAACCATACTGTATATAGTATTAGTCAAACCAAAATAGCTTTAAGTTCAAACGATGATAAGAGATGTGTACTCCCTCATACTATGGATACCTTAGCGTGGGGTCATTATAAATTAAAAAAATAAATACAAAAATTTAGTACAAGTTTTATTATTATTATTTTTATTATAATTATTATATTTTATTCAAAATCTTATATAATTATTGAATAATTGAGTATTTAGATATCCATGTAGGTTTTTGATAACCCATCCACTTAACATATAGCTGATCACCTCGTTTACGTAACACTTTTTCAATTAAGAAAGTATCAGGGTAAGCTGTAGTTTGAAGCTCTTCCGTATAAAACATGCCTTTAATAGGATTTCCGTTAAGATCTTCAATGTTGTAAGTCGTAGGACTTCCTAAATTAACCCGAACAATTTTAAACAATTCTGCAGTCCAATTTGCGTTGTAACCTTTATCGAAGACAGATTTATACTTCGATATTCGCACAAAATCACCATTTTTAAATTTTATTTTTCCAATTTTTTTATTTATATTGTAGACTTCTAACTTCGTGGAGACTTTAACATCACAAGGACGCATCTTAATCGTTCTATGTTTATGATGATTATAATCAGCAGTAACTGAAGCTAATATATCAACCCATTTATATTCAGCTCGATAACTAAACTCTTTGTATAACATATTTTTTAATGTTCGTATGACGCGCTCAACAATTGAAGCTTTTTTAATACTAAATGTGGAGTAATGATTTATCTTATTACTTTTCATAACCTCGGCAAAATTTTTATTATAAAACTCTTTTCCTTCATCGGTTTGTAAATTTTTAGGTTTTCTTCCATTCGTAAGAATTGAAGTCATTGCATTCGTGACTTCTATACCAGTTTTTGATTTTAGGGGGTATGTCCATAGAAATTTAGAATAACAATCGATAACTAATAGAATATATTTATAACCACTATTATATTTGGAATAAGGTATAAATTCGGCTAAATCTGCCTGCCAGAGATCATCAAAACCTCTAATTATTACGCTTCTACGGGGAAAGTTTTTTCTAGCACTTCTATGAATTTCATCTACAATTGCACGTTTCGACATTATTTGGAGAAATGTTATGAATTTCGTGCGTTATTGCCGATATAACTATCAACTATACTCCTAAAACCAATTGATTGATCAATTGTCTTCTTAAAACCATCCAGTCTAGTATTACAAGCGTTTTTAAATTCTTTAAAATCTCTCTCAATAGACTGTTGATATTTATCAAAAACATTTTCTCTTGCAGCTTCGGTAGTATTATGTTCCAACACCCATTGATCAAATTTTTTTACATCCTCAGAAGTATTTTCAGATTTTCTCTCAATAGTATCAATACGTTGTTTTAGAGACTGAATATACAGTACTATTGTATCCACATATTGTTTATTAACAGCATCGAATTCTTCAACCCCGCTTGCTAAATTTGTTATTTTTTTACTTTGCATGTCATAGTCACGATTTTTAGTAAGTTTAAATCCGATACCCTTTTCACCCTTGGGACCCTCTTTTGGATGTATTTTACTGCGACCGAATACATCAATATTCATTTTTAAACTGGGTACTAAAACTAGAAAAACTTTATATTTATATTATAATTTTTGCCTCTACTAGCTCTTCCAAGATACTGATAATTTCATTATCATGACTATTATTTCCAGCCTGTTGAGATGCATGTAGTAGCATGAGCCGGTCCACGAGTTCCGAAGGGTTATCCCAATAAGTGTAGTCAATTTTATTATCATTTAACAACTTATGCTTAAGCACTAAATCCCCACCACTCTTGCTAAATAAACCCTTTATTATTTTCGTATACTTGGCATCGCGAGTACCAAGTATTGGATTTTTATGATAATACCCTCTTTTATAAGCATTGGTCTGTATTAAAATTTGCTTATATTGTTGTAAATCATTATTAGTATAATTTTTAGGAGATTTTTTAAATATTAATTCGTATAATCCCTCAGTACCGTCATATACTTTATTATTAATATTAAAATTATCCGAATTTTGATCAAAGTTAATTTCAGCGTTTCCAATCTTCCAAACCGCCGTATCAGGATCAAAATAAACTCCATACAGATGATCCATCAAATTTTTGGTATCATGTATAGCCATATCAGTATATCGAGTATGTAATCGTTCAATAATGCTTGTGCTAGCAGCTTCATTATATTCATCACTAGCATCATCATCATCCTGATCATATGTTTTACTCATGACATCTTTCTGCTCACTTTTAGGACGTTTGATATTTTTATTCATAACAGATTCGTCATCATCTTCTTCATCTTGATCACTTGAGCTACTTATGGTGTCCTCCTGCACGCTTTTAGAACCTTTGATAGTCTTTTTTATAATAGGTATATGTGAAGAATTAATTGTAAATTTTGGTATGTGAGGATTTTCCTCAACTTTTAAATGTTTGGATTTTTTCTTTAAGGCTGTTAGTTCTTTAATAGGATCCATAATAGGTTTATATTTCTCTTCCGAAATTCTTTGAATAGCTACTTGACCACGCTGTAATTCAAGGTATTTACGTTTTACAGATTTACGCGCTCTAATAATTTTTTTAGTTAATTCAATCTCATCGGTGTCCATTATAATAATAATTATGCAACTTATTAAGATATATGTATACGTCACGAAGTGGTTACAAGTTATGTAAGGCACGTACTATTCACTCAAGACTTATATACGAATCAAATCCTTTCCTATATCTACCATTATTTATATCAGACTCAGTATCTATCACGATAAAACCATGAGGTTCCTTCCAACATTCGGCACATATCGTTTTAAATTGATTAAATGATAAATCGGTTCCGATGTGGTCATCATGCACATGCTTTAAATTCAAAACATCTTGTTTAAATAGTATAATTAAGTTTGAATTATCACGTATTAACTGTTTAGGTATTTTTGAATAAGTTTGACTGAGATAGAAGGAATCGATTAAATTATGCCTACCCATACAGAAATAATCTCGAACACTAGCACTCTTATCAGTAACGACGTCATCAAACACCATAATTGAATGAGGTTTTGCCTCACTTACAGGTATAACATCTTCATGTTGTGAAAAAGTAAAGTATCCTAATCCCTTTATAGGTTCGAGAACCTTTTTTAAGTATTCATACTTGGGCTGATGTAGAGATTTTGAAAAGATATATACATTTTTAAATTTCAAACCATTAGGTTCTTCTATAAGGCTGATGAGCGTATTTGTTTTACCACACCCTGAACTGCCTGCTATAATACATCTAATTGAATCAGGTAATAAAGTACTATGCTTTTTTGTATAACTTTTTTCAAGATCATGATTGTTAACTGGAAGAGTTTCACGTTGTTTAATAAACCTCATCTCGGAATATAATAAATTAAATATACGTTCAAGCTTATATAAATACCTACAAAATAGTCAACAACTATCTCATTGAATGTCTACCCACCGAGGTGAAGGTTTGGTTAACACCATAATAAATAAATTACCAGTAGAGCTTCATATACCCGGTTATCAATATTGCGGTCCAGGAACTAAATTACAAAAACGTTTAGCTAGAGGTGATCCTGGAATCAATCCTTTAGATTCGGCTTGTAAAAAGCATGATATCGCATATTCACAACGTAAAGACTTACAAGATAGACATCAAGCCGATCGTGAATTAGAAGAGAGTGCGTGGGGACGAGTTAAGTCTAAGGACGCCAAGCTGGGAGAGAAAGCTGCAGCGTGGACGGTGCTAAATACGATGAAAGCTAAAAGAAAGCTTGGTATGGGATATGGAAACAAGCGTAAAATAATACTTGGAAAAGGACTTTTAAAAAATATATCCCAAGAACTTGATAAATCTAAATGTAATAATAATATTATTAAAAATGCTTTAACGGCGGCTAAACGTACAGTTAAAAAATTAGGAGGTAAACGAAATATTAAAATACCTCGAATAATCCCCGTACCTAAACAAGGTGGAATTCTACCATTTTTGATACCACTCTTTGCCGGTCTTAGTGCAGCTGGAGCATTAGCAGGTGGCGCTAGTGGAATAGCTAAAGCTATTAATAATGCTAAGGAGGCAAAACAACAACTTGAAGAAAGCGGTCGGCATAACAAAATGATGGAGGCGATCGCAATGGGTAAAAAAGGTGAAGCTATATATTTGAAGCCATACAAAAGCGGTAGTGCGTTATTTTTAAAACCATATTCAAAAAACTGAATGGGTTGCCTCGGAGAGCTCTAACCGATGTGGATTTAAGAAAATATACCATCAATATTCCTAATTTCCGAGGCATCTTCATGAGAGATACCTTACCCTCTACTCCAAAACTTTTCGAATGTGGTGTAATAAACTTGGATGTTATGAGTGGACGTGGTACTCATTGGGTTGCATATAAGAAGAAATATAATATTGTTATATACTATGATAGTTTTGGTGATCTGAGACCTCCCCAAGAAGTTATTAAATACTTTGATGGTTGTAAAATAAAATATAATTATGTGCGTGAACAAAATTTTAATACCATTATATGTGGTCATTTATGCTTAAAATTTTTGTATGAAAATTGAATAAATACTTGATTATCAATAAAAATCTTTAATAATGAGCCAAACGTTTACTCTGACGGGTGTAGGTAATTCACTTAGTGTGGATTACTTTCCTCCAATTCAATTGAATCCTAAAATTGATTACGTCTTGGGGTTAATAGGTTTCTACGGTTGTAATTCCATAAGAAATATTTATGATGGAAATAACAAGTTTTATTATAATGAGAAAGTCATCACCATACCATCAGGTGCTTACGAAATAAACGAATTAAATGGTTATCTGAAATCTATATTGAATGATGGATTCAACTTATGGGCTAATAATAATACATTAAAATGTGAAATATTTTCACATTTCGAAATTGATTTTACAAAGCCTGACAGTATAGGTCGTATGTTAGGTTTTTCTAAAAAGAAATTAAAATCAGGTGTTAAGCATGAATCTGATTTAAATGTTCAAATTATGAAGGCTACAAACATCCACGTGGATTGTAATGTAACTGCTGGAGCATATCGTAATAATAATCTAGCACATACAATATTTGAATTTGACCTATCCGTGGAACCCGGATATAGATTATGCAGAGAGCCTACAAACATTATATATTTACCTGTTACCATAAATACTATTCATAACATCACCCTAAGGTTAGTGGATCAGCTCGGAGAAGCAGTAGATTTTGGTGACGAATCTTTAACTATACGCTTAGAGTTAAAACAGAATGGGGTTAAACCTCAATAACAGTATAAATAATGCTGGTAATACTTTAATGGACATTACACCTTCGAATGTTAAAGTACTCACATCTATTCAGATAAGGTTCTTGGAAAGTTTAGGATATCGCGTAATAAATAAATATTATAATGCAGGAAGAGCACGCCCTTCGAAATATATTCGCTGACGTATCTTATTCAGACTTGGTAATCGGCAATTCCACGCATACATACCATCCTTATACTGTGAACGCATTCGCTAACTCTGATGAGATCAGACTTATTCTTGAGAAGGGTGATTTGATCACTGCCACTTATGATAGTAAGATTTATATTGAAGGAATAGTTACACCTACAGATCCTACACAGACTTTTAAACTCAACGATCCACTATTTTTATTTGAGGAAATACGTTATCAGCTTGGTGATGTTGTGATCGATAGTTGTAGAACACCTGGTATAGCGACATCAATTTATGGTCAATGTCGGTACACTCCTATAGAATCAAAAGGTTTGGGCTCTGCCGGATGGTACGTTTTAGATGAAGAATCTCAAATATTCAATACAACTGAGAGGACCTTTAGTGCCGTAATACCATTAAATCATATATTAGGGTTTGCATGTGATTATACACGTGATATTATAAACATGCGTCAAGAACTGATTTTAATTCGTTCGAATTCTGATACCGATTGTTATAATGGTGAAACCGCTGTAACAATAAAAATTTCAAAAATTAACTGGCGTGTACCACATATTACCCCTAGCGATTCTGCAAAATTGGAGATATACAATCGCTTGAAACAACAAAAAACAGTAAAAATTGGATTTTATGGAAGAAGTCTATATCAGTATCCTTCTCTACCTACCACATCTAACTTAGCAATTTGGGCCGTTCAAAATTCAGTAGGATCCCGAAGACCTCGATGGATTTTTATTGCATTTCAAACGGGTAAACGAAACAATCAGGCTTCTGATGCAAGTACTTTCTCGCAGTGTGGAATATCAGACGTTACAGCTTTCATTAATCAGAATCGGAGTCCATACGAGAAAAGAAATAATGATTTTTCTAAATGTAGATACGTGTTGGCCTATGATGATTATGTATCATTTCAAAAGAAGTATTTAAATAAGCAGTTTTGTGAACCATTATTAGATTTTAAGCAGTTCGGTCAAGGACCGATTTTTGTTTTAGATGTTTCAAAGCAAAACGAAATGGTTCACGAACCTGTATTAAGTTTAAAATTGGAAATAGAAAGCAATGTGAATTTTCCTGCCGACACCTCTGCATATGTATTAATTTTACATGATTCTGTTTATGAATATGATCCAATTTCTGGATTGGTTACCTTTGTATGAATAAAAAAAAAAAAATATATTTTGTAACTTTTCTCGGTAGTCGAAATAAATAAACAAATCAAGATTTAAAATTCTGTTTTATTTCTATCTATAATAATAATTCTGTTTTATTTTTTCTATAATAATAATAATGCAAGTAATATATAATTATCAATAATGATAAAATAGATGGCGGTAAAACTTGAGCCATGCTTGTAGACGTCCACTTATCGTTGTGTAAAAACTCTTCAGAAAATAAATTTTCGTTCGCCAGTATTAATTTATATATCGATTCTCCGGTTGAGTTGCTGTTAATAAATCGTAACATGCAAAATAAAAATATTTGCGTTTCAGTTAAGCGGTAGAAGAAGGTTGACTCATTTATATTTTTTATATATTCCATCGGAGGGCACTTTAAGCATAGTGTTCCATTAAGATTATCCAAACTATTCATCTCAATATTTTCCGTGCTTGTAGATGGTGATACGTATAAAGTATTATTTAAAATTAGAACTAATGAAGGAATGATTATAGTCGAATTCATTTTTGATATATATGCATCAGTTGCTTTCCAAAATAGTAATGATAAAGTAGGTATGAACCTACTAATATATAAGGGTATTAAAGAATAAATAAAAATTATACATAGGTTTTTTAATCTTTCATTAAGTCATACAAATTTTGCTTAATTATTTCAGGATACATATATAATAATTCTGTTACACATAACAAACTTATTCCTTGATGATATGTTAGAGATTTTGCAACTGAATCGAAATTGAAGAAAGCATCCCCCCCTATTTGAATACATCCTAAAAGTATTTCAGTATAAAAATCATTTATCTGGAGTCCTTCAATTTCTCTTATATGCATATTTATTAATGGTATAATTTCTATCAATATCATCATCGTAATTTCAGCTAAACAAATATAATAATTATTTTTTTTACATTGTATTATATTGCTCTTGTTGAATAGCTGTCCAGTGATTTTAAAACCACTGCTAACATTTTCAATCGGATTCAAAGTACCAGTTTCAAAAAAATTCTTAATTTGATTGATATTATCATCGCTGGTTAAAATATTCCAATCTTCATAGCTTAGTGGAACAATAATATCGTTCGATCCGCTGATTAGTAACATCGGAACCCAGTTTTCAACATCAATACCTATTGATATAAATTTGGTTTTGGATTTATTTAATGGGAATTTCCTTTCGCTGATTAACTTTGGCGTATGCATTATTTTAGATGATTTATTCGGAGTATTTGCTGAAAGAAAAAATAATAAAAAAATTAATATCGTAATATAAATAAAAATATAATATGAAAAAAATTAAACTGTAAGGGTTAGGTG